>CM038223.1:116081789-116461789 GCA_021442155.1 Cymbidium sinense
GTCGGTCGACAAAGTCAACGCCTCTTTGAAAACGAGCCTGCCGTATGAGCTACGTCTTGATCGCCTCAGCGGTCCACAAGGCGATCAACGCTCTTTCGAGGAATCTGGGCTCATATGAACTACGGATCTTGATCACCTCAAACCCGGTCGGTCAAGGCGAGGCTTTCTTCGAGGAAAATCGAGTCGTATGATACAGGGTCTTGATGCCTCGACGACTCACGCTCAAGAAGAAAAGCATTGAAAGTGTGCCTTCTCCTTTTGAGAGATTTTTAGACCCGCCAGGGGCAAAAGAGTAAAATCATCAAAAAGCGGAAAAAAAATCGCGGCTCAAAACCGCTGTTTGGGCCCGGCGCCGCCCATGCAGCGTCTTCTCGCGGCCTACCATCAACCAGCCCACCGATACGCTTAGCCGTATGCCAGCTATGGCGTTATTGCGTAGACCCGCGCCAGCGTCAGTTCCATACCGGACCATGCCGCGACCGACCCGATCCCGCGCCAGCCGTGCGCTTACCGTGACCCGCCATGCCCCTCGCGGCGAGCGCCCATGGCCATGGATCAGGCCGTTCGTGCGGATGTCAGAAACCTCGAAATCATACCCAGCGCCTCTCAGCATCTGCATCCTTAGTAGTCATAATCTTGTGCTCGAATATCTTCTCTCAAAATGTATGGTTAACCGCAATTTCATTGAAGAATTTGTTATTTTAGTATTCGACATATATATATTTTGGATGATTGAGATAATATCATCCAAAAATAGATAGAATATGACCTAAAATTCCTCTAATCAAAGCACGAATCTTGATGTCAGTAATGAAAGTGGCGGTGAGATCAAGCTTAAAATATCATTGGAAACTTTGGGACATCGGTTAAATTCTAAAAGCTCTGAATATGGAATGTTTATAGTCGATCGGCGAGCCGTTCAACAAAGATCTTACAATTTAGTCTTCATTTGAGCATTCAAATACACAAATACATCATATGATCATCAAGAGATAAATGGAGATAGAGTGGTTGGATTTTGCGTGTATTTCTGAGACGCCTCTCCAATCATAAATAGTCTCATTCCATATGAGAGGAGAGCAAGAGGAGAGAAAGTTATAAAATCCTCAGAAAATGTCGCACATAACGATGATGACGTTGTTACCACCATTGCTGGCTTTGCCGTCGTTAATACCGTGATCCTCGCCATCCTCAATCTCAATTGGTCCATGACGACCTTCATTGTCGATGGATGTTCCATCATCATTTCTTCTTCTTAGCTATTTAACAACGGTATTATACATTTGTTGTTGTCTGATTTTGGGATTCCCATTGTCAACCCTTCTCATATACAATTATGTAATCCATTATCGGGAAAACTTGTACTCAAAATAAATATATAGTGGAAGCTTTTCTTTGGCAGTGATTTTCTCGAGATTTTTAGTAAAATTAAATTTTCTTGTTCACTCTTTAAATACATTTGTATCTTTGGATTTAAGGTGTAAACTTTCACTCTATCGCAATTGATTTTCTAGCACGCAACATCTATGATTATATAAATAAAAGAGCCAAAATTTATGTGTTTTGTTTGTTAGCTTATTGGGTTGAATATAATCTATTCATGAACATAAAGTCTACTAAACAATTGAATATATATATATATATATATATAAGAAGATTTTGGAATAGCTCCTGTTAATTTTTTTTTTTATAATATAATGTCCTTTAGATATTTTAATGCCTTAATGAAATTAAGGCTAAGCAATCTTGCACTCCTGGAAGTCATCTCATATGCTCAATTGAACTTTGAGCATATGAAAATCAGAATTTTGATGCTCCTGCAATCAAATTTTTTGAGTACATGAGCATTTTGAGACGTGAATTGCTTTAAAATTATTGTTTGATCAAATAAATACTACAATTTGCTAGCTTTTAAGCATTTACTACCAATTCACACGATTCCCTTGACATTTATTTGGTGCCTTAGAGAACCTTATTTCACAGCTCTTTTTAGTCGACTTGTTTCTTGTTACAGCAACTTTTATTAGCATTACTCTCAACTGTTATGAGCTCCGAGAGCTTTTCTTTTGCCAGAGGCTAATGATTATCGAAGATTTGCATTAACACAAAAAGGTCTTCAACTTTTCCACTAACTATTCTTCATGTGGTCCAAAGTTGGATGTGTAAGTTGGACCTACACATGTAATTAGAGCTATAGACCTTTTGTATAGGCCTTTACGAATAGTAATATACTCTTCATATTAACTTTCACCTTAAATTAATGAATAGCTTCCATTAATTTCTCTATATAAATTAAGAAAATTATATCTTTAAATAAAACGCCTAAACAAAAACAGCATATTATCTTGTTAGGGTTAATTGATCTACATTTCGATAAAAGATCCATCAAAGATTGAAGTCATATATTTAATGAACCCAATGCCTAGGCCAAAAAACTCATTTGATTATAGATCACAATTTTAATATTTCACTTATAATATTTTAAATCGGAATAGTAAACTTCATATTTGGTTCAAAAAAAAAATTTATATTCTCAAATGCTAGTATAGATAAATCATTTAATTGATCAAAATTGTGGTGAACTTATTACAGGAGAAAATCAGCGAGAAATAAGCACATACACATCCTCTCATTGGGAGATTATATAAGGTGGAACATAATCGCATCAAGTCCCATATAAATTGCATCTAATAGCACAAAATAAAATATCAAAATGAATCAAACGTTACCTATAATTTTATATAACCTGCTGAATGAACCCTAGCCGTGTGTGTAATTCCGTCGCTGACAATGTATAACTTAATCCGTTGTTCCCTTGCTTGCCTTGTAGGTGTTGATAAGCTGCATCTGTACATCTTGGGAAACTGCAGAGTGCTCCAGGTATTCCATGGTGAATTCGCCTTTCCCCTGTCAACATTGAAAAATATCAGAGAATGATTTATCTGTATCGTATCAAAATGCTAGGATTCATTAAGGTTGAGTTTGGATGCTAAGAATTTGAGCGTACAAAAGAAAATAAGGATTAGAGTAATCCAAAGGGTGCGGCACCCTGCTAGGGTTTTCATATGGTTGGGTTTTTCTTGTCTCTAAGGGCGCCTCGGCCACCACTTGCACCCTCTCCCCATTTCCTCATCTGCCCCTCTGCTCTTCTCTTGGACTGAAAGATGCACTTCCCCCCTTCCCTGCATCCGAGGCAACCCATCTCACTTCCTCCAACTCTTCCCACTAGATGAAAGAATGTCTCCCTCAAAATTTAGCATAAATCCTTCACGCTAGTATTTTATCCCATTAAGATGTTTCTCCTACCTCAAAAGCTTAGTCCACGCTGAACAACACTGACTTCCCCCTCTCAATGACAACCGTAGAATGTCACCTTCAATTGCAAGCTCTTCTCTATATATTCAGCACTCCTATTCTTCACCAATCGCACTTGCTCAACTCTATTGAGAAAGCTGAAAGCCTCCTCACCAAACAATGCCCTAGCTCCAAAGGCTTTGATTTCACTGGTGTGCTTGTTAATCATGTGGACAAGAGGCCTTTTATAGATCACTTCTTTTGCTATCAAAACGTTTTTTGAATTAAAAAGTAACTTGGGTATCCCAATGCACGATGAAGTTTATGTTCAGTTTTGCTTTAGCTAGAAGACTGAGAATGTTTGATCAAATGAACTCTGCTTGAACAATGGTCAGCCTTCATATTGTAAAATTGACCTTCTGACTTAAAAACCTTCTAAGGAAACCTTATCTAACATTCAAATATGGTTTCCCTTTCCTACTCAAACCCGAATGATAAATCAAGGATTGATAGCTACTAGTGGACCAACTCACTAATTTTGAAGCTTGACTGAAATTTGGATGGGTTTATGTTCAAATAACACCTAATTTCTCTCTTATACAATTTGTATTAATATGAATGTGGAAAAAAAAAACAATAACAATTGGTTCATGATTGGATGCCCAGGCTTGCTCAACTAACACTTTCTTTCATGATGTAAAAAACTGATCGCCCTTCACTCCTGGTCCTTCCCAAACTACCTTAACTTCCCTTATTATCAGAAGAAGCGTGGATCAAGCATGCAGTTCCATGTTCAGAAGATGAGAGTACATAGCTATGAAACTCATTGCATCAAAAGGACATAGTTTGGACTAGCAATTTACGCCAAAACTATGGGGTGCATAGCAAGCACATAATAGTACATAGCATTATACTCCACCTTTTTGGAGTAGACATGTAATCCCACAACCCACGCGTATCTATGCAGTCAAAATTTAATAATTTCTTTATTATTGAAGGGTAATAGTAAGAACAAGAGAAAGACTAACTAGCACCCTACTACCCATAGCAAAACTAATTCTAGAGGCTCCATTAAAGCCATGGGTGGTGCCAAATCAGTTCCAGAAATTCTTGAATTCGGGCTCTATAAAAAACGTAATTCCACAATCAAGGCCTCAAGTGGATGGTAACTCTATTAGTCCTAACATCAACCTGCCTTTGAATTCTCTTCAAATTTGATGCTTAATCCAATCCATAACATATCTCCAAACAATTTCTATCTTCATTTTATGAGCCTTTTTCTCTTACAACTACCCAAGTAGTAAAGCAAACCCCTAATCTCCTAGACTTCTCTCAACGCCAACAAGCAGTCGACACAATCCTTATTAGAGGTTGTCAACTAGTGTGTAGCTGGCCTTAGTCTTCATTCGTATCTTGGAATGTTAAAAGGGATTCATGCAATAGACCAAATCTTGGATTGTAAATATCTAGTGCATGTGAATAATGTTTGACTTATCTAGATGGGATGATTAAGATTCAAGTGGCAGACCTCCATGATTTATAGCTCAAAAGAAGGCATATATTGTTCCATAATGAATGCAATGATCATAATTTTCATTCTTACTAATGTGGTAGGATTTTGATCAAATGGGATGACAGCAGAATCTCTCTTCTCTCCTTTCTTAGTACCAACACACTCATCAATGATAAAGTCCCTTCCTCTCAAACCATAAACTTCCACCTTATGTGACGTTTGCATTCAATTCCACCTTGAAAGAAAATATCCTTAGCAAGCTCTCATGAATATTGTTGTGGAAGTGAATGAACCCCATGTGGTAATTGATATTTTAAATTGTATTAAAACTGAAAGATGCCTCCTTTTAATAATTATACCTAACATTTTGGCATCGTGGATCTTCTCAACTCTAGTCTCTCCTATTCTTGGATTAACAAGTAGTTTGAGAACCCTGTTAGGATCAAACTTGATCTAGCTAAGATAAACTCAACTTGACTTTGCAATGATCTCTTCCTCCTCAAATAGGCTCCTGCCTCCTCACATTACTCTTCAGTTCATATCTTCAACAGTTTCTTTCACTATGATAACCACAGATTTTTTTTTTTAACAAGAATTTTTATATATTCATCCCGATTTGTTAGAAATTTTCAGCAATTAATTGAAATATTTTTTCTTGTGAGTGACCCTGTTACTCCACACCCCACCCCAAATAAAAAATATAGATCCATAATTGACCTATAAATTATTAGAAATTTATTTCATTTGCCTCACTTTCCTTTAATGAAAACACAAACTAAAAAATATACTTACATACAGGAATTTAAGTCTCAATAACAAAATAACAAAAGCTTTTGGCCATATATTTTTACCTGAGTCATTGACCGCAAAGAGGTTGAATACCCAAACATATTATTTAGTGGTACCTGAGATGGCAATCATGAACACAAGTGAGCTTAGACTGGATTAACGATGATGTGATGTAAATTCTCAGCTTTGCAATCAACTAAAAGGTAAGGTAACAATTGACAATCCACACTTTAAATAAGATCACATTCCTTATTCATAATCAAAGTCATTAAAATGTGTAAACTGTGTGTTTTGTCAAATACAAGTTTTTAAAAATATACAATGCATCTAAATCAAATATCAAATGTTTTATGTAAATATTAGTGATTCAATCTTAAAGTAATGGTTTATAAAATATAAGGTCATTGGCCAAGATACAAAAATTTATTAGATATAAGAACTTGTTTAAAATAGTTTAGATAAATATAAAACTAGTAACAGTTATAAGATTTATCAAATATAAAGCCATATCCTCTAATATATGGGCATAACTCAAATACAATATATTTAATCCAAATATAAGAAACTGTGTAGATCATTATTTTAGTACATAGTTTATAGGCTATCACAATAAATACTAAATTTGAAATAAGGCGCAGAAGTCGTCATATGGCCAGCCAATATTACCTCATTTTAAGTATCAATTTGATTGGGGGTATAATATTATTCTTAACTAAAGCACCACAGAAATATAATATGGTTACTTTTGTATGTATATTCTGAACACAAACTGAGTAGCAAAAAAGCTAGAATGTAGATACATTAACACTCAAATAAGTAAAATATGCTTGACACAAACAATAATATTAACACATGAATAACATAAACCAACTTCACTATGCGATGACAAGAGGAACAACGCGCAAATTCTATGTGAAATACTCGTGGGCAATTATTAAAAAGAGAACATTCAAGCTTAGAATAAGCAGGTTGGACAAATAATAGAAATTTTCATGACTTCAAGAATTTTAATAATTTCAGATGTAAACTCAAATTGTATATCAAGATGAACGCCATATTTCAAAAAAAAATAAAAAGAGCTGCACGTCACTTACATGGGCAACAATTACGGTATCATCACCCTCCTGATCATTTCCAACAATGATTCCTTTTCTCCTGTCATTGGAGACAGACATGTCAGATCGGATCTCATGTCCCCATTAGAACGTAAAATAAATAAATAAAAACCATGCAAAAACATATGATTTAAATTTTGATTAGCTAGCTCAACAACAAATGTACTAACACGTACTTGTTAATATCACCAGTTACGGTGCCCTGGAACTCAGTGGGAAATTTCAATTCCACCTTCATAACAGGTTCCAATATGATGGGCTTCGCTGCAGCATAACACTGTCCACAAAATCAATTAATGCAAACTCTCATAAAGCACACATATCTATTTGCATTTTTTTATGTATAACAGATGCGTGTTCATTAATAGAGTGTCACAATGATACATGTGATATATAATCCAATCTAGAAGATGAAAGAATAAGGATGGAGACACGCAAATTCCACCTGTCTCAAAGCATAGATAGAAGCCAACTTGAAAGCAAGTTCACTGGAATCAACAGCGTGTGACGCACCATCTGTCAATACTATTCTGATATTCTCAATGGGATGTCCTATCAATGAACCCCTGCAAAAAAAGAGAACAAAGATGGAATATATAAACAGACTCGAAAAAATGGTGAATAATAAATACATAAATTGCTTCTTCCTCCATTACTCACGAGTTACAAGCTTCCTTGAAACCCTTCTCGATGGCTGGAATAAAGTTTGATGGGATTGCTTGCCCTATGATCATGTTCTCAAATTCAAATTTTGTTGTTTCATCCGCTGGGAGAGGTTCAATGTATCTGTCATAGAATATACAGGAAAGGAAAAAAAAATCTAAACATAAAAAGAAATTAAACTGGAATTTAAAAAAAAAGATATGGCTAAAGACCCACACTAGTGACAATCTATGCAGCCATTCAGAGTTTGCAGGGCCAGATTCTTGTAACTATGCTTAGGTCTTCAAATAACAACGAACATTCTTCATAAAAGCCATCAACCGCTTCTTGTGGATTTTGCACGGGGTCATCAATATTCCAATAGGATGCTAGATATAACTAGCATAGAATTGAAGGGAATATAACCACAATGAAAAACAAAACTGCGCTCTAAACTAATAACAATTCATACAACCATTCAGAGTATGCTGGGTCAGATCCGTGAAACTATGCTTAAATATTTAAATAAGTTCAACCAGTTACACTTCATAAAGGCCATTGACGGTATCTAGGGAATTTTGCTAATTATAATTGCAATGCTACTACTAGGGACTGGATCAGATTGACTAATAGATCATCCTTTTATTTATTCTGAGTTCATTTTTGTGTTATTATATATTTCTTCATTCCAAATGTTTGGTTATATTACATTTTGTTCCTTATCAGGTACAATATTAGTTATTTGAGTCTCCTTTATGGTTTTGTGTAAATTGCATAAAAGGGCACTTTAGTCATTCTGTTGATTGTTTATTTCTATAAATAAGCCAAGGAATCTGCAAAACACAATGAAGAATAAATGAAAAACTTCTTGCTGCCTAAGAATTCCATGCAATCCCTATCCCTCTTTAAGAATGCGTGATGTATCATATTTATATAATACAACCAATCTGATGCGTGATGCATTAGAGATCTAGATATGCTCTTTTAGAGCTAAATCCCACAACAGTACATGTGGGCAATTTAGTCCCAAAGTAACACATTTGTCCAATTTAGTCTGTAACTATACAAAATTAATCTAAAATGACCATCAAGGAATGAACTGGAATCAATTTTGTAAAATTTAGGAACTAAATTTAAATTAATTTTGTACCAGTATTCTACATGAGTGATCATTTTGGTTCAGATTTAATAAATTAGAGAAATGTGACACTCTAGATCTAAATGGAAAAGTCATGGGACTATTTTGGGATTTATTTCCACTCTTTTATTTATTTCAATATTTCTATTGATTTTTTAAAATTCTTAAGAGATTCTCTTTAAGATCTTTATGAAATTGTTTATAAGGATTATTTTACAATTTTGGTCTTTTTTCTATAGAATGAGAACCTAGGGCATTTTGTAAATTCTTGAGCATCATTGGATTATTTTTCAATTGCTCTTCCCACAGTACTCTCACTTTCTCTCCATGCCTCCTGCCATCTCACAAGGATTTCTCTCTCCCGTCTCCCACAAATCACCCTTCCGCCCAGCTCTCTCACTCTCTCCACACATCATCCAACTCTTCTGTTGCATCAAAATTTTGGCATCAAAGAGAAAAAAAATCCTTCATCTACACTTTCTTCATTGTAATGTTGATGTATCCACAATTTCCATAGCATTTGCTAAATATTTTTCAGTGTTCCTACTTTCTACACTCTTTAAAATAGCTGACCCTGTAGATCTATTCCATAACCCATTGTAGACCACCTTAATCCCATACAGTAGCTGACCACCACATTTATCCTCCCTCCACTCAAAATTTTGGAATTCTAACCCAAATCACCTCCACAAATTCAATCACAAAATCAACCACCAAAATTTTGTGATTTGAATTTCCAAATTCAGATTTTGTATTTCAATCGCAAATTGAAACCGACAACCTCATCCTAATTGTGTAAGCCAGAGTAATTAAAACTAGAACCAAACCATCCCAAACTACTTCTTACACAACTGCTCATCTTTGGTTGAAATTTAAACCAAAGAATTTTTGTTTGTCCGTAGCAGGCAACCAACTGCGAAGAGCAACTCAAATAGCATCAACTTCTTTTAGATCAAAAGACTTCCTTGCTGCACCATCTAGTCATTAGAAACTTCATCAAAGGACATTTTGTGCCCAATGGAGCTTGAATTATCACTACTTAGAGGTATAATCCTTGACTTAATGTTTGGATCATAATTTATGATGATTTGCAGATGTAGTCCCATGCTTAGGAAACTCCATTTATAATGTAAGTTGAATATCCATTGCAACAGCTTTCTATTTTGATAATTTCATTTGAATTATTTTACACATCATGAAATTGATCTTTTTTCACGCAAATGACATGATACTAACTAAACATAGTTTGATTTACTGCTATTTTAATGACTTGACTCAGGTGTGTTTAATTTCTATTGCTAGCTTAATAACTTATTCATATCATGTCACTTAAGTTGCACTTCATGCCAGTTGCCTCTTTGCATGCCAAGCATATCAATTCATCATCTCATTGCATATGCATAGTTTCATTAACTCTTAAGAGTTTATGAAAGCAAAATAAGTTCGACCCAATATTATGTAAGTTAAATGTTGCAAGAACTAAAAAGTTGTAAACAAGTAAAACATAAATAACAGCATCATGATGTAAAAAAACATTTAAGGCAACGATTCATCAAGAAAACATTTAGATGAAATTTAAAGCCTATGCTTACCCACAAACACGTCCATATTGGCCTTGACCTCCTGTTTGTTTCTTATGCAAGTAATCAAAATCTGCCCTCTGTGTTATTGCCTCTCTAAAGTTTACACGAGGTTTTCCAGTTTGCGCATCAACCTTCAAATCAATGGAAGTAGATTTTGCACAATAGTGTCAAAATACAAATCAACAAATACTTCCATGTAGGCTATTAGATATAAGTTGACCAACATTTCACATGCAAAAACAAAAAAATGAGGGGTGCTATCATCCCGACATGCCAACAGATATAACCAGACTATCTATATCACAAATTAATTACATCAAGATCATGATAACCTGATGGTTAACAAAGAATTCCTGACGGCAACAGGCATAAGGCTTGAAGCTCACGAAGAACAACAGAACGTATTAACATTTCTTCACAAAAAAGAAAACAAAAAACAATGAAAAAATACCACAGTAATCATAGCTCCAAGTAACCAACAAAATTAGAAACTACTCTTTCAAGCCAATGAAAACAAGCACACACATATATACACATAGATATGATACATATGATATATATGTGATATAAAACAACCATAAAGAGAAAAACTTTTTCCATCCTTACTTAATTTTTGTTTGCTATTTTATATTATTTTCAAACTCAAAATCACATAGTTGATTATAATCTATGACATGAAAAAGACTATTAAATTTAATCAACTTTCATTCATCAAATAGGTTTAAGAACAAGGAAGATTTGAATGGCAAATTGGAGTCCAATTAAAAGTGACTCTTAACAATCTCAACAAATTAACTCAATCAAGTACCCTATAAACATCATGAGAAAGCCATTTATATAATTTTATGCCATTTGAAAAACTCTATAAATTGAAACATGCAATTACCTTCTTATGCATATATTACGAGAATTTGATGTGGATGATTGAAAATCAAACGATCTTAAATTTCTTGAAGTGAAAATGTGTCTGTTAATTTTAATGATCTTAAAGAGATTTATCAGTGTTGATCATCCATTTGAAGGCCACAAAACCAAAAATTAAATCAATGGAGGATGGGCATTCTCCACCTAATGGGGGCAAAAATTCACATATAGTGGAGAGACGTGAGTACAACTCCACAACAACAATAATCCCACTGTTAACATGAATCCCGTCTCCATTGTATCCTATTATGTGTCAAATTCTCATTTAATTCAAGTATACTAAGATCATTTTTTATACATCTTAACCAAGTCTTTTAAGTCTACCTCTACATATCTTAACATAATAAATCTAATACATCTACTCTCTGTCAGTCATCGGATCGACGCTTTATATTAAAACCTCTCCCTAATCTTATCTACCACTGGAGCTACTCCAACTTTTTCTCGAACATACTCATTTTGCATTCTATCTCTAAGGGTAAAGCCACTCATCCACCTAGATGGAGTACAATTCTGCCCACACAAAATACAGAAACTAGCCACATAACACAACAGGTTTGAAAAAAAATTAGTAAATAGAATTCTTAATAGATACACTACACTTCTAGAGATTGTTAAATGCATAGATACTGGAAGCTTTTCCTGCACAAATTGTATCAAAAAAGCTGAAGTTGAGAGATTTATGAACCTTATACTCCCGTCTAATGCGTTCAACATAAATATCCAAGTGCAGCTCCCCCATCCCAGAAATGATAGTCTGAAAGTGCTACGTCCATAAGTACTACAAAGATAAATATGAAGCCGTGTAAGAAATCAAAACAGACCATACCTGCCCGCTTTCTGGATCCAAACCAACACGAAAAGTAGGGTCCTCTTTCTGAAATCTATTAAGAGCTTTCGAGAACTGAAATGTAATAGAAGAAAAAGTGCATCAGCAAGACATTTTATTTAGTGAAAAGAAAAAAAAATCATCGGAAAGAATGACTTGCCTGTGCTCCAGAATCTTTAGAAATGGGTGAAACAGCCAATGACATAACTGGCTCAGGAACATTCATAGATGTCATAGTGTACCTCACAGACCCATCTGTGAATGTGTCCCCTGATAAAAAGGATTTAAAAAAGCTCCGAAATGAACAGTTAAATCTAGTAAAAAAGAAAAAATATTACATTGCATTTTGTACCTGAAGCACAGTCGATGCCAAAAACTGCTACAATCTGACCAGCATAAGCTTCTTGAATGTCCTGTTAGATCCTGACCCATATTAGCATCTATGCTGAATATACTAAAGAAACCATAAAAGTTTTACACATAAAACTGAGAAGGAAAAGCCCTCATGGTGTTCGGGAGTAAAAGAAAAACTTATCCAAAAGGACAATTGAAAGAATATCTAACCTCCATTTCATTAGAATGCATACGAACTAAACGAGGAACCTGAAAATAAAGATTAGATTAGTTGATTATCATATTAATATCTAATCATCATCAGTATCACCATCATTAGCTAGACCAAAATAAAATTGGGGTTGCAAACAAATCAATGCTGATATTAGAATGAGAGAGAAAAAAAACACGGCAATGAATAAAAGAAAATATGTCATCGGAAATCATAAAGAAACTATAGCACAGAAATATTGAACGAAAACCTACTCTCAAATACGTAAGTTTAAATCGTGGATATATATTCAAACCAACTGAAATACACCACTCAGAATGTGGAGCAGTGTGGTGTTTATTTTTGAGAATAAAACCTACAATCACCAAGCCAAATTCAAGTCAACCCAAGTCAAGCCTAACATAGCCCTTTTTACTTAAAACTTTCAATTGAGCCAAAACCTATTGGACTCTAAATTGATTGTCGTTGAAATTATATTTTAATCAAGGCTCATATATATGTTCAACTCAAATCAAATAAAACCAATTGACATTTAAGTCACTAGTAACTTAAGGCATTTGAGCCCCGTCCAACTTAAATTGGATTGAACCAGAAAATCTTCCACTGATTGTTGATCACGGGATGATCAATTGCAATCAATTAGGTCAAACCATTTAAAGCTTCAAATGAATCAAAATAGTCAAAACTCATACAAATTGATTGAAATCAATGATTTGAATCAACCCAAAGTCAATATTTAAATATATGACTTGCCACCAAAATCATCAATGGTCATTCGATCAAAATTGAATTAAAGAAATGGGTCAAATCATCTTAAAATTGATTGCACCAATGGCAAGTTCATTCCAATTTTATTATTGAGTTTTATATTGAGTTTAATTTGACCAATTGATCAACTTGGCCAACTTCAAATTAATCTAAAGGTTATTAAAATTCAAATTAAATCCAAATTTATTCAAAAAGACATTAAATTCATTAGCCATTGACAATTTGTAAAATTTTGATCAAATTGGTCAACTTGACCCATTTGATTTCAAATGAGTCAAAATCAATTTTAAGCCAAATTAAATCAAATTAATCATATCAAAACTCTTCAAATTATCATTTGAACCTAACCTAAGTCTTGGTTTGACCCAATTTGACCAATTGCTAACCAAATATATGACCCAATATGAAATTTAGTCAAATCCTGTATAACCCCAGAGTGATCAAACCCCCAAACCCATTTGAGATCAGAAATCAACCCAACTCAATTAAATCTCTCATGGATCCTCCTCACATAAGTTCCAACCTCATTTAATTTCTTATCACATGCATTTAACTCCTCCCAACATTTGCATGGGTATCGTATAACAAGAGAAGACTTTGAAGCAAAAATTCAAAGTCTTCAATCAATTCATCCATCTAACAACCAGAGATGACAACTTTGGGCCAAAAATTCAAAAAAAATAGATTTTCGCCACTATTAAAGGAGGGAAATGATGTCATTCCTCCTCCCACCCACTATTCAAGAGCTCCCCAAAGCAAAAAAGGAACCCATCATCCACCTCTTTGCGCCATTTTTGAGCTAAAAAATGCAAATAAAAGCTTTTTCGGCAAGGCGACGGTGAACATTAGAGAAGACGACGTTCCAAAACTTTTTCTTGCACCTAGGAGCTCGCTCGGAACTTCACTGCCGGAAACCATCCCCGGCCCGACGAGGTAAATTTCGCCAAACTTTAGCCGGTCTTAGGATTTCTCGATTTTTGTGTTAATTTTCTTGCGATTTTAAAAATTTTCCTTAGATAAACCTCGCATTTTTCATTTTATTTGATCCCAATATTAAGTAGAATTTTTCTGGAGAAAATCGACGTGAAAACGAGCTCAATCGAATCTCATTTCGCATTTTTTGCATTTTTCGTCGGTTTTATTTTAGAGCCATTGTCCGATCCCGTTCAATGGATCGGACGGGTCAAATCGCGTCGGACCGTGAAGGGATCAAACGGCTCAAATCGCGTCGGACCCTGCATCCTTCCGACCCCTAGAACACAATCCGCTCGATCCAGATCGATCGGGCCGTCAGGTGCGGTGATGGTCCGATCGAACGCCGTCATTTTCCTGCATCCGTGTTTCCGCTCACGTCTTTGCGTGCCTCGGCTAACCCTTGCGCCAATCATCGGCACATGGCACCGTTGCCGTCGAGCTCACCGCTGGCCGGGTAAGTGGTAAATCTATTTTGAGCTCAAAATGGCTCAAAGAGGTGGGAGATGGGTTCCCTTTTGCTTTGGGGAACTCTTGGAGGCTGAATAGTGGTGGGAGGAAGAAGAATGAAGCATCATTTCTCCCTCATTTAATAGTAACCGAAAATTCATCCTTTTTTGAATTTTTTGGCTCCAAAGTGTTGTCATCTTGTTTGGGGTGGTTGGGATGGATGATGGATGATGGATTGATTGAGAACTTTGAATTTTTGCTTCAAAATCCTTTCTTGTTGACATATGATCATTAAATGCAAATGTTGGGGAGGAGTTAAATGCATGTGATGGGAAGAATTAAATGAGGTTGGGTGGAATCACATGTTGGGAGGATCCATGAGGATTTAATTGGTTGATTTTGAATGGTTTGGGTTTGATCAACCCAAAATCATAGCTTGGTTTCAATTTGACTCAATTTGGGTCATAGTCATATATTTCATATGCCAAGGTTGATCAATTGGTCAAATTGGATGAAACCAAAGCTTAGGTTAGGTTCAAATGATAATTTATAGAATTTTAGTATAATTAATTTGATTTAATTTGATTTAGAATTGATTTTGGCTCATTTGGAATCAAATGGATCAAATGAGTCAAGTTGACCAATTTGATCAATTCAAAAATTTGCATGATTGATTCATGAAGATGATGAATTGATTTGATTTGAATCAAATTTTAATTTGAATTTTGTTGATCTTTTAGATCAATTTGGCCAGGTTGGGTCAGTTCCAAGTCAAATTAAACTCAATATGGCACAAATCAAATTGGAATAAACTTGAATCTGGTTCAATTTTAATTAGATGATTTAAACCAATTGGTCTTGTCAATTTGGGTCCGGCTTGGGGAAGGCTTGAGCTTTATTGTTAATCGTATTTATATTGACAGGTGATTCAAATCATTGTCAATTTGATGTATGATGATTTGGCTATTTTCATTTGGGTTTATTTTGATTCATAATTAATCATTGGGATAATCAACAATCAAAGTTTTAGTGAAGATTTAATCCAATTTGGGTTGGATTGAAGCTCAAATGTTAGGTCACTTTGAGTCAAGTGGGCTAAATTGGTTGGTTTTAGTTTGTTTAGTTGAACATATATATGAGCTTAATGAATAGGCAATTTATAAATTAGCTCGATTATTTTAAGTGAAAAGGGCTAAGTTAAGCATGATTTGGGTTGACTTGAATTTGGTTTGATAATTGTAAATTTTATTTATATTTGGATAAATGATCGAATGAATGATTGATTTGAAAGAAAATCTATTGGTTTTGACTTGATTTCAATAGAATTTGGCTAAGTCAAGGGTGCAAGAGCTTAGATTGAGTTTGAATTTGATTTTTGATATAGTTTTGGTCATTTGAATTTAGATTTCATTTATATTTGTGAATATAAATGAAGAATAACGATTTATAAAGAGATCAATTGAGTTTGATTTGATCTAAAAGGAGTTTTGACTAAGCGTATGAATGTGGTTCATATTACTTGGGATTAATTTGAATTTGATTTTGAGTTTGTCATTTGGAGTCAAATTTGAAATTAGATTTAGGATTTGAATTTGAATTTGAATTTGAGATTTGATTTGAGATTTAAATCTTGGTTTGACTTGAGAAAGTGTATCCAGATTGGGTTTAGGCTATGATGATTTACTTAAGTCTTGGGCCTAATCCTATAATTAACCTTCAGTCTCAAGCAGGTTAAGTGTTCTGTTAGCTGTCTTTATGACTAAAGAGTTCTTAGTGTCTATAAGAATCCTAGATCTATGATGAGAAAGTTGATAACTCACTCCAAAAATGAGGTCAACAAGCAGCAATCAATCTAGAAAATGAGACTTTTTAAGATTAATGTTCTTAAAATGTCTATTTTTAGAAGTGCATAATAATTTAAATGTATGTACTTCAAAAATATATAAGTTCGGCTAAATGTAAATCATTTGGAACAAAGAAGGCCCCCCACCTCTCTCACTTTCACAAGAAAATAAATTAATGTGATCGAATTGAGTTCTAAGTGGATTTTTCCAACACGACGGTACAATTATTCCCTATTAGTTTTAGGATACATATGACATCAATAAAGCACAAGGATAACATGCAAATTACTCTCTCAAAACATCTACATAAAAAATGTTGATTTTTTATTTTTTTTATTTCGTTCTTCACAGAAAATTGATTAATTAGATTTTTACCTTGATCTTTTTCCCTGTATTTATGTTGATGATGAAGTCACCCTTTCTTATAATACCTTCATATATTCTAGCAAAAAAAAAAAAAAAAAAAAAAAAAACATCTAAGCATCAGCATTCATGTTTAATAATGAAATAAATAAGTTAGTAAATGGGCAAAATAAATGGAAAAGGGTGAAAAATGTTAGAAATACCTTAAATAGGTCAATTGGCCAAAGCGACCCTCTTCTAATTTGAAAGCCAGTGCAACAAGAGGTCCAGCTGGACTTCCAGATAACAGAACCTTCAACAAAGAATTAAGTATAAAAAAATATAGCTAACAAATAAAATATCATATTCAAGAAAAAATTGGCATGTCAAGCATAGCATATACAGAAAACACTATGCACCTTCTCTTCAGAATGGTCCTGATCCAGGGCATGATTTTCAACTTCAGTGGGACAGGGCAAAAAGTTAAGTACTCCATCCAGGAGAGGTTGTACACCCTACAAAAATTAAATTGCATCTTATAATGGATTGGACAAATTTGAGACATGACAAAATAACATACAGAACTAAAACTGCCTGAGGAAACAAGCAAATTTAACTAAGTTAAGAACTGTCAAGGCAAAAAAAGTGCTTAAAACAAATGATATGTCGTTTTAGCACCTTATTCTTAAAAGCACTTCCCATATAAACTGGCACAAACTTTCGTGACACTGTAGCCCTTCGGATAGCCCTCTGAAATGATAAAAGCACAAAAACATTGGAATACGCGAAAGAATATATGATCATAAAAGAAAATTTAAAATAGCATTCACGAGTATCAAATACAAACTTTAATTAAGTTATAACACCAAAAAATAAGGTAACAGCGAAATATATGAAGCAGGTATGTTATATTTAGATCACATGTACAAGGTAAGAATTGCTATCATGATATATCAACCTCATAGAAAGACATGGACCTACAATGCCTAAATAAGTATATAAAAACCTAAGTCATATGCTAAAAAGACATCTAAGTTTACAATTTCAAAGGCCCACATGTGAAAATCATGTAAGTAACACAAAACATGCACATCCATCAATTATGACACAAAAAATGCATGCATATGTATGTATTGGCATGCATACTAAATATTATCATCATTTACTATGACTGACAGATAACCATACTTTTTTCTCCATTAGCCAGCTTGCAAAAACAAATAATAATAGCAAATCATAAAAAGTTTTTTATAATTTTCCATCAACTTGAAAGATATGCAAGTTTACAGTATTATGAAATTTAGAACAATAATGTGAAAGCAAAATCTGAGGCATGCAACTAAATGTTTAATGCATGCCCTAGAATGTACAACAGAACAATTGATTTACATTAAGAGGCGATTTGGAAGGAAGAATTTTAGGCGTAAAGTAAAATAATGCTTAACTTTTTTTATATTTGGCATGATGCGAAGTAAAATTTCAAGATAATGTAATGTATTTAAGAATATATTACAAAGGTCATTTAGGTGTATTTGGAATTCTCCTGACGGTTAGTGTAAAGTGCTATGGCCCACTGGTCGCCCGCTGGAATTCTCTAACGTCGATTAAAGTCACATGCCCTACCGTCACACTCCGGTCGCTCCACCTCAAAATATTTTACATTACATTTATTTTATCAAAAAAACTCATGTATTTGTAGAGTTTTCAACCAAACAACCTAAAGTAATCCAAATCTGTTTCCTTTTATTATATTCTTTTTTAGAACCAAAACTAAAAAAAACATAAGAAAGCCCGTAGAAGTAGGTCATTTTAAATAAACTTTCTGGATACACTATAACATCATCATCAGTGACAATAATGCAAAATTAACCAAATATCTATGAAAAAAATTTCTAAGCACTGAGTTTAGAAAATATTCTTACAATACCTTGAGGTCATCTGAAGATATGGGCTCATCATTAAGAAAAGAATCAGCAAGTTGATCGTCAACCTCAGAAACAACTTCTATGAGTTCACGTCGTTTTTCCGAGGCCAATTGCTCAAGATTTGAAGGGACGTCAGATGTAACAACATTCTCACTGCAAAGACAACAAGAAAACTAAAATTGCATCTAATGACATTTTGAGCTATCAGAATTAAAACCACTTAAGAAAATAAACATAAGTGATCTTTCCTCAAGCTCTAACATACCCATTGGCTCCGTGAAAATAATAAGCTTTCATTTCAACAAGATCCACAAGGCCCTGAAACTCCTCTTCCAATCCAATGGGAACCTGAACTGCTGCAGAATGATGCCGAAGCTTTGATCTTGCCTGAAAAATACAGATCTGCATCAGAACTCCATGACTCAAAAGTCTTTTGAATTTCAAATACAGTTAAGTTAAACCCATATCACATGGTAAATTGAGCAAATGTCAACCTTCAAATGATTACAAATTACTTTCCTACTACCCTCAATTGTCAGAAACATATTTTCTTTTGCTCTACTCTCACAGATAATGATGCACAGAGACAAACCAATAGACCTAATACCACATCCACAGCAGGTATGTGATAAAATATAGCACTTGATACAAAGATTTATATAGATATAAGACTGATAGAATAATCAAATAATTGAGCCAAAAAAAAAAAACAAGAAAACAAAAAGACACTAAACAACAGGTATATTTGCTATGTCCATCACCTAAGACAAGTTAAATTACTATAAACAATTAGAAGCAAACGTATACAACCTACAAAATCCTTATCTCTACCACAAATGCTCCAATGTCAACCTATGAAGGCATAGCTGACAGCTAAGTTCATCTACACGGGATTAATCCAACATCCAGAACTACTATAATTTCTAAACATGTTATTTAGTTCTCCCAAAATGATTGCAATCAATTTCCTTATAAATGGTTTTCATTTGCTAACATATTGTCTCATAAAACAGCTGGCAACACATTTAAAACATTCCATGCACATAAATGACAATCCATGTCAACCCCAACCACTAGCACTACTGATCTAGATAACCCCCATATTTTAGAAGTTCCAATAAATTATTACAAACTTCATCATCTCTTCTCATTTACCATCTATCAGTATTAGAACTTATCCTCATGTTTCTTTTATCCTTCATTAATTTATCTGTTAAATGATTAAAAATTTTCATCAACACCATATGATGTATGGCTTAATTGATTTTAGGGCATGCTAATGCAACTCTATAATGCAAAAGGCTATCACTTTGACATTGATGACTCGGCAATGCTATGTAATCTCTAACCTTGATGACTTATCGATGGTGTGTGTTCTCCAACCTTAATAACTTCTTAGTGTTGTATGATCCCAATAGTGACCTTGTTGACATTGTGTGATCTCGATTAAATCTTAAAAAGTAACTAATTGAAGCATGTAATTCTTAAATGATGATTGAAATTTTAAGCACAAAAATGCTTGACTCTACTTAGGAATGGCAACATCCCTAAGATGGAGTAGTTTTGTACCTCGCTAACAAGATTGTGCAACAATTCGAGCAACCATGACTAGTCAATTGAGCCTAGCTTGATATCCATAATTGTGATTGATACTCATCTTGTATCAACAATTTTCCATTGAGTTGTCATATTTTCTATTCTTTACTTATCACAAAAGATGGGTTGGACTTAAGAAAATGACTGAGAGGTCATAGACTTAATGTACTTCATGGGTTCCTTTCTTTTCTAGCTAAGAGTTCTTGAAAACTAGAGCAAATTATAATAAATCTTTACTTGAACTCTTTAGAACCAAGTAGACTATAGGCCTTGTTTTGAAATGTGTTGTATGAAAATTTCATTCTTATATGAAATGCCTCCTTGAGTTGCCTTGTTAGTACTATTTGTGTTCCCATCTTTATTTCCTCGTCTATTCTTGTTAGTACATGGACTCCACTTAGAATGTCATGCAAATGTCTTCTTTGTGATTTGGTAATGAAGGTTGAGTGGATGAGAATTTTGTTGAAGAAAGGGTTCGTCCCAATACTGAGTGATAGTTACATCTCAGCAAGAGTACCCAGCTTTGACTAGTTGGCACCAGCTCCTTGGTTCCAGGCCCAGTCCAACTTGGAGAACATATTGGGAACCAAACTAGCCTTTTCACATGTAAAGTACAAGACTCAAAGAACATGAATTTTTCACCTAAAACAATTAGATGGGAAACTACTTCTATGTATTTGCCGATTATAAAATATGTGTTGTTCGATTGCAGCAAAATAGCAATTCAGCAAATTTCTTTAATGCAGATAAGCAAGTGGACGTCACATTAGAATGATGGGATGATCAGAAGCCAAAAGCAAGCATAGAAATAAAATCAGAATGTACTACTAAGCCTTTAAATTCGTGTCATACTCTCACCTGATTGAGAACTTTCCATGGATCTGCTCCCATACGATCTAACTTATTGATAAAAGCAACCCTTGGAACTTCATATCTTCTCATTTGGCGGTCAACGGTTATGGACTGGCTCTGCACACCACCAACGCTGCAAAGGACGAGTATGGCACCATCAAGAACGCGAAGAGCTCTCTCAACCTCAATAGTAAAGTCCACGTGACCCGGGGTATCAATTATATTAACCTTTAACCATCAAACCACGCATAAAGACGACAATTCTGGATTCGGAATCATTAACCAAAGAAAATTGCAATTTTTACAGACCTGATAATCTGTCCAAGTACAGTAAGTAGCAGCGGACTGGATGGTGATTCCCTTCTCCCGCTCGAGGTCCATGGAGTCCATCTTGGCACCAACACCATCCCGACCTCTCACCTCGTGGATCTCGTGGATCCTACCAGTGTAAAATAGAATCCTCTCAGTAAGCGTCGTCTTGCCAGAGTCGATGTGAGCCGATATCCCGATGTTCCTCACCTTATCCAACGTCTCCTTCCACCAAGCCTCCTTCTCCTCTTTGGCACGAGCCAGGCTCGCCATTGAGTATGCCCGCCGGCCGCCGCAGGCTACATCGTCAATGAAGAAAAGGGAGATGGCGGGAAAAGGGGCATCGCTTCTCCGACTCGTCGCGCGGCGTAGAGAGGAGAGGATGCGAGTGACGCTAGATTTGGCCATCGTCGACAAGTAACGAGCTCGAGGGTCAAGTGACTCAAGTCCCTGTAAAATCTAAAACCCTAATCTGATAGAACCTTAAGGGGGGTGTTTGGCAAAAGATTGAATTTATTTCAAATAAAATTTAGTAAATCAACTATATCTAAATTTAGTAAATTTTGAGTTATTAAATTTTTAAAAATATTTGATAATACTTGCTAAATCTAAAAAATATTTAATAAGTTATTTAAATATTTAAATTTATTATAATTAAATAATAATTTGTTAAAGAATATGAAAATAAATCAAAAAATATATAATATTGAAATTAAAATTCATCATTTAACAAACATATCATATTCATCAAAAATATAGATAAATAATATATTATTTAGATCTAGTAAAAATTATTATGATATTATAATTTTATTTTTCAACTCTTTTGATAAAGTCAAGCATTGTGACGACTTCACCCTAATTCTTGTATATATAAATAAGTTATATTAATAAACTATATTATCAAATATTATTTTTTCTTAATTTACAAAGTAACTATATAGTAAAAATCAGGTGTTAATCAAAAAGTTGAAAAAATTCTCTTGTTCAAATTTATCAATCCTATTTGTGAAAAAAAAATGTTCTCAAGCTTAAACAAGCAATTTTACCAAGTAAACTATGCTTCTCAAATTAAATACCTAAATAATATTTGATTTATTATCCAAACTAATACATAATGCATAGTCGCATACTCTAAGGGGGTGTTTATTAACTGGTCATATTGCAACTCCTTAATTAAATTTTAATTAATTTAATAACATAATAATTTTAATTATAATTGATATAAGTTTGATAATTACTGAATTCATACCTAATTACTAAAAAATAAAATGCTATTTAATAATTAATGTAGTTAAAAAATAATTAAAATCAAATCAAATTAAATACAAATATCAAAAACATCATCTACAAAGCAATCTAATTTCATTCATTTATTAGTACAACTACGTAATTATGATTTTATTATGGGAGTTCATATAGTAAATTAATGTTTTGAAAAGTGTTTGGTATGTAATAGTTAAATCTTGTTAAATCTTGAGAAGATGTTTGACAAGTCATAGGAGAATTCAAGTCTATTAAATTTTAAAGAATATTTTTTTTAAGAAACATATAAAAAAAAATAAGTAAAAGATAAAATAAAGTTAGAAAATAATACATAATGCTCATACTTAAATGTTATTAGATAATTTACATATCTAACATATAAATTTATTTGATCAAATATAACTAAAGTGAGTATAATCACATTAAATTCAAAACAACTAAATTATAATTAGTAAATTATAATCAACTAATATAATAATTAATTATTATAACTATAATTATATTTAGTAAGTTATAATTAATTGAACATAACAATCATTAAATTTATAATAACTATAATTAAAGGTAATAAGTTTTAATTTAATAGCATACCAACTAAATTATTTATAAGTAAGTTTGATATGACCCTGAAAATTCTAAGATAAATCTAATGTCGAAAGTAATCTCATTCCCGAATCAGTACAGAATCAGTCTTTTCAATCGACTCTTAAACATGGGATTTATAGTCAAATCGGCGTCTTGATCTATGACCCAAGATCTCATAATTGACTTCATTTGAGCATTCAAATACACAAAATATATCATATGATCAAAGGAATCATTTTAAGTCGATGGAGGAGTGTTTGGATTTTTGCGTATATATAGGCTCACTTTCCAATCTATAAATTTCATCATTTCTTATATGAAGAGGTCAAAGAGAGAGGAGAGAGCTTTAAAGCTTGAAAATCCTGCATAATCGAGCCATCAACGATCGTAAACGTTGGTTGTTGTTTGGTTGGCGTAGGTCGGCCGCGATCCTTACGTCGATCATCCCCATGTTCTCCATCATATCTATCACTAGCAATTGTTACCACACAGATGTATTTATCATTATCACTTCTCATTACCTTACGTAATCGTTATGGAAAACTTATACTCTAAAACAAATATATAGTAAGCTTTTCTTTAGCTCAGTGATTTTTCCCTCTTTTTGAGATTTTTCATGTAAAAATAAGTTTTCTTGTTCACTCTTTAAATATATGTGTGTGTGTTGGATTTTACAAGGCTATGGCATAAACTTTCACTCTAGATTTTAGCAAGCAGTTTGGCAATGGAAGCGATTCTATTATTTTATCTTGTATGGCGACCAAGTTTCCCAACAAGATCAACCACCATCGAGGTGGAGCATTTTAAGCTTTTAAAGATGGCGAAAAATGAAGATTTATCAAACTTTGTTCCTTCAGATTTTGTCAGAAACTAGGAGGCAACTCTTAATCTCAAAAGATTATCCAAATTAATATTCTGGATATCTAATTGATTATCAGTTAGAGAAGAAAATCAACAATACCAATGAAAAAGACCAAGGTTAAGGAGCAACTTTGGCTACAACCATAAACGGATATTTTGATTGACCTCTTATACAGTTAATGTCATTAGTAATACTTTGGACAACCTCGAATGGGTCAAAATCTCGGCATTTCGACCTCCATATAGTTAACGTCAGAACAAAGACTCTGACAAACAACCTAGGATAGCTCAAAAGGTCCTTGGTGGACTTCCCACGACCTTTTTTCATAAAGGTTAACGTCATTAAGTAATACTTTGACAAACAACCTCGAATGGGTCAAAAATTCTCAGCGGATTCAATTTGATCTCTTCCATACAGGTTAACGTCATCGAGCAAAGACTCTGACAAATAACCTCGGATAGATCAAAACCGCTTTTACTCAATGCGTTAACGTCCATCGAGCAAAGGCTCGACAAACAACCTGATAGGTCAAAATCGGCATTCAATTCGACCTCTTTCATATAGGTTAACGTCATCGAGCAAAGACTCTGACAAACAACCTAGGATAGGTCAAAAGGTCCTTGGTTGACTTCCTACGACCTTTTCCATACAGATTAACGTCATCAGGTAACACTCCGACAAACAACCTCAGATAAGTCAAAAATCCTTAGTTGATTCAATTCAACCTCTTCCATACAGTTAATGTTATCGTCAACACGACAAACAACCTCGGATAGGTCAAAATCCTCGGTAGATTCAATTCAACATTTTTCATACAGGTTGTAATATTGATAACAAACAATCGATGGGTCAAAATCCTCGGTGGATTCAATTTGATCTCTTATACGAGTTAACGTCATCGAGCAAAGACTTTGACAAACAACATCGGATAGATCAAAACTTCGCACCTACTCCATGCAGGTTAACGTCATTGAGCAAAAATTCTGACAAACAACCTCGGATAGGTCAAAAGGTCCTTGGTGGACTTCCCACGACCTTTTCCATACATGTTAACGTCATCGAGCAAAGACTCTGACAAATAACCTACGATAGGTCAAAAGGTCCTTGGTGGACTTCCCACAACCTCTTCCATACAAGTTAATGTCATTGTGACAACAACCTCATATGTCAAAATTCTCGGCTTGACCTCATCCATACAGTTAGCGTCCGGGTAACACCCGACAACCTGATAGGTCAAAATCTCAGTTCAATTCGACCTCTTTTCAGTGAGCGTCATGGGTAACACTCGACAAACAACCTCGATAGGTCAAAAATCCTTAGCGGATTCAATTCGACCTCTTCCATACAGGTTAACATCATCCGGTAACACCCTGACAAACAACCTTGGAGAGGTCAAAAATTCTCAGCGGATTCAATTCAACCTCTTCAACATAGGTTAACGTAATCGGGTAGCACTCTGACAAACAACCTAGGATAAGTCAAAAGGTCCTTGGTGGACTTTCGTCTCTTCCACAGTTAGCGTCGCCGGGTAACTCGACAAACAACCTCGGATAGGTCAAAAATTCTTAGCGGATTCAATTCGACCTCTTCCATATAAGTTAACGTCATCGGGTAACACTCTGACAACAACCTCGGATAGGTTAAAAATCCTTAGCGAATTCAATTCGACCTCTTCCATACAGGTTAACGTCATCAGGTAACACCCTGACAAACATCCTTGGATAGGTCAAAAATCCTCAGCGGATTCAATTCAAACTCTTCCACACAGGTTAAAATCATCGAGTAACACCCTGACAAACAACCTCAGATAGGTCAAAAATTCTTAGCGGATTCAATTCGACCTCTTCCATATAAGTTAAAGTCATCGAGCAACACCCTGACAAACAACCTTGGATATGTCAAAAATCCTCAACGGATTCAATTCAACCTCTTCCACATAGTTTAACGTCATTGGGTAGCACTCTGACAAACAACCTACGATAAGCCAAAAGGTCCTTGGTGGATTTCCCATGGCCTCTTCCACACAGGTTAACGTCATCGGGTAACACTCTGACAAACAACCTCAGATAAGTCAAAAATCCTCAGCGGATTCAATTCAACCTCATCCATACAGGTTAACGTCGGGGTAACACGACAAACAAACCGGATAAGTCAAAAATTCTCGGAATAAATTGACCTCTTCCATACAGGTTAACGTCATCGGGTAACACTCTGACAAACAACCTCGGATAGGTCAAAAATTCTTAGCGGATTCAATTCGATCTTTTCCATACAGGTTAACGTCATCGGGTAACACCCTGACAAACAACCTCGGATAGGTCAAAAATTCTCAGCGGATTCAATTCAACCTCTTCCACATAGGTTAACGTCATTGAGCAAAGACTCTTACAAATAACCTAGGATAGGTCAAAAAGTCCTTGGTGGACTTCCCACGGCCTTTTCCACACATGTTAACATTATCGGGTAATACTCTGACAAACAACCTCGGATGGGTCAAAATCCTCAGCGGATTCTATTCAACCTCTTTCACATAGGTTAACATCATCGGGTAACACTCTAATAAACAACCTCAGATGTGTCAAAATCCACAACGGATTCAATTCAACCTCTTTCATACAGGTTAACATCATCGAGTCACACTCTGACAAACAACCTCGGATAGGTCAAAATCACCATTGCCAAACCCGTCGCCCGCCAACCACCGTCAGTCGCCGACCATCGCGGTAATCTTGTCACCGCCATGTCGTAGGTCATCCCGTGGCCTGCGCCGATCGCCTCGTCGGCCAACATCGCCCTTTGCCCGACCACCCAGGTTGCCAACCGTGCTGACTATACCATCCCATCGCCATGCTTATTATCTCATTGGTCACCACCATCTTCCGGTCATCCCGTTATTGACTCCGTTGCTCCGTTATTCTGATTGCCGGTTGGTTGCCACCCGTTGGCGTAACCCGCCGACTACCATCGTCGATCTGCCGTACCATCGGTGTATCCATGAGTTGCCATCATCGTGCTGGTTATCCTCGCCGACCGTGCCGCCGCACCATGATGGCCACCATCGTCGGGGTCATCGACCCGTCTCGGGTTGCGGGCCTTAATGCCTCCAGCGGTCGGTCAAACCAGGCAATTAATTTCTTTTTCGAGGGAGAACTAGAGCCTCACCGTATAAACTACGGGCCTTGATCGCCTCCAAACCCGGTCGATCTGACAAGTATAGTTGACGCCTCTTTTGAGGGAAAACTGTAGCCATGACATATGTACTACGGGTCTTGATCGCCTCCGAACCCGGTCGGTCTGACGAGATCAGTTGACACCTCTTTCGAGGGAAAATTGGAGCCTTGTCATTATGATGACTCTTGATCTTCGATTCGGTCGGTTCGAGGTCGATTGACACCTCTTTGAGGAAAACTAGAGCATTGACGTATGAACTACGAGTCTTGATCGCCTCCGAACCCGGTCGATCTGACGAGATCAGTTGACACCTCTTTCGAGGGAAAACAGGAGTATTGCCGTATGAACTACGGGTCTTGATCTCCTCCAAACGACATTCTCTCAAGAAAAAGAGAATGTGTCTTCTCTCTTTGCCCTAGGGGGTTTTTTTAGACCCCCTGTAGGGGCAAAAAGGTAAAAAAATTATTAAAAACTATCAAAAATTGCCGAAAATCGCCAAATACCACCGAAAATCCCCAAAAATGGACGATTAGCTCGGTGCGCGCGTTGGACCGCCACTTCAGTGGCCGCGTCGTGCTGCTGCCGCGAGCCAGCGTGGCTTCGTGAAGCATTTGACCGCGACTTGCCGATCGCGTCAGTTCGCGACGCCCGCCCCTTTGGCCCGCGACCAGCGTCCGAAGTGACCACCGGCGCCCACCAATCTTGTCCGTTCCACGACCCGTGCCCAACCGCTGAGCCAGCGATCCGATTCGGTGGCAGGTCCAAACCGACTGCGAGGTTATGTGTCCGACCACGACCCGAGGCACGTTCCACGCTGAGGGTGTGTTGGCGATTCGAGGCGAGCCATGGTAAATGAAATCACTAATTGGTCGAGCTCGAGTCGTGGCTCGAAATTTTGAGTTCGAGCAGTCGGATCGAATCGAGCTCGAGCCGTCGACTCAATCAGTTGTCTTGGTTAATCAATCGAGCAGAAATGCAAACGAGCTCGTTTGGCTCGAAAATGAAATCGAGAATTTTAGTAGCAAATTTTTGGCATATGTAATAATATAAATTGCAATTAATAGTAAACTATAATTTTATAAATTACAAATACAAATCTAAAATGATACAATTTTGCATGAATTTCTCATGAAGATCATAGCCACTTTAGCACAAATACTTGTGATTGATGCTATTATATTATCAATTTTTTAATAATGAAACTTAATTTGAATTTATCATTTTAGAGATATAATCTTTTCATTGAACTAATTAGCAAGAGATAATCATTATGAATTTACTAAACCTCTAACCAACTTTCTATGATATCATTTACGTCATAGCATTTGCCAACAATTAAGCATTTCATAAAATAAAATAAAAATTTATAATACATCTAAACATTGAGTTTAAAATACAAATATAGAAAAAAAAAACAAAAATATGAAAATGTCTTTTGTTTGTGGGACTCAGAGTCAGAGAAAGTAATATCCATCTTGATTATGATTAGCGAAAATTTGTAATTTTATATTTTACTTCAATAATTGAATCTCTAGGTTGCCAAAACCATCCATTAGAGCCTTAAAGATAGAAAAATAAATCCCTTACAAAAGTGACAAAACCTCACAAATCAAATATCATGCATTAATATAGTAGAATTCGAAAAGCGGAATAAAGGCTTTCGGTTCGCCATCCAATGAGAGGCTTGTTAGCCACCAATAATGAAGCAAAAACAAATGAATTTACCCAAATTACAAATATATTCTCTTCTCATCATCGTCGAAAATTAAAAAAGCAAAATTCTTCATGATAAGCCACTAGATCTCATATCCTCCACGGCTCCACCACCACCAACAAGGCAAAATAACAAATAAAACCACCAGACCATGACCATCATGATGAACGGATGAGCTGAAGAAATAAAGCTAAGAAGCGGTCGAGTTGATTAAATAGACATGACCAAGTAACACATCCACCCATCAAATTCCAAAATAGCCAACCAAGTGAACCAATCACCAAATAATAACCTGACCAAAAAAATCCAACCACGGGTTACCACGATAATAATAAGACAAAATACGACCCTGGACAGGTAGATGGACAGCCAGAGCGTGAGGCAAAGGAACAAGGTTAGAGCGAGAGGCAAACAAAACTCTTCAAATTCCCAAAGAGAGGCTAGAAAGTGACTATCACTACAAAGGGAAAATGCAAAGACAACAAACAACCATGTAAGAATGTAGAAATCTCAAGCCAAACCGGAAAGAGAATAACAACCACAAAAAATTCAATCGAAAAGGCCACCAAAAATAAAACAACCACATATGATCGAAAAATAGGATACCTGCATGGTTGGCTCCATATAATCTTGAATGAAACTTGGCTAAATCATTTGCTACAATAGTCTCTCCTCAAGAAATCTTATAAATGGTAACCTCTACGACTTGTGCCCTCAAAAGCGAAATAATGGCCAATGTGGAAGTATTTCTAATCGAATTATAAAGTTTGAGAAATTGAACCGAGAAGGCAGGATTAGGCAAAGCGGATAGTGAGTCAGAGGGCATTGGCAAACGAAGTTCTGATATGCGAAGTTACAAAGCAATTAATGAGATCAAAAAATAACATCATCCATGGCGCAAATTTGCAACTATCACAACATTCAACGGCAAAATCGTTCTGACGGGCAGAACCAAAACAACCAGCCAACATGCTAACCTAAAATAGTGAAATAGAGACAATTGAAACCATAAATTGCAAGTACCCAAGCAAAAAACATAGATACATGAATGATTAAAGAAGAAACATCCCCAAATCCAATGAAGCGAACCTCAAATAATGGAATAAGAAACAATTGAAATAACCAACATCCTTGATTCCATGAAATACTTACAGAATCGGGGAAATGAAAGCGAGAATCGAAAGTATTTACGGAGCAAGCGACTCAAGCACACGTGTCTGACCACCATGATCAAATCAAAACCAAATACTCATCGACGGTCAACGATCCTGAAGACGTGGCACGCCGCATGTAAGCTCACGACGGAAGGAGAATGAGGAGAACCGGAGAAAAGAACCGAAAGTGAGAAGAGAAGAGTCGTTCGGGCCTTGTCAGTCGACGATATTAGAATAGGGATTTTAGATCACTCGTCAATTAATCGACGGCTATCGCTGCTGCCGCCGTTCTACCCGCTTAAGCTGGCGAGCCAAATTCGCTCAAATAAATTGAGCCACATTTCTATTTAAAATCGCTCGTTTGCTCGAGTCAATCTCGATTCGAGCCTGATTTAGTCGACTAAGCGAAATCCGATCTTAGCTAATTTCTACCGACGCATCTTCCTTGGCCCATCCCCTTTAAACCATCCAAAACTGCCGTAGCACCAGAATGTTGAATGAGTCCATAATCAAATCTTGCACCAAGCGTATCCACATACATCCGCTTGACTTTCCATGATCACAATTTTGTACTCCCATGAAGACTCTCTTCAAAATGTATGGTTAATTAATGAAATTTCATTGAAGATCTACTATTTTAGTATTCGATATATATTTTGGATTGAGATAATATCATCCAAAAATATAAGGAACTGATATGACCGCAAATTCTACTAGTCAATCTAATCTTGATCAAAGTAATCATTCTCAATCAAGAAGAGATCGGCTTATTATCAATCGACTCTTAAACATGGAGTGTTTATAGTCAATCAGCGTCTTGACGGATCTAACAAGCTCAAGATCTCATAATTTGGACTTCATTTGTGCATTCAAATATACAAAATACATCATATGATCAAATGAATCATTTTGAGTCAGATGGAGTTCGATTTTGCATGTATTTACGAGGTGCCATCTGTAAATAGCCTCTCATTCCTCATATGAAGGGAAGCCGAGCAAGAGAGAGGAGAGAGCTCTAAAACTTGAAGATCCTCCAAGCATAATCAAACCACCACTCGACGATCGCCGATCACCCCCGTTGGTTGTCAATCACCGCAGCCGATCGCCATCGTTAGCCGCCATCGCTGATCCTTGCCGTCGTTGATCCTCACCGTTCTCCATCATCTACTACCAAGAATTGGTACCACTGAATGAATACATATTGTTCTTCTCATATACAATTTTGTAATCGTTATCAAAACTTGCACCCAAAATAAATATATAAGTTTTTCTAAAGTATGATTTTTCCCTCTTTTGATTTTCCATGTAAAATTCTCTAGTTTTCTTGTTCACTCTTTAAATACATGTGTGTGTGTTGGATTTCACAACAAGGCTAAGACAGAAACTTTCACTCTACCGCAACTGATTTTCTAGCATGCAACAAAGTTAAATATAATTAAAATTTAATTATAACTATTAAATTAGCTAAAATTATTTATACCATAATGCTAAACCCTCTAATATTGTCATACCAAATGATCTTCCTCCTCCTTCCTCCTTCCTCCTTCGACAACTAGCTCAAAGTATCTTGAGCAAAAGCTCTTGTGTGAGACTATCCACCGCCTGCCAGCCCATCATCGTAGCTTTCTCCCTTTTAATTGCTTGATTATTGACAAAGAATCACCTTCTCCTGAGTATGGTCTCCAGCTAAGCGCTCGTGAGCCGCATCTTCCATCACTACCCAACCTGCTTGGCTCAGTTGTAAACCTTAAATCCACCTGCAATGTGATTTAAAAACCAGATTTCTGTGATTTGATTTAAGATTCAAATCGAGATTTACTTCTAAAATGTTTGGTAGATTTACGGATTTACATACTTAAATCTCGAGTAAATCCGTTACCAAACACCCCCTAAGGCCCAATGTAAGCCATTTTTCTTGATATTTGTTGTATTCATTATTTATTTAAAATATAAAATATAAAATTTTTTATGAAGTTCTTTTTGATTCATTATATGTTTGATGGTTGTCCTTTATTTTTGAATATAAAAATATTAAATATTATGATAATAATTATGAGTTATATATGAATGCATAAATATAATACGAATGTAAGTAAATATTTTGACATTTGAATATAATAGTCATTATTTTGCATACAAGATTTTTATTAATTATACTATAAAACAAGCATGATTGAACTATTTTCATTTTTAATGTTTTTTTTGTTATTTATGATTGATACATCCTCAGAAAATTAATCTGATCAAGCACGAATCTCAAGGTATTTTCAGAAATGCTTCGATCTAATCACCCATTTCAAAGAAACTTACAATAAAACCGACCGCCTCGATGAGATAACATAAGAACATCAAGCATAGTCGATCCGAGCTCAATCGACTTAGATCAAGCTATCGCATGAAAATGGATCTTGATCCGCCAAATGGTCACCAAATCGACATATTTATATGATCGAGTGCCAAGATGAATCCAACGAATCCAAGATCACCCAATTCGACATCATTAAGGCACCCGATCATCAAAATACACCGTCGATCGAGGGATCGACGGGCCGTCTGGGGGAGTGGTTGGAGTTTTCCACGAATTTACAAGGCCACTCCCAAAAATCTATAAATAGAGCTTCATTCTCACCTGAGGGGACCTCGATTTGAAGACCGAGAGCTCGAGAACCACCAACACCTGACGCCGACGATCTATCACCACTGCCACCACCAAGAAGTGTTCAAGATCGAGCTCTTAGAGATCGCCTGTGGACTAGAAAAGACCGCTTGCCGCCTCTTTCTCCTCAAGATCAAGAGGTTGCTCCCGTAAGATCGCCTCGCTTTTGGGAAACTTCTCCCTTGGGTTGAGTTGACCGATATTGTATTTTTCTACACTAATATTGTTTTCACCAAAACACCTTCTTCTCAACTAACGAAGCAAGGACTCAGATCTTTGAACACATAGTGAAAGTTCTACAGATCAAGGCCCCATGGTTTTTTCCCTTAACGGTTTTCCACGATAACCCCGTGTTCATATCCCCGCCAGTGTGTTGATAATTTTTGCTAAAAGATCTCGTGATCTACCTAATAAAATTCGCAATACGCCCTGTGGAAAAAACAGCTTCCCCATTGCTATATCTCCAATATGGTTGGTAAACGGGTTTGCGCCCAACGCCCTCATTCTCGTGATCAAGGACGCCAAGTCTCCAACACTTCTACATAATGCACTGTCCCCTGTGAGGGTCCGCGTGCCCCTCTTGAAGATCGCAAAGGATGGAGGATTCTGAACGAAATTCGACTCGCGAGGACCGCAAAATGTTCCAACACGAAGAGCCAGTGTTCCGCGACGCCTCAAAGATAATCCATTTTCTTCCGAGAATGATTACCCGGAATGCGGATCAACAAGTAGAGAACCCTTGGCACCACATCCAGATGTTGAACTTGATACCGCCTACTTCACCCCACACGAATGGTTCACTCAGACGGTGAAACTCCACGCCTATTATACGATGAACTAGACGGTGCAGAAGAGTTCTAAACAATAATGATCCATTCTCCGCCGCTTCTTCCAAAACTCGCCACGAGATCATCTCGCAATACCCATTCGACGAGATTCAAGCTTCCCAAAGATGGACCTTACGATGGCACAAACCGATCCAGACGAGCATATCGATCACTTTCGAACGATCATGCACATTCAACGGTAAATGACTCGTTTTGTGTCGTATCTCCAAAGGATGCTGTGATTATTCTATTCGCTAAGGGTCCGTCCGATCATTTGGAGAGCTCAGATTTTTTGTAACAGCCTCGCAACAAGAGAATCATCGATTCATCACATCTCAAATCCGCCGTAACGATGGAGAGTCCTCAAAGAATACTTCCGAGGTTCTCCCTCCGGCTGATACCGTGAGTGATCCGTAACTTTGAGGGCTTCTGAGGACTCCGCCAGATACTTCTATTCATCATTAATGCGAGAGCCCATTCCTATGTCGACTGTCCAATCAATAGAGGCACAAATCTCCGACGGCTTATCGCTGCTCATCGGCAATAGTTTGAACCACCAAGCGCCAGTTTAAAGAAGGTTCCCAAAGGTGATGTTCAAACATCTCGTAAAAAGAAGAGAGCAAAGAATCTCCCCAAAACCTCCTCAGTGACCTCGTGATGACTCAAAGAGAGGAAATATACTGCTCTCAACACGCCATGCGTGAACATCCCATCCTATTCGAAGAGGATAGCCAAGTGGCCGCACCTTTAAAGCCCGGAATTGGAAATCAAGAGAAATTTGCCACTTTCACCGCAGTGGCACACCATCAAGAGTGCCACCAATCAAGGAGGAGATTGAAAGACTAATACGCCGTGGGTATCTAGCCGCTTTACAAAACCAACCCGCCGTCCAAAGAAATGTTGGGGCAACCAGTGAGGAACCGCCAAGCTGGCCGGAGAGATAGAAATAATCGTGAGGGCCGCGTTATTACCAAATATTCATTGCCGCTTCAAGAGCCGAGCCAAAGAAGTCTCTTGACCATTCTATCACCTTTGATGATTTAGATCTAGAGGGCTTCGATCCCACATCAAGATCCCCTTGTCATCGCAGGGTGGGTGATCCATGCTTCAATATTAAAAGGATATTGACAATGGGAGTTCGTTGATTCTTTTTTACTCCACTTTCCTTAGCATGGGTATAAAGAGAGAAGCTTCAACCCGGCCGTCCAATCGTATGGATTTGATAATCGACCAGATAGTGGAAGGGACAATCGCCTTCCCGTAACTCTTGGAGAATTTCCGACACGCAACCCACTTGATACAATTTATCAAAGTAAGTCGAACCGCATAATGCAATATTTGGGAGACCTCTCCATATACCCACATATGTTCTCACCTCAAGATGAAATTCACACCAGGCATCGCATGGTAAGTGGGAATCACAGATAAGCAAGTTATATCAAGACCATTTACGCCAAGAACCTCAACATCGAGAACTTCTACAGATGAGGATGCCTCAAAGGGCTTCTCCAGAAGATGTAATTTGTCTTCCTATCTCGGTTGATCCATCGCGAAAGGTGAAGGTGGGATCGCTGCTGACCGATCAAATTAGAATACGTAGAGCATTCCCTGCCCACACTCCAAAGTTGACTCAACCTACAAGCCTGATACGTAAGAAAAGAACCTTCAACGATTGGTGGTCATAGAACAAGAAATCACCAAACTTCGGAAGTCAAGTTCATTCGAGAAGTCTACTACCCCACCGGTTGGCTAACGTAGTGTTAGTCAAGAAGGCCAACTGCTCGAGAATGTGCATCGACTACACCCTTAATCGCATGCCCAAAAGATAGCTTCCCCTTCCTCAATCGACCAACTAGTTGATGCGACATCGTGACAAATGTCGAAGCTTCATGGATGCCTATTCGCTACAATCAAATCGATGAACAAAAGATGAGGAAGCAACATCCTTCCAGATAGGGACTATACCGCTATCGTCATGCCATTCGACTAAAAAATGCCGGAGCAACATATCAACGCTTATGAATAAGATCTTCAAGGATCTTATAGGCACAATATGGAGGTGTATGTTGATGATATGTCGGGTGAAGAGCTTGGAAATATCACAAGATATTGACCGCAATGTTGCTTTGACATTCTTCGACACTACAAGATGCGCTCAACCCAAGCAAGTGCATTTTGAGTTTCCTCGAAATTCCTAGCTTCATGGTCACTCAGTGGGATGAGGCCAACCCCAAGAAGATAAAAGCACTCAAGGACATGTCACCTCCAAGAACGATCAAGGAAGTCCAACGCTTGACGAAGGATTGCCTTTATCACGATTCTTGGCCCGCCAGAGATAAGTATCTACCATTCTTCAAAATCTTAAGGGGTGCACGAGGAAATGGATTCCAAAGTGACGTGATGAATGTCGACCAAGCAACTTCGAGTCTATTTAGCTTCCCCCTATTATCAAAGCCTATCCAAGGAGAGAAGTCGACATCTATCTTGCTATTTTCCTCATGCCGTAAGTCTGCGGTCGACACGCGAGGAGAATTCATTGCAACGACCCATTTACTATGTCGAAATCCTTTCTCGAGCACCGGGACGCCATCCACTGCAGATAAGACATATTCTAGCATTCTCGCAAACATCAAGCACTGCATTTCGTGCCCACACCATCAACATCTACACTCATCTTCCATTAAGAACTATTCGCAAAAGCGATGTATCGGAAGGTTGATGAAGTGGTCGATCGAGCTTGAGAGTTTGACATCCATTTTCTTCCACGCCCCGATATAAAGTCACAAGTGCTCACGACTTGTAGAATGTACCATCCCATCACCACCAAGATCATTCATCACTCCATGACAAATCAATGGACATTATATGTTGATGGAGCTGTGTACTTCCAAGGAGCGTGAATTTTGTTTATCTCCCAAGTAAAATAACTTTAGAGTACGCCGACTAAAGTTCCTACCACCAATAATGTCAAGACGAGGCCTCGAAGTGACTAAGGCTCGCCATTGATCAGAGGTCCGTAACTTAGCCATCTACACGACTCACCAGTGGTTTACTGTGTTGAAGGAGACTTCGACTGCCATCCGCAGCTTGCTCAAGATCTTTTGGCAAAGTCACTTCTGCCGTAATCGAGACCCATCGATAACTCATATTCTAAGTGTAACACGCGAAAGATGCCCTCTCCAAGTTAGCCACAACAACGAGATCTTTTCAAGAGAAAATACATAGGGACATCCACTTTCCCAAGATTCAAGCCCTCGTGCAAATCTCGAGGACCCAAAAGAATCTTCATGGATTGACCCGATCATGTCCTTTCTTCAAAGCGCCTTAAGACCACCGATGCTATCCATCTCCACATAGAGCAGAATCAACTCATAATCGACGAACTCTACAAGCGTCCTTCTTAGGGCCCTACTTAAAGTGTCTACCACCTGAGGCTAACTATGCAATGCGAGAGGTTCATTCGTGAAGATGGTGAACATTTGGGAGGAAAAGCCCTCCTCAAAATCATGAGGCAAGGTTTTACCGGCCTACAATGAAGAAGGACGATTGAGTTTGTAAAGAAGTGTAACAAGTGTCGCATTCCAATCTCACTCATACACCATCTCAGAACTCACCACAATCCAGAGTCTTGCTCAATGGGGATCGATATAATGGGACCTTTCCCATTGCCGCAACAAAAAATTCATAATCTTGGCCATGATTACTTCAATGGCGTGGTGGAAGTCAACCCTCCCACCATCGAGGTGGAGCATTTGTTTTTGAGCGCAAGCAAAGAAAGATTCAACAAAATTCCTTCGATTCTAATTCAACCTTAATCTCAAGATCACCCATGTTAAGCATCTAATCACATCATCCCAAGAAACAAGTCAAAGTTGAGGATATTTCAACAGAAGAGATATAGATGAAATTATGTTTTTTCCACCCATACTCATAGACAAGACCAAGGAGCAAATTACAACCAATCGATGTTTAATCAATTTCTTCCATACGTTAAACGCATCGAGCAAAGACTCACAAACAACTCGATAGTCAAAAGGTCCGGACTTCACGACCTCTTCCATACAGTTAACGCCATCGAGCAAAGACTACAAGCAACCCTGATAGGTCAAAATCCTCAACGATCAATGACCTTCCATAAACGCTATCCTAACACTCGCGCAACCTCGGATCAAATCGCCGGATTCAATGCAATCTCTTCCAAAGTGTTAACGCCACCTTACTCGACAAACAACCCTGATGGGTCAAATCGCCAGATTCATCAACCCCTTCCACAGTGTTAACGCCATCGCTAACACTGACAAACAACCTCGACAAAATCTCAATTCAATTCAACCTTTCCATACAGTTAACGCCATCTGCAACACCTCGACAACAACCTCGATAGTCAAAAATCAACTGATTCGCCTTCTTCCATATAGTTAACGCATAACACTTACAAACAACCTGATGTCAAAATCCTTTCGTCAACCTCTTCCACAAGTTGCCATCAACACCGACAAACAACCTGATAGTCAAAATCTCAACGACTAATTCAACCTCTTCCATACGTTATGTAAAAACTCAACAAACAACTCGGATAGGTCAAAATCCGCCGGATTCAATTCAACCCTTTCACAGTTAACGCCATCGCCTCACAAATAACCTTGATAAAAATCGCCGATTCAATGCAACCTCTTCCACAAGTTAACGCCATCGGCACTCGACAAACAACCTCGATAGTCAAAATCCTCACGGATAATTCAACCTCTTCCATACAAAGTTAACGCCATCGTAACACTCGACAAACAACCTTGATCAAAATCTCGGATAATTCAACTCTTCCACACAAAGTTAACGCCATCGCTAACACTCGACAAATAACCTCGATGGTCAAAATCTCGCGGATTCAATGCAACCTCTTCTACAAGTTAACGTTATCAGTCATACCGACAAACAACCCTGGATGGTCAAAAATCTCGCCGATTCACCCAACCTTTTCCACATAAAGTTAACGCCATCGAAGTCACACTCTAAACGCCTCTGATAGTCGATCTCACCACGGCCGCCGTTTCACTGACTTCCGCTATCGCTGCATTCGCCTACAACCACTGGTTGCCAACCATCATCCGCCACTACATCATTACCACATCGCCTCTATCGCCGAATTCGCTGGTCAATCCGCTCATCTCCGCTGATTACTGATGCAAGCCATCTGACCACTTCACGCTTGTTTTGCTGACCATCTCGGCCAACCATCAATTATCGTTGCTGAAATATTGCCGGATCGCTGACTATCGCCGATCATCATCACTTTTCGCTCATCTGGCTGATTTCGCTGCCAATTCGCTCGCTGTTGCCGACCACCCCTTCGCCGGCCGCCAACCATCAGATTTGGCCACCGACTACCGTGCTGCCATCGCAACCATCGCCGGCAATTCGCCGGCCACCACTATCGCCGCCGGCCATCTCGCGACTACCAATCATCGCCGTCAATGTCATCGCCACCATCGCCGGCATCTTCCAACCCCATCTGGATCAAAACCCGGCTCCCGACGCAGGTCGCACACCTTTTTGGGAAAACGAGCTGCCAGATGAACTACGGGTCTTGATCGCTTCCAAACCCGGACGGTCCGCCGTCGGGTTGACGCTTCTTTCAGGGAAACCGAACACGACGTAGATGTGTCTTGATCGAAAACCCGACGGTCCGCCAAGAGGCTGACGCTTCTTCGAGGGAAAATGAACAACGACATAAGTAGTGGGTCTTGATCACCAAACCCGGACCGCAAGGTCGGCTGACATTTTCGAGGGAAAATCAATAATGACGTGGCTATGCCCTGATCACAAACGACCTTCTAGGAGAAGAGAGTGCTCTCTCTTAGCCCTGTGGGCTATTTATAGACTTTCAGGGCAAAGCGTAAAACCGCCAAAATCGCCTAAAATCACCAAAATCAAAACTGCTCGCCCGTCACGCTCATACTATTAGCCAAGGCCAAGCTCCGCTTATCGCTGCTCTGCTAAGACCTGCCATAACTTTCTAAACTGCTGCACGGTTCGACAATGGACGGGTCGAACTTGGTCCATTTGGTCGAATCGCTGGGTGACCAACCTCCGGCCCACGGTCAAATCGCACCTCCAGGCCCACGGGTCAAAATCATACCCACGGCCTGACCGGCCCACGCGTCGAACCTCCGGCCATGAACTGGCTGGCCCACCTCGAACCGCTCCGAAGATTCGAACTACTGACGGAACCTCACACCATTCCAGCTTCAAGCTGGCGCTACTGCAGCTGACTGGACGCGCTTCCGCGCTCAAGGCCTGAACTGATTGCCGCCGCACACGACGGTTCGCTTCCTGGCCTGAATTCGACGCGCTTCCTGCGCCCGCGAACCCGCCGACCAGATCTGCGCTTCGCTCATGACCGCCGGACCAAGCGCGCTCAGGGTGCATACAAGACGCCGCTGAGGCCATGCTGCGCCTGTATGCCGCCGCCATAACTCCCCTGCCGCATCGATCCATAACTCAAAATATCGCACCTACACATACCTATGCATTTGCAACTCAGACTTTTACGCTTATAATATTGTTATGAAGACTGTTTCTCTCAAAATGCGCATTTGAAATTCTCAAATTTCATCAAGAATTTGCTATTTTCAAGTATTTGACATATATTTTGATGACTGAGATAATGTCACCCAAAAAAAAGTCAATCGATACATCCTCTAAAATTAACTGATCAAGCACGAATCTCAAGGCATTTTCGTAAATGCTTCGATCTAATCACCGATTTCAAAGAAACTTATAACAACCGACCGCTCTCGAGACGAACAAGAACATCAAGCATAGTCCGATCCGAAGAATCGACGGATCAAGCTATCGCATGAAAATGGATCCGATCCGCCAAATGGTCACCAAACGACATATTTATAGTCGATCGAGCTTCGTCAAGACGAATCCAACGAATCCAAGATCACCCAATTCTGACATCATTAAGGCACCCAGATCATCAAAATACACCGTCTGATCGAGGGGATCGCACTGGCCGTCCGATGGGAGTGGTTGGAGTTTTCCACGAATTTACAAGGCCTGCCACTCCCAAAAATCTATAAATAGAGCTTCATTCTCACCTTAGAGGGGACCGAATTTGATTTGAAGACCAGAGAGCTCTGAGAACCACCAGTCGACCTTGACGCCGACGATCTATCACCACCAAGCTACCACCAAGTGGCTCAAGACGTGAGCTCGCCTCTGAGAGATCGCCTGAGGACTGAAAAGACCGCCTCTTTCTCCTCAAGATCAAGAGGTTGCTGTAAGATCGCCTCGCCGCTTTTGGGAAACTTCTCCTTGGGTTGAGTTGACCGATATTGTATTTTTCTACACTCTAATATTGGCCTCAGAAACACCTTCTTCTCCAACTAACGAGAAGCAAGGACCCAGATCTTTGAACACATATGAAAGTTCTACAGACCGGCAAGGCCCCGGTTTTTCCCTGTTTTTCAATGTATAACCCCCAGGTTTATATCCCCATGATAATTTTGGGCTACTATCAAGATCTCGCATCTACCTAATAAAATTCTCAAGACGCAACAATGATTATTATAATATAATATTCATTACTATTTTTGTCTATTTCATTAATCTATATCATATATCCAGGCAGGCTTATGTTCCTTACATACTGACGCAATTATTTTTTGAGTTATTAGTTATGCATCATTAGGAAGATTTCTAGGTCCTGTTTCGTATATATATTCGAAGATGGTTAGGATTATATCATGTTCTAGATTCAATAGTAATTTGTTCCAAAAAAACTTTTTTATAATAGTTTAGTTTCCATTATTTTATAGTAGATAAATTTGTAGACAAGTGTTTAATGATGAGGTGAATAAATATTATTATAATCATGTTTATATTTACTGATTTTATTTACAAATTTTTCAACTCACCCATCATTTTCTTATAGATCTAATGGGCTGATCATGACTTCATAGACGCTTTATAGCGATAATAACATCTTAACCGTAGTGATTTTCTTACGTTTTGCTCAAAGTTGGCAGAACTCTTCTCGTATCAAATTCATTGTTAACTCAACAACGCCAACTGCAATAAAGCTTGATTACTTCTCAAAATAACTCATTTTTCTTTAAATGAAACTCAACTTTAATGACCTAGAAGTTGACTTCAACTTCATAATATAGCTAGTTTCTAGACATATGATTGCCTTCTAGGATTTATTCTCTTTTCAATTGTCAATTATTCTTGTTATATCAAATAAAGATCAAGCACAAATTATGAGGTGATATTCGTAATAAATTTTCTAACAAATTTATATTCAAATTGAAAATCTTGATGAAACAAGTCCATCACTAAGAATGAGTTAATCCGAATCTAAATGAGTTCAAATCAAGCTTCAAAATTATAATTAAAACTTTGAGACATTAATTGGATGATTAAATAATCTCTAAATTCGACGTGCTTAAAGCTATATCAAGCGGTTCGACATGAGAGGAATCCATCGAGCCTAAGATCAGTCAAATCGAAAATCGTTGAGACATTTTAATCCTCAATAAATCATTTATGATCAAGAAAACTAATATAAATCATTCGATAGAGTATTTTAAAAGTTTAGTTGAAATTACTAACATGCTCTTTCTAATTCTTTATAAATATGACTTCATTCTCACTATGAGGGGGCAAGAAGAACAAGCTAAGAGATAAACTAAAAAACTGGAGATCAATCACCACCAACAAATATCAGTGACCACCACCTACTATCATCATTGACCGCCCCATTAGCAATTAGAGGTGTGCACTAGTTCTGTTCAAACCGAAAAATCGAACTAAATCGACGTTATTTGGTCATTTTGGTTCGATTTTTGGTTGTAAATGCCTAGTTATTTGGTTTTCGATTTTCGGTCCATTTTTTTTTTAAAAGCAGTTAAACCGAATAAGTCAAAATTAGTTAAAAAGTCAAATATAAATATGTAATTTTGATTGTAAATGCTTAATTATTTGTATAAATTTATTGATTTTTAATTGATTAAGAAATTTTTAATGTATAAAATTTATCAGATTATTTTAATTAATTAGTTCATTAAATAAATAAAATTTTTATTTATTTTTATTTTAATTAATCGGCGAACTTAAATCGAATATAGTTCGGTTTTATATATTATTTGGATGGTTCAATTATTTTAAGTTATTTGGTTATTTTTGTTCGGTTTAACAAAAAATTCAACCGAACTAATCGAATGCTCACCCCTATTAGCAATCATCACCAATATTTGGAAGCTATGTAAACCTTATTTTCCATGAAGAAATCACTGTAAATTTACTCGAATGTCATTGTTGATTAATTATAATCCTTCTTCTCCATCCTAGAAGATAAGAACTTTATAACTCAAAATATATATTGGATTATTTGAATTAGGATGGTGCCATGATTTTTTTTTCTTTTTCTAGAGTTTTTCACATATAAATTTTGATGTTCTTGTTCTCTTTTCTACTATTTCTATGTGTCTGTTGGACTTTTTTGCAAAATTTAGGTGTAAAATTTTATTCTACCGTCATTATTTTTTAGCACCTAACACTTCTAATATTGATCATGATTCCCACTTCTCACATTATTCTAGATGGATCCCGCTCAACTTCCATAAAAGATGATAATAACATATAATTCATTATATTGACTAATACATTTGATTGTATTCAAGATTTTATTCTATTTGGAATCTTCAATTCTACAACATTAATCATGATTCTCTAGTGAAGTGTTTGACAAGTTTTACAATTCATTTTGGAATCTACTTAAGGGTGCATTTGTGGTAGTGACGATGGTGTAGTGCAGTGCATTTTCGCACCATAATGTCATTTGGAACTCGCGTTCTAGCTACATTTTGAAAATTCTGTGATGAAAAAAATTGAGATTTCCAACCTGGCCTCACAAAGCGTAGTAGTTGTCTGAAAGCTGCAGCCTAACTTTTTAAAAATATTAAAATTATAATATCTGTAATTTTTTTAAACGTAGCTTCTCCTACATCAGTTTTACCTCTAATAGTTAAATTTTTTCTCTTTAATATATAAATTGAAATATAAAGTGAATTTATTTATTAAAAATCAAGACACAAAATTTATAATTTTATCTTAAAGAGTATATATTTATTAGATGAAAAAAAGTTTGTATGAAATATAAAGATTAAATTATAATTATTAAATAAAAATATAAATTAAACCTTCCTGATTAAAAATCATTTGAATATGAAAGAATTTTAATTTCTTTAAATTAACACAATTTGTGAGCAAATGAGAAAATTAATTTATTTTTATTTTGTCATAAATGATATAATATAAAAAATTTACAAAATTTAATATGGATGTCATGAATGATGCAAACATTTTTAATACGCAATTCCCTCCAAAAATATGTCTCCATGCATGTAAATTCATATAAATATTTTAAAATATATAAATCTTCTTTAAAATATGTGTCACCATATATGTAAATCTTAAATATGTCTCATGCATGCAAGTTTTCATAATTCATGCAAATATGTGTCTTCATGCATGTAATATATGCAAATACATCTAAATATTGAATCATGAAAATATTATGCAATTGTTCATTTTCATTACAACTTCTACATTATCTAAATCAAGTGTTTATCATGCACATACTCATTTTCACCTATAAATATGAGAGAAAATATGACTCTTTCATGAAAAAAAAGATTGTGAGCAGAGGCGGAACCAACCCCTATTTTGAGTGGACAAACTTATCATGTAAATAAAATAATATTAAAATTATTTTTAAAAATATAATATAAATTCAAATCAAAGTTTGCATTCTAATATGATCAATGCATTAAATATTAATTGATAATGTTGCATAATAACATCATTAGGAATCAAATCAAACACTTTTTTTTCAATGTCAAGCATTAGACAGTCATTAAGTCGTTCATCTTTCATTTTGCTACATAATTGATGCTTGACAATTCCCATTGCGGAAAATACTATTTCTACTATAGCAGTAACAACTGGTAAAGTTAATGCTAAAGTGAAGTCTGTAAACTAAGGGATACACACCATTCTTTTTCATCTTAACAAATACTTTTGCATGATCAACAATCCCTTTTAAGAAGAAAAATTCATCACAGGTACGCATATCAATAATTTAAGTAGATAACTGATATTGGAGAGCCACAAGATTAATTGTTGAGAAATCATTTAGATATAAATCTATCAAACGAATTAATTTTTTGTTATCAAATGCAGAGAAAGAGTCACTTGGATTTAAGCATACCATAAAAAAAGTAACTTAGTATTTGCTTCAAAAAAATGATTATTAAGCTATTGAAGTTGCATATCAATTATGATATAAAATAACTTAATACGATAATGATGTAAATTTGTGATTTATTCAGCTCTTCTTATAGATCGCCGATGAGACTTGTAAATAGAATTCATATATAGTACAACAATATCAAAAATACTACAAAAATATGACACTTACTCTAATAAAGAACTTCATCTACCATCCCTCATCATTTGTACTTATTATTTTGATATTTGGACCAATCTCATCACATTCCCAATATCTTGATCTTTCCTTTGTAATGATTGTGATAATTCATTTGTTGATCCCAAAATATTAATCATTAAATATATTGAAAAAATGAAATCAAAAGATTCTATTGCATCTATTAATACACCTGCTTCAACTGACTATTGATCATGAACCTCGTCCTCTTGACAATCTCAAGAACTTCAATTACAAAAGCATATATTTTCATGAGATTAATTAATGTATAAAAATGTGAGCTCCAACGAGTGTCACCAGGTTACAATTCAGTCTCTTGATTCAAACCATGACCACTAATTAACTCTCCACTTTTTAAATGTAAGAAAATTTTTTCATGTTGAATGTTTTTGAGAGCGTCGTGTTTCTTACAAGATGCTCCAAAAATAAATGTTTTACTTGCTAATAGTTTTTTGCTACAGCTACTAAACATAACTGGAGTTGATGAGCAAAATAATGAATATAAAATGCTTGAGGTTATCTCTTAAGATAAGTGCTTTCAAACCATTAAACTCTCCACATATTAGTGCTCCATCATAGCTTTGATCACATATTTTATATAAATTTAATAAATATTTAGCAAACATAGCTTCAAATACTTTTTTTCAATATTATTGTAGTAATAGAAGAAATATATTTGATCTCAATAACTTATCTTTTTTTTGTCAACATATCACATTCTTTTGTCGATGACTCATTTAAATAAATGCATCTTATCAACTATGATAGAATGTATGGTCTTAGCTGCAGTTGCACAACAAATTTTTTTTGAACCTTTGGTGAAATTAATTTCAATTTTGTATTTGTATTTTCAAATGTAATTTTTTTTATTTATTCATTATGATCGACTAGAAAATAAAATAATTCTAAGTAATTCCCTTGGTTGGTTGATTGAGACTCAAATGGTCAAAATGAGTCCTTATCAAAGAATTAATCGACATACATTAACATTATATGCTAATCTTTTCTATTTTTCTCCTCCTTATTCAAAAACATAATATGAAGACTTTGTTCACGAGATTTCATTAAATCCTCACATTTCTATGCAACATGAGTTAGAAGCTTATCTTTTCTCTTCTAATTTCTAAACCCTTCAATAGCGAATGAGTCTCCACCACCTTGGCTTGTGCTAGTCTGTTCTTGTGGCTTGAAAATATATAACAATAGACAAAATATAGCATCCTTTTGAATACTATACTCCAACCAATCTAGATATTCTTCAAATCATTTAGCATTAAATCTCTGTACAATATTTCTTATCATTGTTTGGAGAAAATTAAAACATTTAGGCTAATGAAGCCCCTTCAACAAATATGCCCTTCGTACTTGTTTAATATCATTAATATCATAACTCCAAATTGAAAGACGAAGTTCAGGGTCAGCTGGAAGATTGGCAATGTCCAACTCTACTCGTTGTTTCTTCTTCAAAAAATGATCCATTTACTAAACCCTAAAAATGAAAAAAAGTTGCTTTATTATGTATAAGTAATCTTCTATAATCACACTTTTGACCTTTTTTTAAAGACAAATTAATATGTAAATGAATACAAATAAATACATATTTTTGGCCTTTTTTAAAACAAGACACACAAGCCACAATACTTTTTAAAACAAAGGAACACCTTTAGTCATTTTTCTTTAAAACAAAGACACACTATCAATTATTTTTAAAATAAAGTCACACCGTCGTCTTTTAAAACAAAACAAAAATAATAATCTTTAGCTATTATATGAGCAGCTACTTCTACATGAGCTATTACATCTAAACAAACTATATAAATATACGTGTGAGTCTCTAACTCTATCTATTTGATATATGGTTCTAATGATTTGTAGCTTGCTATCTATTTTGATCAAGCGTTAAGTTTTTATATATTAACTTAAGCTTTGATATGATTTGTCTTATAAAATTAATTATACATGTATAAATAAGAAGTATAAATTAATATGTATGTATGTGTAAAATCATAAATTTTAATTACAAGTAAGGATATGTATTTATTAGCTTAACAACATGTAAATCCTACTGAATTTTACAACTCATCCAAAATCTTTTATTAATTTTTTTTAGATTTCTCAACATGATAAGATTAAGCAAAAGCAAGGGCATATGACTGACAACTTTATCTTCTTTTATCACTTATTATGTATGTTTAATTGTGTTAGTCATAAAAGTGAATCATTTATGAATTTTATATTTATCCTTGTGATGTATTTTACTTTGATATCTATATGGCCTAAAAATTGGCAATTTTTTTAAACTAAGTATGGTTAGAAGCTTAATTAGGTAATTAAGTATTAATAAAAAATTAAGAATATGTATAGTTTAGTAGTGGCACGCCATGTCGACTCACATGGCGTCATCGTTAAGTTTGAAATTGTCGCCCTAATTGGCGGCCTATCTATTAATGATGGTCGACCTCGATTTGTTTTGACTTGGCTCCTCGTGAGTTCTCTCGATTCCTCCCCTCTCGAGCTCGGCGCTTATCCGTTCGATATCCTCATAACGCTTCCGACCGTAGATATCTCCAACCCTTGCATTGTGCCATCTCCTGGGTATTGAAATAAACTTATTTTTCTTGACGGCCAGCGTTACGTTGTTTGATACTTTCCTCTCTCATATAACAGAGTTTGGAAGTCAACATTAGCTTCCGGCGACAATTCCGACGGCTCCATTTTGTTTGGGGAAGTTTCCCATGGCGGATTCGACTTGTTTTTGCGCACATCCCCATCGTTATTTATAAACTCATGGTAAATCCCTACTTCTATCAATTTATAAAGTAATAGAGTATGTATGGTAGAAATTTGAGTAGTATTTTTAGACTTTTATTTGGGATTTGAGTTGTATATTTGCGTAGGCATTGCGATTCAAGTGTTAAGTAGCTATATAGTTTTTTGGTAAGAATGAGCGAGAATTTATTTGATCTTTTTTTTATGGCGAGAACTAAGTATCGATGAGCAGTTCAGTCCAAGTTACGTGGGAGGTCGAAATCATCCAGTTAAGGTTCTGCGTCACAGCACCTTACTGTAATTGAAGCAACAAATTATGAGAATCTTTTATATTGATCCAGAGCGCCACACAATCACTCTAACAGGTCGTTATGCAGTGGGTGGCGGATTTATAGTGTCTGTAATATCTGACGATGATATTTGCGAAGTTACACTTAATGAAGCTTCCCGTCAGATGTTGGTGTTGTATGTCAAAGTGGAAGATATTAATATTACATCCACATCATGATCCGTAAGGTCGGTAGATATACGTTAACGCATACGCGATTTCATCGCCGCAAGCACCTCAGGGATAGCTTTGATGAGTTGATTCAGTAGTATATGATCAACATTTATCGATTATACTTGTAATAATTAATATGATAATTTGTTGCTCAACTTATAAGTTATATAACGATGATGATCTTTGTCATCGTTGGGATGGCGTATGACAGTCTTGCGGTCGGTTAGTGACATTATTTTTTTATTTTAGCGTTATGCACCTTACCTTTTATTTTGGTTAGTGACATTATTTTTTTTTTAGCCGTGCCAGAGCATCACTTGCTTATGAAGGGTGACTCATCGTGTAGATGATGATTCATCGTGTAGAGTAGGTGATCGTCATTTAGTCATTATCATTAGATCATCATCGCCTTGGTTGAGAGATGGTCTCCATGAATACACCTTCGTAGGTGAGAGATGGCGTGAAGCTTGGGCGTGGCGATGATCCGAGACTATGGGTTGATGACATCATAGGCGATTGTGATTGGCGAGGGAAGAGATGGCACACGCCGATTATACGATGATTTGTTGGGGCGACACCCATAACGATGTATCATGATCCGTCGATCGCAGATGGTCGACAGGATGATTGGACATCGTGACGCATGCTGTAATTGCTGTGGACACCTGAGAGTCATACACCGGTCGAGGAGTTCTTCCGTCACTTGTGCTTATATTTTATTTTGATTGGTACTTCTTACTACGATACTTGTTTGAGATTGATCAGGCATCATCACCGTCATTGGCATCATCATAAAGCTTAAATCCATGATTGGGCCTTTTGTTATAATTTAAGTTATGCATTATTGGGCTTTTATATTTTGTATGTCTTGAGCTTATATGTATTATTCTTATGTCATGGCCCATGAGTCATTGTAGTAGGTATGACACTTTGGGTAGGTATGAAATGAGTGGTAGGTTTGATAATGGTGGTAGGTTTGGTAGTAGGTGGTGGTAGGTGTAGTTATGATTGTATTAGGTTTGAGTTTGGAGTTAGGTTTGAGTATTCTTAACTCTCTCTTTCAATCTATAAATAGGGAGACTCTTATAATGCTTGGTACTTGAATTTGGAAAGTTATCTTCTTAAATTCTTTTACTATTCTTTTATGTGCTTTTTCTTAAGTGATGGACTACTTGAGTGTGTGAGTTCACAACCCTTAGAAGGACTTCTAAGGAAGGCAGCGATCTCTCAACATGATTTGTTTGTAGAGGTGGACTTGACTTATCCCAGCCTTTGGTTATTTTAAATATTACGGGTTAGATCGTTCATAACCTTTGGTTATTTCTTTGCACTTATAAGATTGGTCTCTAGTGTGGTTGACATAACTTTAACTAAGATCTTTTCAACTTCACTAAATTCATAATATTGTGAATGTGCTCAATAGTAGTGTGCATTTATCATTACTCTTTATGAGGATTTAAAATTATCGGTGTAATAAACATTATATCATAAAAGCACCTTACATCATATTTGGTATCGAGCAAGTATGTTTCTTTGGGAACATCTTGTTTAGTATTGAGTTTTATTTTTGCATTAGAGTAATCTTGCAATTCATTGTTAAAAAAATTAAAATATCATTACATTGCTTTATATTAATATTTTTAAAAGAATATCATCATGTCAACTCGTGGTAGTCTTAAATATCAAGATCAATCCTTAGATGAAAAATATGATTCCTATGAATTTTACTAGAAAAAATAGAAAAGCTTACCCTTATGCACCAACAAACCTTTAATGAATTCCAAAAAGATTTGAAGCCTTAGAACAAAAGTTGGTAGGCTTACAATACATTCAGAAACTAACCCAATCCTAGAACACCAACTTGAAGAGAGAGAAGGTCATCATGTTGATCCGTTCCTCTTCCTCTCCCTCATCCACATTCTCCTATTAGACCCGTTATCCTAGGAACAACTTTAATGAATATCACGAGTTTGATGAGGTACTTCCTCACCCCACCTCATCGAATAGGAAGACAATTAAGAGGCGAGATGAAGGTTATGAACTCCTTATGAGCATTATCCTCGACATTCTGAAGAACCATTACCTAATTTTGTTGCCCATGATAGAGAACGATGATGATGTTATTGAGTTAAAATTGATCCACTACTTTTAATGGTCGACTTGATCCTAAAATTTTCTTAGATTGGTTAGTAGACATGGACCAATATTTTGATTGGATGCCCATGTCGGAAGAAAGACAAGTTCGCTTTGCATGAAACTAACTAGTCATGCTAAGACTTATTGGGTTAATCTCACACTGAAAATATCAAGCGATTAGGACAACCACTATTGCTTCTTGGGATGAGATGAAAAAAAATTTTAAAGCAAAAATATGTACCATTAAATTTTCATGATCAACTTATGGATGAAATGACTATAAGGATCTTTAAGCATTTGTTGAGTATATGACACGGTTTGATGAATTGATGACCCATTGTGATGTTAGAGAGGATCACACAATCTCTAGATTTAGATGCAGGTTACTGACGATATTAATGAAATGATAACTTCGAGAAATTTATTCTCTTGAGGATGCATTTGGTGGCAACTCAAATTGAACAATATCTTAGATCACAACCTTATAAGATTCACAACTTCATCTACAACTCTCAATGCGTGTTAACCCTCTACTTTAGTAGTTCCTAAAGGACAGTGAGAAACAAAAGGAAAAGCTTTAGTGGGAACATCTAGCTCTAAGACTTCTAGCATTACTTATTTTACATGTGGTAAAATTGGTCACTATGCAAGTACTTGTCCTCGTCGAAACTTACACTTAGATTATGAAAATGAGGATCAACAAAATAAAAATAATGATAATCAAATTGCAGTTGACCCTTGTGAAGAAGCTAGTGATGTAGAAGAAGCATTAGATGAGTCTCATATAGCTGTTATGCGTTGTGTGTTAGCAACCCCACAAGCAAATAATGATTGGAGACGCACATCAATTTTCCACACTTATTTTAAGAGTGGTGAAAAGACGTGTAAGTTAATCATTGATAGTGGCAGTTGCATGAATGTGTATACATCTGCTACCTCTTTAGCTAGGATGAAGCTCACCGAGACCCACCCACCTTATAAGGTTGCTTGGGTAGATAAGACCTATCTCTATATCTCGTTGTCTTGTTCATTCAAGGAGAATATAGTGATAAAATTTGGTGTGATGTTCTTTAGATGGATGTTATATACTTTTGCGGTGACCTTGGCTTTTTTGATATGTCACAAATTATGAGCGATCTAATACATATGCTTTTAATTTTCAGGATAAGAGAATTATCTTAAATTCAGTTTAAGCCTAAAGAAGTCACTTCACTTCAACCCCAAAATTCTTTCATAAAAAGAAATCCCTACATATTATTAATAAATGTCAATTTCAACAAGAGATTAATGGGAATATCATTTTGCATTAGTTGTTCAACCTCGAAAATCAACCTTGTGTTAAATCATTCTCATGCATTGAACTTTTGTTGGAATATCAAGATATTTGTCCTGAAGAACTTCCTACATTAAGAAGTATCCAACATGCCATAGAGCTAATTCACGGATCATCACTCCCAAATTTGCCACATTATCGTATGAATGAAATGAACATGCGAGCTAAAATAACAAGTTGATGATTTATTATCAAAAGGGTTTATCGGGAAAGTTTATCTCCATGCGCGCTCTTCTTACCCAAAGAAAGATGGTAGTTGGCGTATGTGTGTAGATCATGCTATAAATAAAATCACTTTGTATAGGTTTCCCATAGACTTGATGACATGTTAGATATGATGGTTGGATTAATAGTTTTCTAAAATTGATCTTAGAAGTGGATATCATCAAATTTGTATGAGAGAAGGTGATGAATGGAAAACGCATTCAAGACAAAAGATGGTTTGTATGAATGGCTAGTAATGCCTTTTGGATTGACTAATGCTCCAGTACATTTATGCAGTGATGACTCATATCTTTACCATTCATTGGAAAATTTTAGTTGTGTACTTTGATGATATTTTAATTTTAGTCAAACTAGAGCGATCATGAGAAACATTTACGACAAGTCTTTGAAGTGCTTCATGAAGAAAGACTATATGTTCACTTAAAAAATGCTCATTTATGACATCTTGTAATCTTCTTAGGATTCATTTGTTTCTTGTGATGGCATCTCAGATCCAAAAATTAAGTATTCAAGAGTGGCCTACCAATACAATTCATGATGTGTAGTTTTCATGGGTTAGCCATATTTTATCGAAGGTTTATTCTGGATTTAACTATTATGGCCCCGATAACTCAATGTCTTAAAGGAGACTTTGTTTGGACAAAGGCATGCATCTCTAAAATTAAAGAACTTTTAACAAGTCCGATATTACAATTGCCAAATTTTGACAAAGTATTTGAGGTATCATGTGATGCTTACGGTTGGTATTGGAGGTGTTCTTAAACAAGAAGGTCATCCTATTACTTTCTTTAGTGAAAAATTAAATGAAGCGTAAACGATATTTATGAGTGTATCTTGTCATCCAAACTTTACGTTATTGGTGACATTATCTTCTTTCACGAATTTATACTTTATTATCGATCACGCTTAAATATCTAAACACCCAAAAGAAACTTAGTTCTCGTCATGCAAAATGGGTTCAATTTCTTCAAGAATATACGCTATTCTTAAACATAAATCGATGTGAGAACAAAGTTGATGCCTTAAGTAGAATATGTACATTATTAAATACCATGAGTGTGAAGGTTCTTGGATTCAAAAAGGTTAAAGATGATTATCCTAATTGTAAAGATTTTCAACAAATTTTTGAATCTTTGAAATTTGATGTTTCAATTAATAGTCCAGATTATCAGAATCTATCTCTTTTAGTATCCTATGTATCCCGATTCATCACAAAATTTTCTTGTTGAGGAAATTCATTCGAGGTGTATCGGTCATTTTGGTCATGATAAGACAATAGCTATGATGGAGGATAGGTTCTTTTGGCCTAGTCTTAAGAAAGATGTTGCTCATATCATTGCCCAATGTACTTGCCAAGTAGCAAAAGTGGAAAACAAAATTATGATCTTACACCACTCCCAATCTCACAAATCTTGGGAAGATCTTAGTATGGACTTCATCTTAGGATTACCTGCTTGTCATTTTGACTCTATCTTAGTAGTTGTTGGTGATTCTCTAAAATGGCACACTTCATTCCATGTTATAAGATCGGATGCCTCACATATAGCGATAATTTTCTTTAAGATAGTTCGCTTACATGGACTACCTAAGACAATTGTTTGATCATGATGATTTATGAGCTATTTTGGAAAACTTTATGGAAAAAGCTTGGCATAAAACTCTTATTTTCTGTGCCACCCTCAAACAGATGGACAAAGCAAGTTGTTAATAGAAGCTTAGGAAATTTACTTAGGTGTCTGGTGACCGATCATACTACTAGTTGGGACCTGTTCTTCCTACTACAAAGTTTGCTTATAGCAGTTCAATTAATAGGCCGGTATGAGTCCTTTTCATATATGGCGGTTATGATCAAGAAAACCAATTGATCTTGTTGAATTGCACACATATAGGTCTAGTGCATTTGCGTCTTCATTTGCACAAAACATGCATGATTTACATTGTGAAATTCAACAAAAACTTACTCTGTGTTATGATAAATATAAAGCTAATGTTGATACACATAGGCGATATGTAAAATTTAATGAGAGATTTGATTTTTGTTAAAGTTAGACGAGATTTCCAATGGAACTCTTAAGAAATTAACTCTCAAGAGATTTGGTCTTATAAAGTTGTAAGGAAGATAAAAGATAATGCTTATGAAATAGATCTTCCAATGAATGCTAATTTCTCCAATGTAATCAGTTAGCGTTGTACCATGGGCAAGCCAGATGATACTATTCCCTCGATAATGACATGCGAGTTCATACTTCATCACCGACTTCATACCATTTTGCTTAAGATCACATCGTCCATCAAATTTTAGAAGAGATTATCATCATATGATGGAGGCACTCAAAGGTTTCTCGTTCGTTGGAAAGGTCTTTCTCACTTGAAGATTCATGGCTTTTACATTGATGAGTTACATCAACGACTCACAATTATTACAAGAGTACTTGGATTTTCATTCTCCAGGAGAATCCTTTTAAAGTCAGCGTCGGGCATCATCGTCACCCGTCATCGACGTCATCATCATAAAGCTTAAATCATGATTGGGCCTTTTTATTATAATTTAAGTTATGTATTATTGGGCTTTTATATTTTGTATATCTTGAGCTTATATGTATTGGCTATTCTTATGTCATGAGTCATTGTAGTAGGTATGACACTTTGGGTAGGTATGAAATGAGTGGTAGGTTTGATAATGGTGGTAGGTTTGGTAGTATGTGATGGTAGGTGTAGTTATGATGGTGTTAGGTTTGAGTTTGGAGTTAGGTTTGAGTATTCTTAACTCTTTCTTTCAATCCTATAAATAGAGAGACTCTTGTAATGCTTGGTACTTGAATTTGAAATGAAAGTTATCTTCTTAAATTTCTTTTACTATTCTTTTGTGTGCTTTTCTCTTGAGTGACTGAGTGAGTGTGTGAGTTCACAACCCCTTAGAAGGACTTAAGAAGGAACCGATCTCCTGTGACGGGTTTAGAGTTACTTTTAACTTTCCGCTTATTTGTTGGTTATTTTAAATCAGCTACAGGTTAGATCGTTCATAACTTTTCAGTTATTTCTTTGCACTTATAAGATTCAAGTCTCTAGTGTGGTTGACATAATTTTAACTAAGATCTTTTCAACTTCATTAAATTCATAATATTATGAATGTGCTCAATAGTAGTGTGCATTTATCATTACTCTTTGTGAGAATTTAAGAATTATCGGTGTAATAAATATCATATCATAAAAAGCACCCTTGTCCTACATCAGAGGTCCACCTGCAGTATTTACCACTCCTGGATGACCTCGATTTCTTTATCATGATGTCTATGGGTGGAGCAGTTCTAGCTCATCATATAGGAGGCTGCAGCGGTCAGTAGGCCCAATGAGCCAACATGGATGGTTGCCTACACGTCCTTCAGATTTGGGCTTGGGAGCATATTCATGTGGGCAGACTGACTCTACATGTTTCATATCCTGCTGAACTTGCTAGTCTCAGCGTTGGTTTGAGGTAAGTGTTGCTAATTGCACCTTCAAATTATGAAGCTTATATATATATATATATATATGTTTAAACTATTTTTACGTAATGCAGATGGAATGAAAGTATGTTCATCTAGATGATGAATGTTGCAGTGTACATAAATGAGCTAGATGGCTTGTGATAAACATAAGTTGGATCTGCAGATAATACTTTAGTTCAAATATCTGTAATGCATATTATGTTTTAATATAATTTTTACTATATGTGCGTGATGACGGTGCAGAGATCATAACACATCTTCGATACATGCTCGACATATATATGGTTACGAGTCCCTCTTAAGAAGAGGGTTGAGTGGCATTACCAGATATAGTCTTGCCTTGATTCGACTTATTCTAAGTAGATGTAGCCGGTTGACCCTAGTTTCAAAGGGTCATGGTGAGTAAAGCAGATGTCGGCCCAGGTTGATTATCACCTCACACATTCTTTGCTTGGGAGAGCAGGATTGCCTCATCAGGCCTAGATGAGGATGTACAGGAAAGGCATTATGACGTACAATGTTTGGTTGGTCATCTTCTCTTGATGAACATCATCGTCCGTCATACGTCATCATAAAGCTTAAATCCATGATTGGGCCTTTTTTGTTATAATTTAAGTTATGTATTATTGGGCTTTTATATTTTGTATGTCTTGAGCTTATATGTATTGGGCTATTCTTATGTCATGGTCCATGAGTCATTGTAGTAGGTATGACACTTTTGGGTAGGTATGGAATGAGTGGTAGGTTTGATAATGGTGGTAGGTTTGATAGTAGGTGGTGGTAGGTGTAGTTATGATGGTGTTAGGTTTGAGTTTGGAGTTAGGTTTGAGTATTCTTAACTCTCTCTTTCAATCCAAATAGGAGACTCTTGTAATGGTTGATACTTGAATTTGGAATAAAAGTTACCTTCTTAAATTTCTTTTACTATTCTTGTGTTTTCCTCTTGAGTGACACTTGAGTGTGTGAGCTCACAAACCTTAGAAGGACTTAAGAAAGGAACACGATCTCCCACAACATTTGTTTGTAGAGGTGGAAACTTATCCTTTGTTCGGTTATTTTAAATCTGACATGTTAGATCGTTCATAACTTTTCAGTTATTTCTTTGCACTTATAAGATTCAGATATGTAGTGTGATTAATATAACTTTAATCAAAATCTTTTCAACTTCACTAAATTCATAATATTGTGAATGTGCTCAATAGTAGTGTGCATTTATCATTACTCTTTTGTGAGGATTTAAGTATTATCAGTGTAATAAATAATATATCATAAAACAACAATACATCATCATTTTATTTTGGGCCTCCACCACTTACTTATGCCCAGGTGGGCGTATTTATGTAAGTCATGATAAGTATTCATCTGAATTCAATATTTTTATGTAAGTGCTAATTTTACATAACTAAATTCATAATATTGTGAATGTGCTCAATAGTAGTGTGCATTTATCATTACTCTTTTGTGAGGATTTAAGAATTATCAGTGTAATAAATAATATATCATAAAAAACACCCGTGTCTTACATCATCTGTATTCTTGGGCGATCCTCAGACCACTACTACTAGAGCAGTGGGCGTATTTATGTAAGTCATGATAAGTATTCATCCGAATTCAATATTTTTATGTAAGTCTTAATTTTACATACTATTTTTTTGTGTAGGCGAGCATATCGTGGCGGGGACATCTTTCACCATAGGTCTTTGTGGATGATCACCCTTATAGGGATGTGTTGATAGGTAAGTGATATGTAGAGACGGATGGCGTGTACGTATTGGTGACACATATTACGGATGTGCCTGAAGGTGTGTCACCATGATGGCAGCGGGACCATCTCTTGCGTCAGGTCCTTCTATCTTGATCGGTCTTCATATCGAAATTACACCTATCTTCCGTCCGGATGATGATATGGCGCTGCCAGGATCTTGCGGTAGAGGCAACCATCATGCGTGATGATCGTCCATCCGTGCGGTACACACACAGGAGTGGTGCATTCCATGCGCCGGAGGACAGTTGTCACATGGTTTAGGGTTTAGGATACTTTTTTGTGTCATCTACATTTTATTTATCTGTTTCATTCAAACTTGAGAGTCATTTAGCGTTAAATTTAATTATGTAAATAATGAACTTCTTATTATTTGTCAATTTAAAATGAATTTATTAACTTCATGATTGTCATCAAACTATTATCAACTTGATCGGTCCGAACCATTTTAAGTTTAAATGCACTTTTTTTTTCTTTATTTTTAAAGTAGGTTTATTATTCTACTTTTAGAAGAACAAAATTGAAGAATTAAGATTTATTTGATGAGTCTGGAACTTTATGTATACTGAAAATCCGGTTCTTTTCATAGCTCTAGCAGTGATCTTACTTATCTAATCACACCTTAAAACAACGTCACCTATTGACTATCTTTATTTTAAATTTTTTTTAATACTTAATTACCTAATTAAGCTTATAACTATACTTAGTTTAAAAAAATTGCCCTAAAAATTTGTGTTAAGAATTCTCGGAATTATAAATTTTGGAATACAAATTTATCTTTATTTATGTGAGTCGTGACACTACCAGTGCTTTTTCAGACCGTTGTTTCCCCAAATGCAGCCTAAGATTTCAATTTATAAATATATATATTTTTTAAATTAAGGACTTATCTCAAAATTCTATTGACTAAAATGTTTACATGGTGTATAAATAACAAAACAATAAAATTGAACCTGCAAATTTAAAACAGTAAAATAGAATTGGCTCAAAAAGCTCATCGATGTCGTCACGAAAAAAATTAATCCACGTAGAACCTGCAAATTTGACCTTGAGGCAATCTCTAATGATAAACAAAAAGGAACAGTCCAAGCCAAAGAGGAAAGTGCTCAAAGGTCACCGAATCTGCTTGAAAAAAAAATGAATATCTGAATTCTAATGTGGACAAAACAGGCTCAGAAAGTTTTAGCTCAATGCCATCACCAAAAAAAAAAAAAAAAAAAAAAAAAAAACCTTAAAAAATAAATAAATAAATAATCCACGTAAAACCGACAGATTTGATCTTGAGACCTCCGAAGGTAAAAAAAGGGTTGTATCCAAATGACCCAAAAGAGGCGAGCTCGAAGGAAAAGTTAAAATTGGGTATCTAAATTCTGCTGTGAAAAGTTGGATTGATTTTTAATTAGTTTAATCTGAAACTCGCTTAGAATACTTATGAAAATAGCCAATGAATTCATCTGCCAATTTTGGAAGTCTTCTGCCAAGTCAACTTAGCACTCAAGAACTCGCCCTCCTCTAGTGGAATCTGTCACTTTTTAGACACACAACCTAATTTATTTGATAAAAACTTTTCTCTCTAATAAGCTTTCTATTACAAATTGCACTCTTCATATTCTTTTTTCAGAAAATTTGAATAAATTTAATGACAAATTTATACACATATATACAAATTGTAAACACTCATGATTTAAAAAGCACTTAGCTGTTTTTTTTCTCTCTCTCTCTTTATTTATTGAAGATTTAAAACGATTAAACAAATTTTTGGCAGTTTAAAAAATTTACAATAGAACTATATTATCAAAACTTAATTAAATGAGTGATGTCGAGTATTTTATTATCAAATTTTATCAAAAATAAATTTTAATTTGATACAATCAATATGATTTTTATTCCTGTTTACAACTTTACTTTGGCCAGTTTGGCCTATCCAACTAAACAAACTTAAACTATCTAATGATTTTTATTCCTGTTTACAGGCCTATTATATACTTCGCTAATCATTTATCATTTGACTAAGTTTAATAGTTTATTTAGCGTTTTTTAAACTGCCAAAATAAGGGGAAATAAATAAAATTGCGTAAGTTTAAATTTTTTATTTCTTCTTGCGACTTGGATTCGACACATCTAAACTGTGTGTCCAATGCTTAATACTATTATTAAAAGGGTTTTTTATTATCAGAACAAAAAAAAAAAAAAAAAAAATTGCATGTGAAACAAACTAAATGACAACAATTACTATTGTTATTAAACAGAAATAATTTTCTAATTATTTATTATTTGTCTGACATTCTCAGCCACACATGTGTGCACTGCCAAACAATTTTATTCACGTTTAACAAATACGCGGAAAAAAAATAACTGAAATAATAAGCAAGAGAAATAACAAAGTAATAATACTACATGCATGCACATAAATAAACAAGAAACAAGGTGAAGAGACAAGATTTCCCTTATTCGATATCAAAGAAATTTCAAATTGTTCAGATGTTCTAATTCGTAGTTTTAAAACCAAAACAAAAACTGGTAAAATAGAACAGCAAAAATCTGTTGATAAGGAGCTTCTACGCTTGATTGAAAAGATTTCATTCTTCATCTTCCTCATGGAATCGCAGGTGCTTTCCTTCAGGCAAAGGCAAACCTTTGAGCAGCATTACACTAGGAGACAGAGCTTTTCCAGTACTGCAAGCTCTGCCAATCACATCTTCTCTTTCGATCTCATCATCACTATTGTATACGAACAGCGTGTGCTTCCCTTTGAACTCAGGGATCTCCTTCACCTCTTTGACTTCAACTGCAATTTTCCCAAATCCCTCACATAACTCATCCAAGTACCCATCTTCTTCTACGTTTATTTCACTGTAATCTTCTTCTTCATCTTCTTCTTCATCAAATTCTTTATAGTAATCTTCTTCATCGTCCTCATAGGCGCTAGCATTGACCTGGATAGACCAGTTCGAAGAATTGTCGTCAAAAGAAGAGCTAACAGTGCTTCCCTGGTATGTTACTGAAGAATATATATTGGAGGAGGCATCTGAAGCTTCAGATTTGCTCGGTGAATCAAACAACAGCGCTCTATTGATCACACATTCTTGTGGCTCGAGAGGCTCATCAGGCTTCGCAGATTCAGCAACCTAATTCATTTAACCCGTTTAACATGAGAATATTATTTTTTTAACATGCTGTGCATTGTACAGCCAGAGCACAGAAAATTCTGAAGCATTCTCAATGATTTCATCAAAAAATTAGGCCAAATGAAGGCTAAGTTCATATTTCAATAAAAACTCCTCCCAAATATAATCATTAATTAGATCTAGTTTGGTTTCTGATTCGGGGTTAGTGGTTAGTTAACTCATTTATGCTTATAGCATAACAAAAAACAGGCAACTAGAATTAACGAACATGCTTTCTAAAAGGGAAAGCTATAGCATAACAAAAAACAGGCAACTAGAATTAACGAACATGCTTTCTAAAAGGGAAAGCTATACCTTTGGGAGATCCATTGGAACATTTTCAATAGCAACACCATAAGCTGAGTCCTCCCCTGGTTCGTCTTTCGCTCTGAAATTGCCGAAAAGTTGGGGGGTGTTGGCCGGCGTTGGAGCCGCAAGCAACCCCGGAGAAATTGGAAGAATGCCCATAAACGGCAAGAAACATGCACAGTGCGTGTTTGAGAGCTTATTAACGAGCTCTGCCTCCTCCTCAACCTTCTCCAAGAGGATCTTCACTTGTCCTCGAAGCAGAGCTTCTCCAGATCCTGGTGTTTTCTTAGGCAGAGGCCTGTTCTTTACTACGGAAGAAAGCGGAGTCTTCTCTGTTGCAACGCCATTGATCGGGGAGTCGTTCGAAATATCTTGAAGCGCAGTTCTCTCGTAGTTTCCGTTGTTCATTGATCTTGATGATTCATCTTCTCGCTTGGTCTTCTTCTCTGGTGAGGAAAGAGAGCGGAGGAATAAGAATATGAAACTTAAGCCAAGAACTAGAATTGCAGAGCAATATGAAGATCTGAAGAACTGCTTACGAGAAAGAGAAATGGTCTGAGATCTAGTGACTCTTCCCATGGACGACGGAGTTTCCATTACAGCGACGACGAAGCTGATGAAGAAGAAAAGGCCGGAGCCGCAGGAGGACTTCAATTGAAACCCTCTGAAGAGGCAAGGTGTTTACAAAGAAAGAGAGGAAATAATGGTTTGCAGCAAGACGCCGAAAACCAAACAGTGGGATGTCAAAAGAGGGGAGGAACTTCGGGGGATTTAAAGAATTTGAATTGTGATAGCAACGTTCAAGTGACCGTTGGGGAATGCACTCAGTTACCATAAATTTGGGTCTAGCAAATCTTCGCTAAACTAGCCGTTGTAGCGGAGAGGGCAAATTCGTACTATTGCTCAAACTAGCGGATTTGGTAATCGGATGTTCAGAAACGTGTAATTGAGACCAAAATTGTTGACTCTGTCTGTGGCATGTGGGTTTCTTCTTTGAGTGTGTGTTTCGTGCTAAACTGTTCCTTTTGTTTCAGAGAAATACAAGGAGTTTGATCAGGAAACTTCCTCTTTTTTTTTTTTTTTTTTGTCACAAGGAAAATACCATATTGATTCAATCCCCAAAGAGATAACAAAATTCAGGTGTTACCTTATGAGTAAAATAATAATAATAATAATTTTACACTCCCTATAAAAATTAACAAAAAATTATATCCTATTTTTATAGATTAATCAATTAAATTTAAAGGTTATTTTTTTAATTTAATTTTTTTTAAATTTTTTAGCATAATATTAAAAAATGAGATATGAGAGAGGAGAATATCGTGAAAAAAAATCCTTAGCCAGGTGTTTAGAAGAAAAGATTATTTCTCCAATGTCATGTGTTTCTAATTACATTACAATTTATAGGTCATCATTCCAATTTTTTTTTTTTTTTTTCAAATCAACAAGCTATTGATCCTTTTATTGATAGCTTGAACTTTAAAAACATGTATTTCAAAACTATGAAGTTTACATTGTCTAGTTGAAAGTATTTAAAAATAATAATTGATTTCAAAATTCAAATGCTATAAACAAACTCAAAATTTTATGAGAAATAATATTTAAAATATACATGCGACTAAAGGAGCCCTAATTTCATTATATGACCTACATGATAAACGAAAATTAAGATTGCACAGTTTGTTTCGTTTAGAGCTACTATTACTAAATTAAACAAAAGCGCCCTTCAATGCTAAAATTAGTGGCAAGATTTTCTTCAATCTTATTAAAAGAGATATTTTTGCATGTTAAAAAAGTTGCTGAAATAAAGATTTAGATTTACATCTTATCTTACATGAAGATCTCTCTCTCTCTCTCTATCTCTCTCTCACTCACTCACTCACTCACTCCTATTCCACTTTCTTTCTTCTTCTTCTTTTTTTCTTCTAATTTTCTCGTTCTTCATATTCTGGTATATTTTATCCTCATTTTTTTCTCTTTTCATGTTAGGTCAGGTATTCAAATCAAAAGTATAAGGATGATTAAAGATAAATTTAAAAACAAAATATTCTCAAAATATTCAATAAATTAATCAATCAATCAATTATTAATTACTATAATGATTAATACTTTTATATACTTATATATATCAAATGATTGATTTGAAGTATATAATTTTATAAAAATATATATTTTTATTATTTTTAAATAAATAAATAATGTGGACTAATTTTAAGGAGAAATTGTTACCTTATATTTTTCAAAATTTTGAATATTATAGTGTATAAAAGTTAGAAGATTGATGATATTGATGAGTTTGAGAGGAGAAGAGTTAACCAATGATGATGGTAAAGATAAATAGTGGGTATCTAAAGTTAAAAGATAACAAACGTTGGAAGTCACACTTCAATGATCATATATTAATAACATTACTTAGCAAATATTTATTTTGTGGGTTGTTACACATCGATGAAGGATGATGCAAGCATCAAGAGTTGGTAGATGTAAGGGGTTCGACATCTATATATGCCACTTGATTTTGAACATTGAGTAGTATTGGTAGCAAACTTCTAGATGTTGATGTAAGGTAACAACGAGTTATAAGAGGTGGATGTAAGCAAATGCTAATCAACTACAAACATTGGGCAATATTTGTTGGCAAAAATACAATGTTGGAGATGGGGATAGTAGACGTTAGCATATATCAAATCAATATAGATGTTGGATGATGTTGGTTGTTGGCATTAGTTAAATATAAATATTTTGTGATATTGGTTGAACAATATCTTATGCTAATGAAGAATAATAATTAGTGAGAGAAAATGGATGAAAAAGAAAGTTGCAAGTTGAACAATTAGGTATAATCATTTTGGTCATTCTGATGATAGGAGAGAAATCTAAATAGCTAGAAAACAAGTATTAGACATTAGCAATTGTTAGGAGTTGGATGTTAGTCAGTGACAATATCAAATGAAGCAGAACATCAATGTCAAATGATGATTGATATTAAATAATAATATATTAAAAATGTGCATCATGAATTAAGCATTAAGCATTGTTAATCAACAAACATTTAATATCAATGAAGTGAACAAAGTGCGTCATAATTTAAGCATTGTTAGATGTTGATCAACTATGTGCATTGTGCGACAATGGTAGATGATTACCTAATGTTAGTAAAAAGTTAAGTTAGGCATCAAGAGTTAAACGTCAACAAATTTCTTTCATTATAAATATTGGGTAGCATTCATTTTTAAACGTCCAATGTTGGAATGGTGATAATAGGAATTGAGAGTTGGATGTGATTGGACGCCTATTAATCAATTGGTAGTACTAGACATCATTGATAGATAAACCTTCAGTGTCGATGAAGGTTGATAGTATGTGTCCAGAGTTGAACTTAGTGGACTTTTATCAACAATATAATTTAAGTAATATTTTTTATGAATGTCCATTGATGGACAATGGGTGTTGGAAATTTAACACTAGCAAATGTTCATTGTCATTGATTAAGCTAGCCAAAGGGTGAGGTCATTGAGTTACATTTTAATAAGAGTGTGATTTAGTGTGTTTAATTTTGATAAAAAAATGTATGCTTTTAGATAATTCCATACATATAACTATTAAATTATCCCTTTGAAATCTATAAATAGACTTGTTTCCTTCATTTTTTTTTTCATATTCTAAATTCTAGTTTTTTTAAGTCATAAACAATTTTAAAGCTCTGATCTTGTTTAGAACCACAAGATCACCTCAGTGCTCATACACTCTCTAAACATCCATCGATCAATATTTGTATATCCTACTCTCAATGTTAGTTCTTGTCCTTTACCAACATCATTGGTGGATGCCTTTTATCTCTCATCATTGTTTCCATATCAGAAAGAGTCTCCATTAGTGCAAATTTTTATATTGTATTTTGACGTTCCTTTGTTATAATAAACTTTCATAATTTCTAGTGAAGACTAGTGGATCTATTCTAGTTAGACAAAATCCGTTGGTTTTTTTTTTCTATGTATGTTTTTATGTAAAAATTCTCAGTGTCGTTTGATATTTAATATAATAACTCTATAATATCATATTCATAATTTTCTTAATAGAAGGAAATGAATTCCAAAAAAGCATGATGATAAGATTTTTATTTTTGAATGATACTCAATATGATAATTTTACATGACTTGAAATATTCTATTTATTATTTTATAGAGTTCACCATCATAATATTTTTAATGGAACTGATATAATAACATTTCTCAATGGAAATCATTATGATGAAACTACATCCTTAATTTTTATCAAATCTTTTTATTTCAAAATTATACTCTCTATGATGAAATGTATTCAATTTGACCAAACGATACAAGAATTGATTGGCATTCCACAGGGCAGATTGATATTTGTATTAGCATTAATCCTTCAGACTATGTTTGGAATATACTGGGGCTATGTTCTACAAATCGATCAAGCTACTATTCAAATTTTTAACACACAAATGATTTTGATAAGGTGCACAAAATGAGGTGTTACAATGACATATCTCATATTTATGATAAACTGTCCTTAAGGATACACCTATGATTGGTTTGAGAAGTAAAAGCTCATTAATGAAGTGCCCTAGCCTAAGAATGTTGCTAAGCAATAGATAATATTTATTGTAGATTTGGTTAAAACATATTAATGCCTTTTGTTACACTAATTCTTGTTGTTATTACTTTTTTTTCTAACTTTAATCATTCTTGCTCTATTTCACTTGCTATTATCCTAGATACATATATCACTTTTGATAATTATATATAATTTGCTTCATGCACACATACTAGTGAATGAGTTTGTATTCACATCATAATTATTTCCTAGTTCATTATATTATATTTTAATTATTTTCTTGGAATAATAGTAGATTTCAATTTAAATACTTGATAGAATGAGATTCAATGCCAAATGGAATATATATATATATATATATATATATATATATATATATATATATATATATATATATATATATATATATATATATATATATATATATATATATATATATATATATATATATATATATATATATATATATATATATTTTAAATATTTTAATTTAATCTTAGTAACTTTGTTAAATAGATATGAATCCAAGGCCTTATATATTAATTATTGATATCCACTAAATCAAATTATTTATAAAGATAATTAAACATTTTATAAATTCAAGTTGTCTGCGCATGTAGTTTCTTTTTTATCAACCACCTCTCAATTAACTTGTCTATACAGAACAATGACTATGAGGATTTATATTAAAAGCTGACTTATTACTATGTTGTGCCAACTGACTTATTACTATGGAAAAGCTATGCTCTAAGATATTCTATGTAGTGTTTATATAAAAAGATAAACATTATGACTAGGTAGGTGGTTGTAGTCTTTATTCGTATTACATGGTTCTATAAATAAAATAAAATATAAGCTATTTGGGTGGTTATAACTATTTGGAAGGTTGATAATTTTGCATACTTTATATAATCTTTCTTAGCGGATTGAATGGGAAATTGTAAGCTTGTTTCTAATGCATCTTCTTGTATCCACTGTATTTCTGGTTGAGTATCTTGCTGTAGTTGATACTCTTGGTCCTCATTGACTATCATGAAGACAAATAATTTGGCTTGACATATATGTCCTCTGTGATATTTTTCCTCACAATTGAAACATAATCTTTTCTTTCTTCTTTCTTCCATTTGTGTAGGTGTTAGCCTCTGAATTATTATTGGATGTTTATTTTGATTGTTGCTGTGTTGATTGGTGTTTGTGGGAGTAGATATGATGTAATTGAGGTTATTTTCTTTGGAGGTTCGATCTTGTAGCGCCATGTGAATGCCATCACCTATCTTCCATGAGTTTGGCCAATTGAAATGCTTCTTGCAAGGAACTGGTTGTAATGCTTACTTCCTCATGTTTAAGCCTCGATTCAAAGCGACTTTGTAAAAATTGGGATGATGCACGAAATTTGATTCTAGTTCTTCAAATTCATTGTAAAGTTTTGAAGCTTGTCTGTAATTTAGTTAATTCTCCTCTCAAATCTCGTATGAGAGGGACCAAATCTCGAAGAACCGTTCTTTAAATTCATCTATGAACCGATTATTTAAGTGCATATATTGATACCTAAGTGTAGTCCATCCATGTAAGCGAGGCAATTATGAACTTGTTTCTATAAATTGTAATAAAAATAGTCTGCGTTTAACAACCCTTTAGGATTGTCTCCATTAAACCTTGGCATATCTACTTTAATAGGTCTAATGTTTTGATGTGTTTGTGGTCTATTTGGAGGATAACATTCTGTATGAGATGATGTACATACCTGGGATTGGATTTGTTGCTGTTCTTGAGAGTTTTTTTCCAGTTTATCCTCTATAACTGACAGTCTTCTTGATACTTCATTTAATATCATAGAGATTGAGGACATTTGCTCCTCTATTTTGTTTAGCCTTGTCACACATTCTTCTAATATTTTGATGTGTCTTGTTCCTTCACGCCATTTAGTATGTAGTAGTCAACAAGAGCACCAATGATGTGGTTTTAATTCCTTGAATTGAGTCCGTCCCAGTTTGAGTTTGGTTCTTGAGTCCCACTGAGTCCGAACACCGAGTTCTGGATAATTGGGATGATTTAGCGGGTGCTTTCTGAACCATTGGATTTAGCGCCTTTGTTCTCGGCCGTTGGATCTAATCACTCGGATTGAGTTTCTCTTGAGCTGATTCTTGAACCGTCAGATTGATTTGATTTCTTATTTACCCTTGGATTTGATCTTTGATCAAGCGGTTCTTGATTCTTATGGGAGTTAGTGGATGACACGCGCTGATTTCTATGTGGCTTGATCCTTGGATTTGATCTGAGCCCCTTGATAGTGGCTTGCGCGGCTGTTTCTTGGCTGTGGGATGAAACTTTTGAGGGAGGCTGGCCTTAAACCTTACTTTATTTTGTTTCTTTCAGCTCAGTCAAGCACGAGAGGAAGAGGGATGCGGCTGGGATCGGAGGAGAAACCTAGGGTTCTCTGATGGTAGAGTGGTAGTTTTCGGTGAGGAAAACCAGAGAAGACTTGAGAAAGGAAGGAAGAGAGGAAGAGCAGAAGAAGAGGAGATAAGTTTCTTTTAAAATGCTTGATTACCCCTTTCTGTTTGGCTTCTGATCTCTATTTATACTTTCTGTTTTGCCTTCTTTAGCTTGGATCTGAGCTATCTATGCAAGCCTAACTACTTTCTGTTACAAGTTTTTGCTTTCTATTATATTCTGTTAAGTAACTTGCTTCAGTCGTTCTGGCAGTTGAGGTATGAGCAATCTGTTATCTTACTGTTACTACTCTTCTTATTTTCTGGCTATCGAGCATCTGTCCTTCTGTTCTTTTGGCAGTTATTTCTGTTAGGGACTTTACTTTCAGGTTGCCTCTGGAATGCTATGCACATATCATTGCTTTACTCCTATTGTTTCCTTCTGTCTCTCTGGAATATTAGTTGGTTAGTGGTCAAGCTTATTGATTTCTTGATAACTTCTGTTGTTTCCTCCATTATGTTACAAAATAACAGAAAATTGTTATCTTATTTATTTTAATTCTTGATTCAAGGCAACTGATCTTCATTCTATTATGGATAACTGTTGCAGGGTTTTCTTGAATTATCTATCTTCAGTTGTGCTGTCCTTCTGTGGTGATACTTTGGGATTTTTAGTGTTGTTGCAGCTTGTTGTCATTCTAGTTGATCTTTTGGATCTGGTGCTATTCAGATATGTTGTATTTGTAGTCTGTAATAATTATAATTATTTTATGCTCTGAATTAGTATACCTGTAATCTTTTTTTCTTTGTTGTTTATCCTATCTGGTCTCCATCTGTTAAGTATTTATGATGTCTGGCTGTTATTGTCCCTCCTTACTATCCTGATTAATTATATATATTTATGTTGTGAAGTCCTTTAGCCAACTTGGAAATTTTCTTTCCCTTTTGCCTCTGTTGTCTATTTTAGGATATGGACTCATATCAGGATTCATGCCAACCAACTTTTGATTTAAATATTTCAAAAAATAACAAATCTGTAACTAGGTCAAAATGATTCAATTAAATCATCTGCATCAAGTGCATTAGTTCAAGAAAGGCTTTTTCATGAAAGGAAATGTGATTATATACTTGTTTATAGAGATCTTTCATGGGATGAGTTGAAAAAAAATATATTGTTTATTATTCGACTCATAGTAAATCCTCCTTTGATCACTTTATAATTATTATTTTCATGTAAAGGAATTGGTTTCCATTGATTTTTTTTTATCTTGCACAAAAAAAAAAAAAAAAGAAGAACAAAAAAAAAACCTTCAAATAAAAAAGATCTCTACAAATATTTAAGATTAGGACAATGTGTACTAATTATAATTACTTATTGATATACAAAAGATCTTTTTGGAAGTTATTTGTCCATCACTGAATTTGATCAGTTTTCAGCTCTATTAGATTTGTTTTTGTGTATAATGATGTTGAATAGCTCTATTATTGCTTCTATCAGCACAAAAAGATTAAAATTTTAAATTAAGCATAATTAAACTTTAATTTAGGTAATTAAGTATTTTTTTAAAAAATTAAAATAGACCAAGTCACCTGTTCAACAGGCTGCTGGGGTTAACGTGAAATCCAAGCGATTGTCGCCAACGTGGATTCCACATTAGCATCAGTTGCCCGTTCAATAGCCGACAAGATTTGGACAAAATATTTTGTCCGACAGGCCGTGTTTCGCCACTCATTTTCGTTCCCCACTCATTTGAACTTTTCCTCTTCCATCCCAACACATTGATACCCGGTGCCTCATTCTTTCACCCCGATTGCGAAGTCGGTGACCGTCCACCTCGCCGTCGCTGCAACATGTGTAGAACACCACCTCCCATCTCTAACATTTCTCACCGACATCCTTATTTTTCTGCCAATTAAGGTATTTTGAAATCCTAAATGTCATTTTTAATTAGATTGCAATAGTGGATATAATAATTATTATTTTGTACATGTAAACTATGAAATATTATATTTTGTTAAGTTTTATTTATTTAATTTAGGATATTTTCTTATATTTTATGTATCTAACAAAAGCTTGATATTTTTAAGAAACAATACTATTCTTATACACAATAAGATGCATTTCACTCTCCAAATCCCCTAATTGTACTATTTTTGATACAATAATAAAGATTTGAGTGTTATTTAAATAAATATCAAAGTTTCGTTGTAGATCTATAAATATATAGGAAGTGTATGCTTACTTAGTGAACTGGTTGGTATATGAAATTACTTACTTAGATAATGCTTAGTCCTATATTTATTTAGTATGTACAATTCATATAGTTCATTATTTTGAGTTAGTTCCAACAAGTGTGCATTCCCTTTAATTGACATTTTTCCTTAACAAGTTAAGATATAAGATATCTTTGTATCGAATCGATACATTACTATGTTAAAAATGAGTTCAGATACAGTCTGCATAATTTTATATTATAACAATAAACTTATTGTTAGTAGAGATTTTATTTTGACTTATATCGAGATTGTCCTATACAGATCCCACAATGGATTAATTTCACGAATTTACAAAAGTGAATTTTGAGGTCATTGAACTTTGATACAATAAGGTTTCACGTAAGTCTTACAAGTTTTTGAGTTTAGTGATGGATTTATTGCAACTCATATAATTGACGATGAAGTCTATGAGTCCATAAGCAATGCAACATTTTTTTCAGTTATAATTATCTATGTGGAAGTTGAGGAAATAATAATTGAAGTAAGAGAATTATATAACATTGAGGAGTGTCAGATACCTCTAGCTAGAATTGAATAAATTACATTAGCTTTATAATTAACTATTCAAATAAAAATGCACCAGCCATTTTAGGTACGTACATGTGGGCTCTAAAAATTTGTCACCGACCTCTCATATTGAAGAGAGTGATTTGAATATCAGTGAAATTTTCAGAAGGTAGATGAAATAGTAGATATGGTACTAACCAGAGATTTCATCCTCATTTTGTGAAGACTTTAGACCTGGTTCTAGAACATGGAGCACCTATAGTTAATTCCCTCCCAGAGAGAACTGACAAGTGATTCGCTAAAAGCAAAGCGTATATGAGAATTTTTTGATTTTTTTTTTGAAATTCACCATTTCTTTTTTCCCCATCCCATGATCCGGTTGTGATCTAGAACTAGTCAATGACTTAAAGGATCAGCAATGTAGTCATGGGTTGCCCAGAAAGACCTTGGGTGGTGTTTGTCAATCTTAGGCGGAGAGGATTTTTGCTATTTACCTCATGACTCACATCTCAAGGTACGGAGCCATTGGGGAGCATATGACTACAATCGTGATCGTAATTGTGGTGAAAATATTCCCGCCTTCATCTATACTCTTGAAGAGAATAAATAAAAATAAAAATATATGCCTTTTAGTTTTGGACACCACGTAGATCCGCATATATTCTTATTAGGGTGATTGGGTACAATATTGAGGAGAGGTGTACTATCTCGAAAGATAGAAGTCACCACCCTACAATGGACCTAATCACCTCAATAAGGACTCCTAAGGACTATGGGTATGCATATGTACCAGAGATTATTCCCCTACTTTATATGAAAAGGTAAAGTAAGGTTTATTTTAAATCAGTTCGTTAAGTTCCCTACAGGGGAAAGCCCTCATAGTTAATTACATTCTAAGGAAGGGGATTCTTTAGAAATACTCTCGATTAAGGTAACTGATCGTTGTCTCTAAAGATTTTAATAGGTAGGACTATCAATCGAATAGTTTATTTTTTGGCAAATCAAGTGGGATCGATCAAGAGGAGGGAGTTCTTATCGAAGCCAAATGAGGTGAGTAGGAGATGCTTAAGATACTAAGAAGCCTAATAAACATCCTAAACTATCTTATAGTTGGGCTTTACATTTTTGAAATTGAGGATTATTTGTAGGGGTTGAGAGCACATCCTGAAAAATGAGGTTAACAAAGGACGCCCAATAGGTGTGATGTGATTGGCAAAGAACACCACACATATTGGTGTTGACCAAAATGATCAACAACACCAAACGATCATAAGAACTAATAGAGACGATCTACTCCTAACCCAAGGTGTAGAAGGAATCTAGAACTCAATGCAATGTGGCTCTACTTATGTCAAGGACAAAAGAGAGGGAAGGAGGATTCCACTAGGGATATAATGTGTGAACTTTCCACTAGGGAAGTTGCTTCAAATCATCCACAAGGGGATGAGAGATTTGATTTGATTTGAGTATCACTAGGGAGAATCTTGATTTGATTTGTTAAGTTTCGCTGGGGAAGAGGGTTGAGTTTATTTCAATTTGTTATTTGTTTAATTGTGTTTGTTATGACTCCATCGAGATAGACAAGTGAACTCTCCAATGGGGAGGCAAGTTCAAGTCATCCACAAGGGAGGAAAGGTTGTGAAATCCATTGAGGGATTATAATTCTAAGTCCTTTGGGGAGCTAGAAAGATTTGCATCTCACTGAGGAGGAGCAAAAGGTTTGATTTAGATTGATTGATTATTATTTTTTATTTATTTCATATTTTTAATTTTGGATTTTGAAATGGACCCTGTTGGTTTACGATGGACTGCACTGAGTAGGAGCCATGGAGGCCTAGACCTAACTCAGATTTACCAATCCAAAGGGGTAGTCTACTAAACACATAGTAGGACTAGCCAACCAGAGGGAATGTATTTTGGTATGCAATAATTATACTAGGAAGAAAGTGTAGTAGACACACATCATCCAAAGTAAGGACCAATTGCTGGGGTGATCCATTGGCGAGGCAACAGATCGAACCCAACCTAAGGCTGATTATTGAGTGAATGCCTCTAGGGAACTTAAATCATCTCAAAGATAGTCAAAACTAATTTTATTTTTTAATTATTTTGATGGGTTCCATCGGTTCGTGATGGACTGTACTGAGCAAGGGTCATGGAGGTCTAGACCTAACTCAGACTTATCAATCCAAAGGGTGTAGTCTATCAACCATAAGGTAGGACTAACCAACCAGAGGGATGCCTTTCGGTGTACAATGGTCAAGTTAGGAAGAAAGCGTGAGGACTCATATCTTCCAAAATAAGGAACCAGTGATTTGGAAACAAATCAACCCGACCTACCCATTGGAAGTGAAAGCCATTGGGGGACTTAGATCAGCTCAAGGATAGTCAAGATTAATTTCATTTTAAATTTATTTATTTTGATGGATTTCATTGGTTTGCGATGGATCACACTGAGAAGGAGCTTATATTAGCCTAGACCTATCTCAGATTTACCGAACCAAAGAGAGTAGCTTCCCGACCGATGGGAGAACTATCCGACCAAAAGAGTGCCTTTTGGTTTGTAATGATCAATTTGAGGGAAGAATGCTCGGGGACTCACATCTTCCACTACAAAAGACTACTAGGGTGATCGGTTGCTTTGGGCAACAAATCGAACCTGACTTAGGGCTGCCCGTCAGTTTGCGACAGTCATGCTAGAAAGAATGCGTCATAATCTTACGCCTTCCAAAGAAGAATGACTGTCGAGGTAACCTGCTTGTGGCAAAATAGATTAAACCCAACTTAAGGGTGACTACGGAGTGAGTACTTACCCAGGGATTTATCTCAACTCAGGTAGTCAGACAATTCCTATAGGGAGTTCTGCTGACACTACCCTAAAGATATAATGCCTGCTTAGGAAAAAGGAGCCCTTTGGGGGCTTGAATTCCTAATCCATAAGCAAATTAATTTGTTTATTTATTTTTTTTGTTTCTTTATCATGGACCCTGTTAGTTTGCGAGGGATCAAACTAAGAAGGAGCTTTTATCAACCTTGACCTATATCAGATTTACTGAACTAAGGGAGAATCTGTGCATCCATTGAACAAATTTTCCAACCATAGAGGTGGCTACTAGGAAAGGGGAATTATCTAATCCGAAAGTAACTTGGGCAGTGTCTAAATATAGTCGTAAAGGACATGATCCAAATAGAGTGCTCGCAGGGGATGGGGCCGCTAAGGGGCTTAATTCAACACCTTGGAGAAGATGATATGGCTAGTCATATATCCATATGTATTCGATGTCCAACTCAAGGAGAAAGCTCAGGGACTCACATCTGCCAAGAGTGGTGTACTCATCAGGTGAGTCGTTGTCAGCATAACAAACATCAACCAACCTAAGGTGCCCGTCAGTTTGCAACAATCAGCCTAGGAAGAAAGCTCGGGGGCTCACATCCTCCTATAACGGAACTGATTGCTTGGATAGTCTGTCTTCGGCTCGACAGGTGCCATCCGACCTAGGGAGACTACTAAGTGAATGCCACTAGGGGACTTATATGAACTCAAACATAGTCAAGAGAAAAGGATCCTCTAGGGACCTATCCTAAACCTCAAATATACTCAACCTAGTTATATCATGATGATTATTTCAAGAAGAAAGCACGGTGACTCACATTTTCTTAAATAAAATCAACACGAGGTAGCTTACTGACTGGGCAGTAAAGTCTACCATATTAATAAGGCGCTCATTAGTTTGCAATGGCATGGGCTCTTATCCTCCAACAAATGACCACTGGGGTGACATACTAGCTAGGTAACATATAAACCCAACTTAGAGCAGCTAATGAGTGAGTGCCACAAGGAGCTTGCTCCCACATCAAAGTAGCCTGAGATAAATATTTGTGTTTATTTTTGTGCATGTGTTAAAAGGGAATATGACGGCTCTTGGGTTATCTTACACCTACCTTAAACACACTAGGGAATTCGATGAAATGGTGCCGTGGATGGCAGTTTGGGATTGCCACTAAGCAAGGATGTCATTTGGGCTCTCACACACATAACTTAGTTATGCTAATCTAAATAAGATGTCTCATGGGTTCTCTTACACCTATTCTAAAAGCATTAAAAGATTGTGTTTGTGTTGCGAAAGAGGGATAGGATACTATTGGGGGACTGTTGCACCTACCCTGAATACTTCATGGCGAATTCACAAGAAAAGCAAACAACGCTTCAAAAGAAGAGAAGATTTTGATGAAATGGAATTAGATTTTTATTGATTGATAGAATTATTTTCAAATATGATTTTTATGGGTAATATTTCTTCAAATAGAGCTCATTAATTGGAAGTATCAGCTGTTCCCCTTTACAATCAATAAGCAGATAAGATCCTCCTTGGCAGACCTTCTCTATGACATAGGGGCCTTCCCAAGTGAGTTCAAACTTACCTCCCATCTTTCGATGGGCAACAATTGGTCTCTTTAGGACTAACACAAGTTCTCTTACTCAGAAAGACCTAGGGTAGACCAGCTTGTTGTGAGCTTAAATTATTTTGGCCTTGTACAACTTGAGGTTCTAACATGCCTGTAGATGACTTTCCTCTAAACCTTTGAGCTCTTCTAACCATAACTTTACATTCTGCTCTGTAGTGATCTTGCTACCCAATGCTATCCTTAGTGATGGAGTTAAACTTTTAAAGGTAAAATGACTTGACCCATACACTAAGAAAAAAGGGGTAGATTGAGTTGGAGTTCGGTATGTGGTGCGGTAGGTTCACAAGGCTTCGACCAACTTCTCATTCCACTATCGCTTATTGTCATCAAGAGTCTTCTTTAGTATTTGGATGAGAGTTTTATTGAACGCTTCTACTAAACTATTTGCTTTAGGATAGTTGATGGTGGAGTATCTCCAATCTATACTGTGTCTTCTGGAAAAGCTGTTGATTTTAGTATTTTTGAATGCAGTACCACTATCGGATATAATTCGTTGAGGCACCCCAAACTTATGTATGATATGGTTCTTGAAGCACATGCTGAGCTATGACCTCTCCGAGTGGGATTGCCTCTGCCCACTTGGAAAAGTAGTCAGTGGCAGCTAAGATGAACCAATGACCCTTGGAAGAAGGAGGATCGATAGAACCCACAATGTCGGTGCCCCAACACTCGAATGACCATGAGGACAATGTAGGGTGTAGAATATTGGGTGGTTGATGTAGGACCACACCGTGCACTTGACACTGATGGTATCTCCTAGCTATATCCATGCAGTCTGTAATCATTGAAGGCCAGTAGTATCCAAGTCGCTTGATCTTCATCTTCATTTTTAGACCGAATTAATGTTCTATGCATAGACCTAAATGTACCTACAATGCCACGAGCTTCATGTTTGTCTAAATAACGTAACCATATTTGGTCAAAGGACCATCGGCATAGGGTGCCATCAACAAGAGTGTAGGAGAGAGCTCTCTATTTTACTTGATGGGCTTGTGACTTTTCTTGAGGTAGTTTGTCAGTGTTCAAATAGTCTATGAACTGTTGCCTCCAGTCCAGCTCCTTATCCTTATAGGCAATGACAACATCCCCTTCAAGCGAAAGTCTCTCGATGAGTTCAGCATCAATAAGGCCTTATCTATTTTGGACCTTTATTGGAATAGACTCATCTTCTGGACATTCCAATTCTTTGGAAAGTTTGGCCAAAGCATCTACTACAGTGTTCTCTGCTCAGGGAACCTTGTAGTTGGAGACTTCAGGGATTTGGGCCAACTGCTTCATGGTATACTCATGGTAATGATGAAGCTTGGGTTTGAGAACTTTGTAGGACCCGACAATTTGATTGATGACCAACTGAGAATCTCCAAAGATGTTGATTCTCTTAACACTGATAGTGATGGCTAACTACAGACCAAAAATCAAAGCCTCATACTCAGCTTTGTTGTTGGTGCAGGGGTTGAAAAGATAATATGAGAATCTCATCACATCGCAGTTTGGAGTTAGGAGAACTACTCCTATCCCTGCCTTTCCTGGAAGAGTACATCGTGGTGCTTCTCCTTTATAAAAAGAAGTTGCACCATCAAAATACATCTCCCATCGACAATTGTCGGCCTTCCCTAAGTTCATGATTTGTTCATCGGGAGATCATCGCGAGAATCGAGGAAGTGTGTCGCTAAGAAATCCGCACGTCCTTTTATCGCATGAAGGGGTATGAATGTGATATCAAACTGTGAGAGAATCATGGACCATCGTGTCAAACATCCGGATAGCATTGACCGTGTCATGAGATACTATAGTGGATTGGTTCTGGAAATCAAATTTACCTTATGAGAAAGCATATAGTGCCGTAGCTTTTGGGAAGCAAAGATGAAAGCTAGGCAATGTTTCTCAATAGGTGGATAGTTCACTTCAGCAAGAATTAGATGATGACTGAGGTAGTAGAGAGCACTCTCCTTTCCTTCATAGTTGGCTTAGGCTAACAAAGTGCCGATAGAGTCATCCAATGCAGCAGTGTATAGGATGAGAGGCCTGCCCGGGATAGGGGTTGTTAGAACTAGTGGCTTTACTAAATACTGTTTGATATCTTCAAAGGCATGCTTACACTTTTCATTCCACTTGAAGTTGACATCCTTTTTGATAAGTGCTGAGAATGGCTTGCATCTCCTTAATAGATTAGAAATAAAGTGTTCAAATATGCCAGCCATCCTTTAAAGGATCTGAGTTGAGTTAAACTTTTAGGAGGTGGCATTTCTAAGATAGTTTTGATCTTTTCAGGATCTATTTCTATTCTCCAGTGTCAGACAACAAACCCAAGAAATTTTTTTGAAGCTACTCTGAATGCACACTTCAGGGGATTCATTTTGAGATTATATTATCTTAATCATTCAAAAACTACTCTCAAGTCAAAGAGATGGTTTTCCTTTTATTTTCTCTTGACTACTAGATCATCAACATAACACTTAACCTGATGATGGATGAGTTCATTGAAGATCTGAGTCATGGCCCGTTGGTATGTAGCACCAACATTTTTAAGGCCAAAAAGCATAAACCTATAACAATAGATTCCGATCAGGGTTTGAAAAGAAGTGTTTCTGTCATCCTCGGGGTCATCTTGATTTAGTTATAGCAAGATGACCTATCCATGAAAGAGAAAATTGCATGAGATGAGGTGATGTCCACCATTAATTCTGGTATAGAAACAAGAAACTCATTCTTAGGACATGCCTTATTTAAATCCCTGAAATTGATGCGTATGCAAAATTTGGCCATTCTTCTTATTAACTGGTATGACATTGACTAACTAGGTAAGATATTTTTCTTTCCTAATGAAACCAGCATCAATCAGTTTCTTGACTTCATAAATGACCTGTTGTTCAATTTCTAAATGCATGCATCTAGGAGCTTTCTTGATAGGGTTAGTGCTGGGATCTATTGCTAGTTTGTGGACTGCTATGTCAGGAGATAATTCTGGTATCTCTTCATAACTCCATATAAAGCAGTCCTTAAACTCAATCAATAGTCTAACTAAGTCATTGGTTTCTTCTTCATTCAGCAATGAACTGATGTATGTCGGGCATGGATTTTCTTCTTTTTTGAGGTTAATTTATTTAAGTTTGTCAATTGTTGAATGGATCTCCTCTTCAAATTCTGGCGATGCATCTTTGATTTGGAGATCATCCGAATCATTTGAGATTTCTGAACACACATTCTCATAAGAGTTGGTGTTGTGTGAAAAAAACCTATCAGACTCCAAATGATTGATAACAACTAAGCAGTAATTATCATCATTGATTGGACCACTATACTAAATCTTAGTCCAACTCTTGATTGTGCTTCCCTACATGTATTGTTGCATAGCTTTTCAAAGAACCTATCAGACTCCAAATGTCGGGCATGGATTTTCTTCATTTTTGAGGTTAATTTATTTAAGTTTGTCAATTGTTGAATGGATCTCCTCTTCAAATTCTGGCGATGCATCTTTGATTTGGAGATCTTCTGGATCATTTGAGATTTCTGAACACACATTCTTATAAGAGTTGGTGTTGTGTGAAAAGAACCTATCAGACTCTAAATGATTGGTAACAACTAAGTAGTAATGTCATCCCGATTGGACCCACTGTACCAAATCTTTGTTCAACTCTTGATTGTGCTTCCCTACTGTATTATTGCATAGCTTTTCAAAGTACTCTGACTTGTTCTTGGACCATGTGTGAGGAACCAAACCTTTCTGTATAAGATTATGAACACAAGGCGAGTAAAAGTCAAATGATAATTTCATTAATTCTTTAAATATATCCTCCTCAAGTTTTACATCAACTTCATGACTTGAGGATGACAATCCCAAAAAGAATCTCTTCGGCTTCATATCACTAGAAGACTTGGGGCTTCCTTAACTACTCAACCTTTAACTTTTTGAGATGAAAGTGAGGTTAGAGCTAAGGTTCCCAACTACCTAATAGTCTCACATAAACTGATTGAATACTTTACTTTTTCTGAGGCGGTCTCATTCACGAGTGTCACCTCTAATGAAACCCGGACAAGGGGTTTATATACATAACATTAAACTCTTTGAGCTAGATTCTAAGTCTATGTGAATAGTAACCTATGAACATAACCCTTATTGGTGCAACCGGAGTCTTCCACCTCTAGAATTATCTCTATTTCTACCTCTGCCTCTGCCTTGTGGAAGTTGAGTCATTCTACCCATATGCCCATATGATGAAATGAACTGTGAGTGGAATGTGATATGCGGATCTATTTCTTCTTCAATTCCCCTTTCTTGTTCACTTAGATTTTCCTTTTTTTTCCTATTTCTTTTGCCTTTTCTTTTTTTTTCTTTTTTCTTTTGAATTTGAGTTTGAATTATTTCCAAGTTTATAAGAAAGAGTGTTTTGAGGAAGATAGTAGGTCGCATCTTTATATATCTCAATCTGTCTAATTAAAAATAGCTTTTCATCTCCTTTGACGTAATACTCAATCTCATCCTTCTTGAACTTCATGCACTGATGGAGGGAGGATGTAATTATCTTGTTATGATGTATCCAAGGCCTGCCGAGCAAAGTGGTGAACAAAGTATTCGAATCAATTATGAAAAACTTATCTTCAGTCTTCCAATCACCTATCTCCAAAGGTAACACTATGAAACCTAAAGCCCACTCACCTTGTTCATTGAATCCTCTCAATATCATCTAATCTCCTCGGAGTGTGGAGATATCAATCTTCAAATAGGCAAGGGTCTTTAGACTCATAATGTTTACTGATGCACTTGGATCGACGAGAACTCTGACTAGTTTGAATCTGTCTATATTAACTCTAATGTAGAGGGGACGGTTGTAGTCTAAGTTCCCCAGAAGAAGGTCTTCATCTGTGAAAGCGATTCCCTAAGCTTCTCTGGAATAATGTGCCTCCTCACCAATGGCGGTCAGCTAAGCTAAGCATATCTCAAGATTAAGGAGAGCCTTGATTAATGATTTCCTTATCTCTTTAGATAAGATGAGAGCATCGTATATGCTTAGCTTAGATGACAACTTTCTTAGGTGAGAGAGGATATTGTAGTCCACCTTTGGCTGATCCTCCATAAGCATATCCAAGAGTGGAGCATCCTGTGGAGGGGCTTCTCGATCCTCTGAACCAATGACTTGTTTCCCTCTATCTTGAGGTGCTGCCCCAGGAGGTAGAACCTTACCACTATGGAGGTTAACATTAGTGATCTCTTGTGATAGGGTAATGGAAGGTTCTATCTGCATGTTAGGCTCACCTAGAATTTCTCTTATGGGACCCTCAGAATCAGATGATTCCAAGTCTATCTCAAGAGATGAACCCGTAGTATTTATAGTAGGAAAATCTAATTCTGAATTAGAAAGAGAAAGATCAGAATTGTTATAGTTATTATTTAGACTTGAAGAGTTATCATTAGGAATAGAAGAAGATAACTCATTGGAAATGACATAGATGTAATTCAAACTAGTTTTATTCTTCAATTTCTTGGAATTGCTTGGAGGTACAAAGTAGAAATCAAGTAAAGTGAGTGGGATAAGAGATTTGATGTCCTTATCCGCCGATATAAGAGTTATACTAGTAGAAGAAGTAGAAAAGGCGGAAGAAGTCGCTGGGTGTGAAGCTACAACCATGGAGGCTAACTTACGTGGTCGCACACAATGGTCCCGTGATTGTCGCTACTCGCTGAGCTCCCCCTTTCCTTGAGTTGGCTCTGGCAACTTGCAAACATTCCTTAATATTGGAGGTTTGAGCTAACTTAAGCACTTGCAAGGAAAGTTTCTTGATTTTGGAGATAATTTTCTTAGAGGTTTTAGATAAGGAGATATCCCAACCTTCTTTATTTTTTGAAGGATCGTAGTCATCTCCAAGGATTACCCTAATGGAACTGGATGGTTGTTCCACAAGGTATTCCTTCGGGATGACTATAACACTGGTACTGAAGCTATGTTCAAGCTAGTCCTTAAATGTAAAGCAATCCTCCAAAACATGACCTAGCATGCGGTGGTAGGGGCAAAAGTTAGGATCATTACTATTGCCCACTTCCTCGCCTTGGTTGGTGTGAAAGTCAGGTTTCTTTAAGAGATTCTTAAAGATTTTCCTAACTACCTCCCTCTTAAATGAGTATGGTTTGTTTAATTTATCCATAAGAGTAGGTGGTTAGTAGCAACCTGGTGGCAGGTATGTGTACCGCAACTGTTGATGATGTGGTTGAGGAGGCAACGGTGTTTTCAATGAAGGCCGGTAGGGCTACCTCGGTGGTGGTAAAGAAGGCAGAAGCGATGGCTGTGGAGCACGAGGTCTCTCAAACTACTCTCTGGCCAGCTATTTCTCCTTATCTACTACTATCATTACCCCGGGCTTCTTCTCATCTATCTTCTGTGGCTTTGGCTTTATTGGTAGATATGGAGAAGGTAACTGTTTGACCTCTCCTTGTAAGCTAGCCTTGTTGATTAATCTCTCAAAAGTTTTGATGGTGAAACCTTTGAGCATGAAGGTGACTGGGCCATAGATATTCTTAAGTAGAATATCGATGGCATGCTATTCAGACAGTTGTGGTTTGCATTTTATACTCAAATTATGCCATCTAAGAGTGTAATCAATAAGGGACTCACCATGGTTTTGTTGAGCCACAACGAGATTGCCAACAGTGACCTTTTGTTGAGCTCCAAAAAATCTCTTGATGAAGAGTTGCTCTAACTCATCAAAAGTCTTTACTGAACTATTGGAAAGTTCAGCATACTAATCAAAAGCTATCCCTGCTAAGCTACTGATGAAGAGACGGAAGAGTAAAGCATCACTGCCACCAATGTTGCAATAACTGGCCCTGAAGTGTGCAATATGTTACCTCGGGTTTCCACTACCATCAAAACTCTTGAAGGAAGGTAGCACAAAACCCTTGGGATATTGGATTGCATCAAATTCCTCTGGGTAAGGTCTACTCTTTGGAACTGATGATCCTCCCCGGGCTTGAGCCAATGCTTTCTTCATCTACTGCTTAATCATAAAGTTGATATCTTTTTCCTGTATGGAGGTACTATCCACTACCTTCCTATCCATGCTGGTGTTACCTTGCTCTACTGGAGGTAAAGTCTTGGTTGGGTCCAAGACATGCACCAACTCTGGTAGTCTCATGGTAGGAGGATGAACGGAACTTTATTCTACAATGCTTAGATAGCTGCTAATAGATTCTCGAGCCTCTTCTCCATCCTTTCTATCTTTTCATCCTTTTACTTGATTTGTTTTAGGAGGTGTTGATTCGAGTGGGCTGTATCTTCCTGCTTGAGTTCAACACCTTCCATAGTCTAATACTCTTTGAAGAGGGATCCCCTATATACCATGCAAACCCCTACTGAGTCTCTTAATAAATCATCTTCATTGGGATCAAAGCTGATCTTATCCTCATCTAACCAATCATATCCTAGTATCGCCTTCTTTTCCATGAAATAGTGAGTTACTGTGTCATCAACAGAATGATCTGTCAGAACTAGCACAAATGCTTTTGATTCATCGGTGGTGGGATTCACATGCATTATGTGAGACAAGGACCTCCCTACTTGGAGAATCAATCCCTGTGAGGGTACTCACTAGAAGAAAGGCACTCATGGCTATCACTGACTCTGAAATGGGTGACACTCCTAAGAGGTTCTACTATCATGGGTACAGTTGGGCTATCATCTCCTCCGTCTACAACTGCTGCAACCATCTCTGTGTCCTATTGAACTGATGCTGTTGGTGAAGGAACGACCACTATGCTTTAGGGCCGCCATTCCTTCCACACCATAATTGGGGAAGTCAAGCAAGAGAGCTCGACCTCTCCACAATAGGCGATGTAGATGGAATGGGATCTTTTAGCTGTAGCTAGATCACCAATGGGGTCCTCTTCTCCTCGGATGTGGCCTTCATGGCCTTCGATAAAACTAGAGATGCTGTAACATGGACGGGTGACGGTGGACAGGGGTAGAGCGGTGTGGTGGAGACACCACCGACTCTCTCAGGACAGGGACCCTCTTCCTATGATGGGTCATCCTTGTAAGTAAAATGCTATCTATATGGTCGATAAGGGTAGTGCGTCGCAGAAAATCAATGAGTAGAGGCTTCTGCGGCGAACCTCGCCTCTCCCTGCGATGATATGAACAGCTGTATGGGCCTCTTTAGTCCTCTCCTGCCGTAGATGTTTCCCCACGTTGTGAGGGATGATAGATCTCAAGTCAAATTGAGCCCCAGACTCAGAACGTCCGTAAGCTCTACCAACCTAGCATAAAACTGAATGGAGGCCAGCATACGACCTCCTACTTTGGCTAACTGTAGGCTGGTACTGAACAGCTGGCGGAGGTGAGTATGGATCCTCCTAGCATCCTCTCTGTGGACCAGAGAGAGGGAAATGGGTTTTTGTAACGGTGGGAAATCAGTGGGCAACTCCTCCACTTCGATAGCCTCCATCTCCTTGTTTATGTGCATGGTACTTGTCATGCAATTTTTGTTCCTCCTCAGTCTTGGGGAGGAGTAAGAACTGACCGACTTAAAGGCTGGGGAGACAATCTCTGGGATCAGAGGAGCCTTACCCTTTGAGGGTGCTAATGAGTGGGTACTAGCCCTTATTGGGGTGGCATGAGAAACACACTGCGGCATTGTATATATCTTTGGCACTTACACTCAGAAACTATCCTTTCTTGGAGGGATGTCAGTCGATGGCAAGTCAATCGAATGATCGCTGCCGACCACCGTGGTCCTAACGGTTATGAGGGAGTGCCCTCATAAGTAATCCTCGCCCTCAAATCATTCAAAATGAATGAGGTGGGTCGACATGAGGAAGGTGGCGATCAGAGTCCATCCCATGGGGAAAGGTAAACACGTACTTGGTGCAACCATTTCTCAATGACTAATCTAAAACTATCTTGAGAGTTTGCAATGTTGAAAATAAACTTGATTCAGATTCTTGTTGACTTTGAGTTTTGAATTTAGAATTTGAACACATACTCAATATTCTGAAAATGTTAAGTTGAGTTCAAATGATTTGGAATAGATTTTGAGATTTTGATTGGAAAGAAGAATTATTTTGGATATAAAATCCACTTTCAACAAATTTGGATATGTTGAAAATGGGTTCAAATATATTTGTTTGAAGGGATGCTTCCATAGGTTCATATTTGAGTTTTAATTTTGATCTTGAGGACCCTTTATTTAACAAATTTAGGTATGTTAAAGTAAAGGGTCAATTTTGCTTTTGTTTTATATTTGTGATTTTGAAATTTACTCACTTAGCAAATTTGGGTATGCTAAGTGAGGTGTTTGAAAACAATTTTCTTCTTCTTGTTTGCTTGTTTGTGAATCATTTGAATTTTGAGAATGGAATCTTCACTTAGCAAATTTGGGTATGCTAAATGAAGAATCCAAATGTTTTGTTATTTTTGAAAAAGAGGATCCTTACTTAGAAAATTTAGGTATGCTAAATAAAGGATCCAATGTGATTGATTTTGTTCTCTTGATTTTTAGAAAGAGGATTTCTACTTATCAAATTTAGGTGTGCTAAATAGGAGATCCAAGTGTGCTTTTGTTTTGATTTTGTTAAAAAGAGGATTCTTAGCAAATATAAGTATGCTAAGGAAATCCAAATGTGTTTCATTTTGATTATTTTGAAGAGAGGATCCTTAGCAAATTTAGGTATGCTAAGAAAATTCAAATGTGGTTTGTTTTGACTTTTGTTGATTTTTGAAAAGGGGATTCTTAGCAAATTTATGTATGCAAAGGAAATTCAAGTGTGTTTCATTATTTTGATTTTTGTTTAAAAAGAGGATCCTTAGCAAATTTGGGTATGTTAAGGAAATCCAAATGTGTTTCATTATTTTGATTTTTGATTGAAAAGAGAATCCTTAGCAAATTTAGGCATGCTAAGAAAATCCAAATGTATTTTGCTTTTTAAAAAAGAGGATTTTCACTTAGCAAATTTGGGTATGCTAAATGAAAGGTTCAAATGTTATTTCATTTTTGAAAAGGAGGATTTTCACTTAGCAAATTTGGGTATGCTAAATGAAAGATCCAAATCTTATTTTATATTTTTAAAAGATGTTTATTGATTTTATTTTGAAAAGAGGATCTTCACTTAGCAAATTTGGGTATGCTAAATGAAGAATCTAAATGTCATTTTAATTTTGGAAAGATGATTGTTAATTTTGATTTTTTTTTGAAAAGGTGTTTATTGATTTTATTTTTGAAAAGATGTATTGTTATTTCTTATTTTGAAATGAAGTCCTCATTCAATAAATTGAGTATATTAAATTGAGATATTTATTTGTACTTTTGAAAATATAATTGTTTATTTTTATTGAAAATGAAAACCTTCATTCAATAAATTTGAGTATATTGAATGGAAGTGTTCATTTGTGCTTTTGAAAAATGTGATTGTTGATTTTGATTGAAAATGAAAACTTTCATTCAATAAATTTGAGTATATTGAATGAAAGTGTTCATTTGTGCTTTTAGGAAATATGATTATTGATTTTGATTGAAAATGAAAACCTTCATTCAATAAATTTGTGTATATTGAATGAAAGTGTTCATTTGTGCTTTTAAAAAATATGATTGTTGATTTTGATTTTTGGAAAGTGAAGTCCTCATTTAATAAATTGAATAAGGAAGCTCACTTGTGCTTTTTGAAAAGAATAATTTTGGATTTTATTTTTATTTTATTTTATAAAAATTCCTACATATAATAATCATGAAGATTGTTAGATGAGGTTGGTTTGCAAAATTTTTGTGAAAATATTTTTATTATATGCATTTTGAAAAAGTGCTTTTAGAAAGAAGATGTTTTTTTATAAAGGATTTATTTTTCTTTATTTTTGGAATGAACCTTTCCTTATCATAGAAATAATAAGGAGGAAGTCTTTAGTTATTTATTTTTGTAAAATTTTTATTTTCACCTATTGGGGAACCCAATAGGGGTTTTAAGACCTACATGGAATGAGGTCCTAAAACCTAAAGATGTTGGCTAGCTTAGCTTAAGGATGAAATAAACTAAGTGCCAATGGAAAAGAAAGATAGTCTTGGATTTATAAAAAATACAAACTCACTATCGATACTTGAAGACAATGATCATTTATCAAAGATGGACAGAGGAACCATCCCTAGCGGAGTCGCCAGAAAAATTTATGGTGAAAATATTCCCGCCTTCACTATCCTCTTGAAGAGAATAAATAAAAATAGAAATATACACCTTTTAGTTTTGGACACCACGTACATCCACAGATGTTCTTATTAGAGTGATCAGGTACAACATTGAGGAGAGGTATACTATCTTGAAAGATAGAAGTCACCACCCTATAATGGACCTAATCACCTCAATAATGACTCTTAAGGATTATGGGTCTGCATATGTACCAGAGATTCTTCCCCTACTTTACATGAAAAGATAAAGCAGGGTTTATTTTAAATCAGGTTTGTTAAGTTCCCTACAGGGGCAAGCCCCCATAGTTAATTACATTTTAAGGAAGGGGGTTTCTTAAGAATACCCTCGATTAAGGTAAATGATTGTTGTCTCTAAAGATTTTAATAGGTAGGACTATCAATCAATTAGTTTAATTTTTGGCAAATCAAGTAGGATCGATCAAGAGGAGGGAGTTCTTATCGAAGCCAAATGGAGGTGAGTAGGGGATGTTTAGGATACTAGAAGCTAGTAAACATCCCAAACTATCTATGGGCTTTACATTTTTGAAATTGAATTATTTGTTTGAGTTGAATTTTTTATTAGAGTTTAGAGCTTTCTGTACAAGATTATGAAAATGCCTAAGAGGTGAGGATTTATGCTTATGGACATGGAAGGAGAAGCTCGAACCTAAATCTAGGGAGCTTTGGTGAGGGCCAAAAGCGACCTAAATCTAAAAAAAAAAGGGTATTGGTTTGCCTCCAGAGAGGACAAATCACTTTTTACTTACCTTTTGGGGTGGCCAACTAACTCCTCCTATGATTTTAAATACATGTAGGCAAGTCATATTCTTTATACAAGATAATAGGTTGTTATTTATTTAGAAAGAGATTAAGTCCTTAAACTCACTTCCTAAGAGATTAGATAATGTAAGGGCATGACAAATGACCTAAATCTAATGCAAATTGTATTACATTTTGATTTTTATTTTTGGACAATCATTTGACTATAGGATTCTTTATGCTAATGCATGAGAAATTAGATTATGAGCCAAAATCAAGATGAGAGGTGTGTTTTCACCATGGCTCTCAGGTCAAGCCAAGTTCTCTGAGGTGGAAGCCCTCCAAGAGTGAAATATGTTATTGTGCATGATGTTGTAAAAGAAATACTCATCCTAAGGGTTGCTAATTCTTTTATCTTGATTTAAACTTAGGCTTTAAATGAGGTTATGAGTGGTTTATTTTAATTTTGAATTGATTAATTTAGTAGAAGATTTATTTTTCCCTAAGAGCCTAATTGGCATCCAGGCCATACATCAAAGTAAGGAAGAAACTAGGAAAATATGCAATTTTTAATGTACAAACTAAACAAAACATCAAACATTTTATAAAGCTAACGTGAAAGAATAAAAGGCCAAGGGTGGTCGGGCACCATCGTACAAACTCAAAAATAAATTGGGTAGCCGAGCTCTACCCTTATACAACCCGAATTACAAATGAATTAAGTACAATTAAGCAAGGAATTCATTGTTATGGGGGTCTTCATTCTTCATTTCTCCTTTCTTCTTTTGGTTCCTTCTTTTAGATGGTTCGAATGTGGATACTCCAAAGGCTTCACATGGTACATAAAATGTGATCTTATAACCAGCGCTCATCCTAATCCCCCATAATAATCATTCTAAAATCCTAATTATAAAAGTACATGAGAAGGAAATAAGTAAATCTAACTAAAACTTGCAAAATAGAGATCGGCTAAATAAACCACACATTCCCAAGCATGTATATAAACAAATTGGACTTAGCACCCCACACATGGGTAACCAAGTCCACCTAGCTTATTTTGGATTATGTTTAAGGGTATAAGCAACCTGCATAGCAAAAGCAGTTATATTTTTTTTATTAAAGTGCCCCTTAAGCACAATCCCCTACAGAAGATAATGATTAGATTAAATCATCTTACCATTCATTCTATGCACATACACCCTAACATCTAGACTAAAACATTACATCACAAAATAAAAATAAACACCAAACCATGCACCACCCTAACATAGGACTACAAGTGGTGACTTAGCCTAATGTGTGTGCCATGTAAGGTTTATATGGTATGCTTAACTAGGATTTAAGGTTAGGATTTTCCAAGTGAAAAGGTTCAACTTAGAAGGGTGGTCTCATTTAAGTTATTTAGTTGATATGGGTTAATTTTATTTGATGATTTGATTTGGTTTGAATGAACCTATTTAATTACTAAGTGTTGTAAAGAGAGAAAAAAGAGAAGAGTACTTCACTTTCCTTCCCTATTTTAAGTAATTTCTAAAGTAGATTCATATTTAGTTTTATTTAATGAATGCTTTATTTTGTGTTTTAAATAATCCTAAGTTTAGATTTTCTTTAAACAAACCTATTCAAAAGAAAGACATTTTAAGATTAAGTAAAGTGAATTACTATCACAAAACACACAATATTTTATTTCTTTCCCACATGTGTATCATGCACATGAATGAATCCTAAGCATATCTATATATAAGCGATGCAAATATTTAGCACACCTTAATGATGAATGATAAGAGAAGTTGCTTACAAAAACTTGGAATGTTTCATATATGCATGATTTTGTTAAGTAATAGAGAGTGATTCTTTTATCCATCTTTCATATGCAGATTTACAAGTATAAAAGACATAAGTGAATACGATGCCATTGTTAACCAAGGGTGTATGGTACAAGACCTACTTAGGGCTACTTAAAGCCTCGCAACCCTAGGGTTATCCAGACTAATATACCATTTTTCTTAAATACATGTGCATGTAAAAAGAAAAATATATGGAAAGAGAATATTAAAGTTTACTTAAGAAAATTTGAATGCTTTATGATGCATGATTTTCATTAAGTAGAAAAGAGGTTTTATTATCCATTTTTCACATGCACACATGTATGTATGAAAGGCATAAGTGAGTACAACATCATTATTAACCAGGGGTGTAAAATACAAGACTTACTTAGGGCTACTTAAAGCCTCGCAACTCGGGGTTGTCCAGACTAAAATACCACTTTCCATAAATACAAGCATATATATAAAAGAAATGAATGAAAAAGAAAGATGCAAAAGTTTATACTTACGTTTGGACTTGGTTATGTAATTTATATGTGTAAGTGTAAGGATCTTTCTTAAGTCATAACATGGAAGAGGATAAGAATAGATTTAAGCAAGTGTTATGTTCTTTTAAAAGAACTATACACTTTGTAAATCTTATTCAAATCCATATTAAGAGGAAAGAAAGGAAGCAAACATAAGACACATTTTTATATTCACATGGAAGATTATAAATAAACTATAAATAACATACTTTTAGTTTTAGGTATTTGATTTATAGATTTTGAAAATATTTTTGAGTTTAATAGTGATAATAGCCACTCATATTTTTTACTTTAGCCAAAACATGCAATTTGACATAAAGAAAATAATTTATTTTGAATTTGAGTTTAGAAAAGCATGAATGTATGAAACTCATATGGCATACACATTTAGCATATTAAGAAAGAAATAAAGTGATGTAAGCATGTAATTTCATTCACTCTAATTAATTCTTAAAGACAATCTCATGAAGTAAGATCATTTAAAGAGAATCAAAAGTTGTTTAAAGAGACTTTCATTTTATTTTGAGTTTGATTTGAATTAGAAAGTGTGAGAATGTTTGCTTCTTACCCATTCCCACATGTGTGTGTATTATTTTAGTTTAATTTTTAGGTGATTAAATTAATTTTATGCTTTAGCTAGGTTAAGGTGTAGATTAAGTTCATTAATTACCACTTACCTATACCACTTTAACATATTTAATCAAATAATTATGAGCTAATGTATGACATAAAATCACAAGGAATTTAAATTAGCAATGTATCCTAGGAAAGAAAGGTACCTAATGCAATTGCTCATAATTAATGATTAATTAAGCTAAAGAGTTTAATTTAAGTACTTTCATAACCTTTCCCACACATATGGGTTAGGTATGATTTCCTTAAGTTTACTTAGATTACTGAACACCTAAGTATCTACCTAAGAAGGATTGATTAAGTTTTGCAAAGTTTTGAAAATTTTATCAAGTTAATTAAGTAGGTCATTAGTGGATTAGCCCTTAATTTAGTTTAGATTAAGGAAGGAAGGGGGTTTAGGGAATAGCTTAAGAAAAATATCCCAAAATCATTCCATAAACCTCCTAATCACTTAAATAAAGTTAATTAACTTAATCAAGGAGTTAAACCACTGTTCACATGCTTAATTAACCTTAATTACATTAAGAGAGTGATTAGGGGTTCATTAATTAATTTCTCTAATTAACTCATTAATAAATTCCAAGAAAATTAGGGAGGTAGAAGTCATCCCACTAAACATGCCTGAGAAGTTTGGAATTAATTAATGAATTCATTAGGGAGTAATTAGGGTTATTAAGTTTTCAAATAAACCCTAATTAAGGTAACTATACTGTTCAAATTCAATTAGAAATAATTTTATTGAATTCTCCTCTAAAATATCTTTAAAATGAACCTAAGTTTGTATTTTTTTTAGATTTTTCTATAATTAGTTATGAATTTAGGAAGTTTCAATTGATTTAAGTGATTTTTAAGAATTTTGGTAATTTAATTTTATTAAAATAAATCATTTGACACTCAAAATTTAATATATTTTAATCCAAAGGTCATTTTAACATGAAATTTTTATGGTAGGTGTATTTTAACATCAATTTTAATATCAGAAAATTTCAACTTATTCAAACATGTAGTTTTGATTTAATTAAAGAAATTTGATTTTCACTAAAAGTCCAATTAAACTCAAAATATTTAGTGAAATTTGAGATTTTGTTGGATTCCTCTGAAAGACAATCCAACGAAGTTTTTGGTTAAACATTTTATTTTCTATGAATTTTTGAAATTTTAGGTATTTTATTAATTTTTAAATCAAAAACGCACGGACGCCAAGGCCACACGACACACGTGGCACCACGCGGATGGAATGCGGCCTCGTTAGCATGATGGGAAAGACCGACGTGACGCGCGAAGGCGCCTGATCATCGCGATCAAGGCCTGATAGTGTGATCCGCGCGCCGATGAACGATCCCGTGAATGGATCGGACGGATCACTCGCCAATGGTGAACAGTGATGTTATGGTATTTTTATAAAGAAAAATATGATTTATAAGTGAAAACTTATTCAAATGGACCATTTTCACGTCGATTCACACCAGAAAAATTCTATTTTCTAATTGGGATGATTTAAAGTAAAAATACAGGATTATCTCGGTAGATTCCTAAAATCATGTAAAATCCATCATAAAATGAAAGATCTTAAGATCGATTTTGAATGTTACCACGGGATGATTTTGATGAAGGTGGTGACTCGAAGGTCAGTGAGGGAAGAAGCCTTTGAGAGCTTAGATCCTTCACATCAAATGAAGTTTCCGTGATCATCTTTCAAAATCCCTTAGTTTTGGAGTATTTCTCTCCAAAATGAAGTGGATAATTGCTAATGGCTTTTGGGAGCTCTAGGAGGAGGAGAATGAGAGGAATGAGGGTTTTTCTTTAGCCACTAAAGCCTTAGAATCAAAAGTGAAGTGAAATGATTCTTTTTCCACCTTTGTTTAAAATTTTGGCTCCAAACTCATGTCACTTGGCTTGGGGTGGCTGGGAATGGAAGAGAACCATCCTAGGTGGCTCCCTATGGTTGGCTAAGGCATGGAAAGTGGTTGCCATGAAGGACAAGTGGGTGTCCTAGCCAAAGGGAGGTGAGTGTCCTTCTTGCCAAGTGTTCTAATGGGAGAGGTGAGGTGATTTTACCTCCTCAAGAGTCATGGCTACCCCAACCACTCCTTGGCTCAAAAAATTAGCGTCCTTGGTGCCTATGTGGACTAATGATGAGTGTCAAGTGGCCTAGGAAGAGAAATGATCATTTGGGAAAGTGCCTTTTCTCATGGGATGCCCTTGACCTAAGGGCAAAGTAGTCATTTGGCTTTGGATATAATTTGGGCAGATTTGAAATGGGACAAAAGTAAGTTGAATCAAATTTCATGTCATTTGATGTTCATTTGATTTAATTTGGGTTAATTTGACCCATTTGGGTCAAATCAGGTCAAAATGAGTTAGGTTGACCAATTGGTCAAATTGGGTCAAACCAAGAGTTGGGTCAAGTTCAAATGATTATTTGGAGCATATTGGCTCAATTGGTTTTAATTATTTTAGTTTAATTTGGATTTTGGCCAATTTGATCTTTAGGTCAATTTGGCTAAGTTGACCGATCAACCCAGACCAAATTGGTTTGAATTTGGCTTGGTTGATCATTTGAAATGGATTGGTATCTTTGTTTCCAATCAATTTGGTTTAGGTTGTAATTTGGCTAGGGTTTATGGGGTTAAAGGTTGACTTGGTCAACGGGCTAGTTGACTTGGTTTGATCCAATTCATGATAATTGGTTAACCTATGATGATCAAAAAATGTGACATGAAGTTTGGATTGACTTAATTCACTTTGATTTAGATTGAATTGAATTTTAATTCATGTAAGTCAAATTGGCCACTTTGGGTCAAGTGAGCCAATAGAAGGTTTGATCAAGGCTTGATTCAAGTTGGTTGAACTCAATCATATATATGATTGAATATAAATCCATTTGCAAGAGATTTGAGTCAAATGAGTTTTCATTCATTTGATGATTTCAAGTCAAAGGGTGAACATGAGTTTGACTTGGGTTTGATTTTGAATTTAGTTTTGGTTTGATGATTGAAGTTTATGTTTATATTTGGATTCATGATTGTTGATGACAAGGAAGAAAATCATTTTGGATTTGAGCTTGGATTTGGAGCAATACGTAAATTTGACTTGAAAAGCTTAGGTTGGATTTTGGTTGAATTTGAGTTTAAGTTTTGAATTTGGTTTTGGATATTTGAATTTATAATTCATTTATATTTGTGAATATAAATGAGAATATAAATGGGTTATGAGAAAATTTCTTGAATTTGATTTGGATTTGATTTTGAGCTAAGTCCATAAGATAGAATCAAAGGTCTTAGGAAAGATTTTGAATTTGGAATTTCAACCATGAGCTTCAATTATTTGGAGTTGATCATGGATTTCAATCATTTGGAATTTATTTGATTTTAGAGAAAATCAATTAGGCTAGAATTGATTGTTGATTTGATTTGGAGTTTGACTTAAAGGAAGGAAGTGAGGAATGTGGTTCAAGCTATAGGGTAGGCAAATTTTCCTAACACCCCTAAGGCATGACCTATTCCTATGGCTAACTCTTCTAAGTCTCTAAGGTTAGGTTATGTGTCCACCTAATCACTAGATATATCTTAAGACTAAGAAACTCTTAAATTCTAAGAGAAGTCCTATGTCTAAGATGTAGGGGATTAAGAGCTCATCCTAAAAATGAGGTCAACAGTAATATAATGGTGTCATGGGAACCAATCGAGGGACTTGTAATCATCATATGCTATTGGCCAAACCATGTATACAGAGGACATGGGCCATATCCTTACTGGCATAAGATTGATTGAGAGTGAATATATAAATACATTTGATTTTACATTGACTCCTTTGTGAGCTAGAATTTTCTTAATTTGTCACCTCTGATAAATAATTATGGAAGGTGGGTTGGATTTTAGCTTTAAGTTTTTAACTTTATGATTTTCATTTAGTCATTTTGAGCTTAATAATTCATCAAAATTCTCATTTGGATTGATATTTAACATATATTAATTTGATCTGAAACTTTAAACATATTTTAATAGTGAGTATCCCCTCTGGTTGAAATCTCCATTCAACACAATCATCATCGAAGGTTTATGAGTTTTCTTAATCATTTAATTTATTATTTTAAATCTTATCGACTATATTAGTTTAATAATAGAGGATTAGATTTACTGTCATATGACAGAATTAACTTTTATATATTTTAATAAGTTGAAATTCTTATAATATCATTATTTTTAGGTTTTGTTAACTCGGACTCAGTCCTAAGACCAAACCGAGAAGTAACCCACGTAGCATCCTCAGACACTTTGGATGGATAGCCATGATCAAGACATGTAGGATATTCGATTTAATTCATTAATACCGTGGGCTTAATCTCAGCCTTCCGATCCTTGATCAAACGGATGGGGGGAAAATGCATAGCATCATTGTTGACTCGATGCTATGATGTGACAATTTAAATAGCCTCTTCCATCACATCATGTGGAAAGCACTAGCCACGTCAGCCTCTAAGTGGCATGGGATTAGTTATTGTTGACCTCATTTTAGAATGAGTTCTCAACACCTCCATTTTAAGCTTAGGGTTCCTCTTAGACTTTAAGAGTTCCTTTGTCTTAAGACACATCAAATAATTAGGTGGACACTCTGCCTAGCCCTAGAAGACTTAGAAGAGTTATCCATAGGAATAAGTCATGCCTTAGGGGTGTTAGGAAAATCTCCTACCCTTTAGCTTAAACCTTTCCTAACTTTCCTTCTTTCAAGTCAAGCCCCAAATCAATTATATTTAATTTTCTCAAACTCAGATCAATTCCATGATTCAATTCTATGATTGAAATCCATGATTGAAACCCATGATCAAAATCCATCAAAAATTATAAAGCTCAAATTTTCTAAGTTCTTAACCCTTTCTTAAGGACTTAGCCAAAATCATGATCTAAACCTATTAAAATCTTTGAGATTTTCTCATAGTCCATTTATATTCTCATTTATATTCTGATATATAAATGAAATATAAATTCAAACCCATCAAATTAAATTCAAAATTTCAAAACAATTCATGAAAAATTTTCTTAAGTCCCTTTAATTTTTTTCATTAAAGGACTTAGCCAAAATCCACTCTAAACCTTGATTAAACCTATTCAAAACCTTGGGATTTTCTCAAAACTCATTTATATCCTCATGTATATTCTTATATATAAATGAAATATAAATATAACTCAATCTAATCAAAGGAAAAAAATTAAATTCCAAATTTAAAATGCTTGAAATTCTCTTAAATCCCTTAATTTTTCATTAATGGATTTAACCTAAACTTTGATCAAACTCACTCAAATTCATGGATATTCTCAAAATCAATTTATATTCTTATTTATGTTTTCATATATAAATGAAATATAAATATAAATCCATCAAATAAAATTCAAAAATTATTTTTCCAATTAAAAAATTCCATTAAATCCTTTAAATTCCCTTTAATGAGTTTAACCCAAATCATGACTAAGCTCTTTCAAATTTTTGAAATTTCCTCATGATCAATTTATATTCTCATTTATATTCACATATATAAATGAAATATAAATTCAAATAATCAAAACCAACTCCAAATATCAAACTCAAATCAAATCAAAATCAAGTCTAAGCCTTTCAAGCTAAAATCTTGAACTTAGCCAAAATCAATTCAAATCAAGCCAAACTTTGATTTTCTCTCATGGTTCAATCAATCCTACAATCATGAGCTCATATATAAATTCAAACCTCAATTTTTCAATCAAAACCCAAATCAAAAAATCAAACCCAAGACCCTTTCATATTCTTCCTTTGAATATGAAATCAAGCCACTTGTAAATGGATTTATATTTCAAACATAAGTCTATTTACAAGATCAATCAACTTCAAATCAAGCTTTGACCAAGCTATTTGACCCACTTAGGCTCACTTGACCAAAGTGACCTAAAGTACCCTTATGAGCCAACTTTTGATCATAACCAAATTGGATTGAACCAAACTCATATATCCCTCTCATCATGGGATGATCAATCAATCAAATTTGGTCAAACTAAGTCAAACCTAAGAGTTGACCAAGTCAACACTTAGCCTAAAATGAAACCTAACATAGCCAAAATCCACTGTAGGCCAAATTTTATTGAAACCATTGATCTAAGTTCACTCATGACCTATGTTTGAACTTGACCAAGTCAGCATTTGAGCCTAACCTAGCCCAATTAACCCACTTGACCCAAGTTGACCCATTTTGACCTAAAGGGACAAAATGTGTCAAAACTTTATCTAAGACAAATTGATTGAAACCAATTGGTCATGTCCATCCCAAATCACTTGTGGAACTTGACCAAAGCCTCAATTAGCCAACTAGACCCAACCTAGCCCAATTGACCTTAGACCCAACATGACCTAAAGGGGTCATGTTAAGCCAAAATTGAACTTAACCCAAATTGATTGGAAACAAAAGATACCAATCCACTCCATATGATCAACCAAACCTAAACCTACCCTTGACCTAACTCAAATATGTCAAATGGGTCAAATGGGTCAACTTGACCCATTTGACCTAAATGAGTCATATGAGCCAAAACCAAATCTAATTCAAATTGAACCAAACCAAAGGCACCAAAATATTTCAAATGGTCATATGAACTTGACCCAACCCTTGGTTTGACCCAATTTGACCTATTGGTAAACTTGACCCAAGTTGACCCATTTTGACATAAATGGGTCAACATGAGCCAAACCCTATCAAATGGATTCCAAATCCATTGAAACTTGGCCCAACCTATTTTCTCAACATACCAAACATACTCAATTGAAAAAAATAGCAAAATGACCATTATACCCCTAGGCCATAGAACAAATTTTGGCTTAGCCCATATTTGGTTATACTCATCCATCTCAAGGGACAGTGGACACCCAACCCAATGGTTTGGGTCAACCTATTTGGCCCATGGACCAAACTCAACCACCCATGGCCAAATTAAAAATTCAAACTCCCCAAAGCTCACATGCACATGGGAGTTAGCCTTCCACTCCTCTAGCCAAACCGACCATGTGCACACCTCTAATAGCCAAAACAACTTATCCCATATGGTCAATTGGATCAAAATGGCAAGCCCATTGTCAGCCGTCCGATTACCATAACGGGAGATATTCTCCCCCTAATCCACTGAAATTTTCATTGCCACTTGATCGATTGGAGCCTAGAGAGAGTTAGCAAACATCAGAGAGCTTTCCCAAGGCCCCTAGAGAGGATTTGGATCTTGTCTTCTTCGATTTTGCATAGTGCAAAATTGGGAGCTCACCTTGATTCCTAATTTTCTCTATACTTCATCTTAGCCTAATTCCTTCTACACTCATCATCCAAGGACTAAGTCAAACTTGTCCAAGCATCCAATTGAGTTCTAGAGGCAAGGGGGAGATCAATTCAATCAAAGCTGCAAAGGGAGTGAAGAGGAGTTGGTCCATAGAGCTCTACACTCAACCTCAAAAGCTAAGAACTTCAATAGGGCTTCGTCTCCACTAGACGAAGCTACCTCATCGATCTTGAGCGTCGGTGACCACCTCCGACGAGTTTAGTGACTTTTCGACCAATTAGGCTAAGAGGTGTCAGTCTTTTGTGAAAAAAATTTCCATTTCATGTGAAATCCACCATTGGATTGACCGCTTTGGTCCATTAGATGGTGTGGGTTGAGTCTTGAATGAATCTATGAAGGATCGGGATCTCCCCTTGGATTGTGAATAGTTTACATTAATTCTCAGGGAAGAACTAAGCCCATCTCAGCCGTCTATCCATGCATTTTTAGATGGACGGCTGAGATTATTACATTAGAAATTAATCATTTAAATGAGTGTATCCTCGATCCATCTTTGATTGATGGAAGTAAAAGCATACATCGCCACCGTCTTTGACTTGATGTTAAGTAAGGCTCACGCGATGCATGTAAAGCATGCGACCGCCACGCCGCGGCCGTGAGGTATTAGCCTAGGATTAGTTAGGGATTATCATTAATTATTAATTAATTTAGAAACCTTCAAAAAATTTTAACTCCTTCAAGAAAAATCAAAAAAATGTAAGGAAAAATGCTATGGATAGATAATTCTATGTAAAATATTTTAAAAATATTTTCAATGGATTTTAAATTCCTCTTTTCTCTGAATTTGGGTTTCTTTAGGAATGTTAATTAGCTAATTACTTTCTAATTAAGTAACCAATTAATCTCAAACTTCTAGGGTTCATTTTAGGGAATGACCTCTGCCTCCCCTAATTTTCTTGAGATTTATTGAGGCCTTAATTAGAGAAATTACTAGCTCATTCTCTAATTATCCCCTTCGTGTAATTAAGAATAATTAAGATATAATTAGTGTATTTTCCCTATAATTAAGTTGAATTAAGGTTAGATCCAATCAATAGGGGTTTTATGGAATAATTTTGTGGCATTTCCTAAGCCCTAAACCCCTTTTCTTAATCCTTCTTAATTAAGGGTTAATTCATTAATTACCCCTTTAAACAATTTTTAAAAATTTTAAAAATCTCTAGAACTTAATTAATCTACCTTAGGTAGATGCTTAGGTGTTCAATAGCCTAAGTCTAATTAAGAAAATTAAAACCCCTTTCATAAGTGTGAAAGAGTGTTTTAAAAGTACTTAAGCTAAACCCCTTAGCTTAATTAACTTTAATTGTGAGCCAAATTGCATTAAGACTTTTCATTACTAGGTGCATTGCAAATTTAAATAACTTGTGAGTTTTATGTCATCTCATTGGCTCATAATTACTTAGTTAATTTTTCTAAGGTGGTGTAGGTAAGGGTTAATTAAGCCACTTAATGCATACCTTAACCTAATCAATGCTTAAAAATTAATTTAATTATCTGAAAACTAAAATAAAATACAGAACACATGTGAGAATGGGTTAGGAATAGCAAACTCATCTCACCTTTTTAAAATTAAATCAAACTTCAAACAAACAAAAATCTTTTTGAAATTCATTTTGATTTATTCTAAATTTTCTTATTCTTTAAGAATGCCTTTAGGATTTAAGTAAAGTGAGTTTATTTGCATAATTACATTGCTTTGGATCTATCCCAATATGTTAAATTATATACCATGTGACTTATGCATTCAGGGTTTCATGTTTTCAAAGTTTTAAAATGAAATTGTTTACTTTATGTCAAATGTGCATGTGTTGGCTAAAGTAAAATATGAGTGACAATTATCACTACTATATCTAAAGTATTTTCAAAACTTATAAATGAAACATCAAATCTGAAGGTGTGCTACTTATATGTTAATTATTAGCTTGCATGTGATGAGTTATAAGGTCACGTTTAGAGCAGCCTTTCCTTCGTTTCTTATGTTAGCATAGTTTTGAATAAGGGTTGGTAAGATGCAGGGTTCATTTGAAAAGAACCCAACACTTACTTAATTATATACCTTATTCATACTTACACCATCATCTAAGATGGATTGCCTACATTTGCATGAATAAATTGCATAAATAAAAATAAAACCATTAAACAACTTTTGCATATTCTTTTTTCATTTCATTTCTTTTGTATGCATATTAGTACTTAAGGAAAGTGGTATATTAGTCTGGACAACTCTGAGATTATAAGGCTTTAAGTAACCCTAAGTAGGTTTTATACCTTACACCTCTAGTTAACAATGGCGTTGTACTCACTTATGCCTTTCTTGCTTTCATGCATGTATGTGAAATTTTGGATAAGGAAGACCTTTTCTACTTAAGAAAAATCATGCATCTAAATATTCTAAATTTTCTTAAATTAATTACTTAGAATGCATCATAAAGTGTGTTAATTATCTTCATTTTCATGTATAGATATGATTAGGGTCCATCCATATGCATGTTATATATGTTGGGAAAGAATTGAAGTAATGTATGTTATGTGAATTTTGATTCATTTTTCTTATTCTTAAAATGACTTTCTTTTTGGATAGGTTTGTTTAGAGTTGATCTAAACTTAAGAATAATTAAAAGATGTAATTAAAACATTCACTTAAATGAAATTAAAATATGAACTTACCTTAGAAATTACTTAAGGATTAGGAAGGAAAGAGAAGTTCTCTTCTCTTTCCCTCTCTTTATAACATAGTAATTAATTGTAGGTTTCATTTAAACCAAATTAAAACATAAAATAAAAATAAGCCAAAATCACTAAACAACTTAAATGAAACCCTTCTCTAAGTTGAACATGTCATTCACACTCAAAAAATTCAAACCTAAAGTCCTAAGCTAAGCATACCACACAAACCTTCAAAGCACACACATTAGCCTAAGTCACCACTTCTAGCTTTAAGTTAGGTTGGTGCATGGATTGATGTTATGTTCTATTTTGTGATGAATATTTTAGACTAGATGTTAGGGTGTATGCTCGTAGAATGAATGGTAGGACATTATTAGTCTAACTATTTTTTTATATAGGGGATTGTGCTAAAGGGGCGTTATCATAAATGAAAATAAAAATGCTTCTTGCTTGTAGGTGCTTATACCCCTTAGCATAATCCATAGGCCAGGTGGACTTAGTCACCCATGTGTGGGGTGATAAGTCCAATATACATGCTTAGGATTTGTGTAGTGTGATTTGATTAACCTTTGTTTTACAATTGTTAGATAGATTTATGCTTTTCCTTTTCATGTTACAGTTTGTATATTTAGGATTTTAGAAAGATTTGTTATGGGGGATTAGGATGAACATTGGTTATAAGATCCTATCTTATGCATCATGTGAGGCCTTGGAACATCTACCATTCAACCATCTAAAGGAATATCCAAAGAAGAAAACAAGAAAAGAAAGAAAGAAGGAAGAAGAATAAAGCTTGAAGATGCCCATAACAATGAATTCCTTTGCTTAAATTATAATTCAATTCATTTGTAATCAGTATAAGGGTAGGTTCATACCAATTTGATATTTTTTGAGTGGTGGTGCCCGACCATAAATGACCATTTATTCTTTTTGTGCTAGTTTTATAAATTGATTAATGTTTGTTTAACTTGTGCATTAAGTGGCATGCTTTTCCTAGTTTCTTCCTTACTTTATGTATGACCTGGAAGTTGATTAGGCTCTTTAGGGAAAAATAAATCTTTTACCCAACTTAAAAATTCAAACTAAAACTAAACAACTCATAAGCTCACCTAAAGCTTAAGATTAAAATCAAGATAAAAGAATTAAAAACCCCTTAGCTGGATGAGTTATTTTCTTTATAATATCATGCACAAATGCATCTTATGTCACTCTTTATTGGAGGGCTTCCACCTTTGCCAGAGAACCTAGCTTGACCTTTGGGGGCCGTAGTGGAAACTCACCTCCTAAACTTCTTGATGATTTTGGCCAAAAATCTACTTTCTCATGCATTAGTCATAAAAATCCTATTAGTCTGAGTTAAAATGATTATCCAAAAATGATAATAAAATGAAATTTGAAATGTATTAGATTTAGGTCATTTGAAACATGCCCTTTATATTATCTAGTCTCTTTAGAGAGTGAGTTTAAGGACTTAGTCATTTTCTAAATAAAAATAGCCTGGCTATCTTACATAAGCATAAAGACTTGCCTACATGTATTTAAAACCATAGGAGAGTTATTGGTACCACCGAATTGTAATCCAAGTCGGGTTTTTTGTCCTCTCTTGTGGAGGCAAACTAAATACCCATTTTTGCCTTAGATTTAGGTTATACTTTTGGCCCTCGCCGAAGCTCCCTAGATTTAGGTTCTGAGGTTACTTCTCCACTTTATGGGCCATAAGCATAATTCCTCATCTCTTAGGCATTTTCTTAATCTTGTGTTAAGGAATCTGAAGTCCTAAATTTCTAAGGAAAAATACAACTCAAATAAATTAAATCAATTTCTAAAATATAAAGCCTAACTTTAGGATAATTTGAGATGCTCACTAGGTTTCATGAGCATCTCCTTATTCCCATTTTGGCTTGATAATAACTCCTCTTTGATCAATCATTTGATCTTCAAACATAAATCCAATCGATTGATAGTCCTTCCTATTGAAATCTTCGAGACAATGATCATTTACCTTAATCGAGAGTTTTCTAAGGGATCCCATCCTTAGGATGTAATTAACCATGAGGGCTTGCCCATATAGAACTTAACAAAACCCGGTTTAAAATAAACCGCTTTTACTTTTCATGTAAAGTAGGGAAGAATCTCGGTATATATGCACCCATATCGCCCTTAGAGTCCTTATTGAGGATTGGTTCCATTAAAGGATAGTGACTTTCTTTCGAGATAGTACAATTCTCTTGATGATGTATCGATCACCCTAAATTACATCTTGGATCACGGCATCTTACCAAGATGAATTTCTATAAGGTCTATTCTTTCTTCTCCATAGATTTGAAAGGTGACTCCCTATAAGAATTTATTAACCACATTTTTCTAGAATTCGGGATGGTTCCTCTCTCCATCTTTGGTAAATGATCATTGTCTTTGAGTATCGATAGTAGATTTGTACTTTGGTATGAATCTGAGACTATCCTACTTTCCGTTGGCACTTAGCTCATTTTATTCTTGAGTTAAGTTAGCCAACATCTTTAAGTTTTAGGACCGCATTTCTGGTTAGTCTTAAAACCCTCTTTTGGTTCTCCAATGGGTAACATGAAAAGATATAAAATATAAAAAGAAACATTTCTTGAAGACTTCCTCCTTATCATCTTCATGATAAGGAAAGGTTCATCCTAAAAATAATAAATATTCCATAAAGAATTTTGCATTTCAAACCCACCTTTGTCAAAATTGCACATAATAAAATATTTTCCACACAAAAATTCTTCACCCTCATTTAACAATTCACATAAATTGTTGCGTGTAGGGATTTTCAAAAATAAAACTAATAATATTTTCCAAAAGCACAAATGAGTATCTTCTTTCAATTCACTTTGATGAAGATTTCATTCCCAAAATAAAATGAACAATCATGTTTTCCAAAATCACAATCATAATCATAAAACTTTTCAAAAAGCACACATGAATCTTCTATTCAATACATTCACACTTATTGAATGGAAAGCTCATTTGTAAACAAAATCAAAATTTTCAGAAGGCACATGTGAACATCTTCATTTTATATACTTAGGTTTATTAAATGAAGATTTCATTCCCAAACTAAAAATAAAATATCATTTAGGAAATCCCACTTAAGCATATCCCACATATGTTTTAAGTTAGGATTCCTCTCTTTCAAAAAAGCAACAATCACACATAAAATAAAAATATCATATTTCAAAAATAAAATGGATCTCTATTCTACATACTTAAATTTATTGAATGGAGGTCTTCTTTTCAAAAATCAAAATTAACAATCACATTTTAAAATTCTCAACAATCACATTTAGAACTTCACTTAACATACCCCAAATTTGTTAAGTGAAATCTCCAAATCCCAAAAATTTTCAAAATTCTATACACATTTTGGAACTTCATTTAACATACATAAATTTGTTAAGTAAGGTTTTCAAAATCAAAATCCAAAAATTTTTAAAATTCTAAACATATTTTGGAATTTCATTTAACATACACAAATTTGTTGAAGTTTCCAAAATCAAAATCCAAAAATTTTCAAAATTCTAAACACATTTTGGAACTTCATTTAACATAAACAAATTTGTTAAGTAAGTTTCCAAAATCAAAATCCAAAATTTTAAAATACACATTTTGGAACTTCATTTAACATACACAAATTTGTTAAGTAATGTTTCCAAAATCAAAATCCAAAAAATTTTAAAATTCTAAACACATTTTAAAAATTTATTTAACATACACAAATTTGTTAAGTAAGATTTCCAAAATCAAAATCCAAAAATTTTCAAAATTCTAAACACATTTAAAACTTCATTTAACCTACCCAAATTTGTTAAGTGAAGTCTCCAAATCCAAAAAATTCAAAATTTTCAAACAATATTTGGAACTTCATTTAACATACCTAAATTTGTTAAGTAAAGTTTCCAAATCAAAAATTCAAAACTTTTCAAAACATATTTTGGAACTTCATCTAGCATACTCAAATTTGCTAAGTAAAGTTTCCAAACTCAAAATAAAAATTTCTCACACACCTTTGAACTTCTTCCCTTAGCATACCAAATTTGCTAAGGAGAAGTTTCCATTTTCAAAATCAAAATTTTAAAAAAACCATTTGAATTCATTTAGCATACTAAATTTGCTAAGTAAAAATTTCCATTTCATAAACCAAGTGGGATTTCATCTTTAGCATACCAAATTTGCTAAAGTTGAATTTCCACTTTCAATCATTTCAAAAAACAAAAATGAAGCACCTTAGGATCCCCAAGCATACCAAATTTACAAAGGATCCTACCCTTTCAAAAATAAAAAATTTTAAAACAAATGAAACTTAGATTTTCTTAGCATACCTAAATTTGCTAAGAATCCTATTTTTCAAAACCAAACAAAATACATTTGGATTCTTCACTAAGAAAACCTAAATTTGCTAAGTAAGAGTTCCAAAATTTTTCAAAATCAAAACAAAACAAAATTTTCAAAAAAAGGAACAATCACTCTTACTTTACTTAACATACCTAAATTTGCTAAGTAAAGTGAAAATTCTAAAACAATCAAACAACACAAAATCAATTTGACCCTTAATTTAACATACCCAAATTTGTTAAAGGAAAGAGACCTCCAAATCCAAAACAAAAATTCAAATTCAAAATAAAATGAACCTATGGAAGCATCTTATCAAAATCTTGAATCCATATTTTCACTAAATTTGTTGAAGTTTGGATTCATACTATTCCTCTCAATATTTCAAATTCATTTGAACCCCACTTAACACTTCCAAGTTGTTGGATGTGGGTTCAAATTTTCAAATTCAAAATTCAAAATCTATGGAGATAGAAACGATACAAGTTTTTCATTGTAGATTTCTTTTAGTCATAGTTTTCAATTTTAGTTTTGATTTAGTGCATATGATCACAATTTGTCTTTACCTTCCCTCATGGTGGATCTAGCCTTGGAGCGACTTCCTCATTTGGATCATACCCATTTGATCCACTTTGGCTATGGATTTGAGGGGGCAAGATCACTTGTGAGGCATTCCCCTCAGTCCACAGAAGAGGGTGGTAGTGGACATCGGGGTAGACTTACCCTCGATTCGAGATCTCCTCCAAAGAGAGAAAAGTTATGGCATTACCACTTTAGTGGTTTCAACAAGCGGTTCGATAGTTCTAGTCTAGTGGTAGTTGCCCAGAGTTTGCGTTGCGGTGCTATCACCATACCCTCCAAGGGTAAGGCTCCCCTAGTTTCAAGGCTTGCCTCCCTGACATTTGAGTATGGGTCTAGCTCACACTCCTCTTGTCCTACTCACACTCAGCACAGAAATAAGAGCTGTATGGTCAAATGGTTCCATACTAGGATAACCAAAGAGTTAGAAGCGGGTTGCCATGGATGAGTCTCCCATGATCATCACCACTAATTATGAACCTTTCATCCTCTCTCAGATAGAGAGGATGTGGGATTTGTTACCTCCTCGGTGGTGCATCTACAGCAGTTTCGAGTAGGAGGTTGTCGTGGCCCGCTCTATGAGGTAGGCATCTGGATCTGAGTCGGTCTCAGTTCATTTATGATCTATTATCCCCATGCATAGGGAGGTAGATCGTGAGAGGGCCATGAGGCCCATACATCATACAGAGGGAGCAAGGAGGTTCACCGTTAGTTGCCTTTGGTGACTTTCATTTCGGCTGCTACCCATCATCGATAGTATCCTCCTCACGGGACCACCATCCGAGGGGCCTCCAGCATAGAGAGTGGTGTCTCCACCCCACACTCTACCCCGTCGCCATCTGTGAAGGTTCATCACCCATTCTATCCAAGGCCATGAAGGCTGCATTTGGGGAGAAACGTACCCCATTGGTGATCCGGCTATGGCCAAGGGATCCTACTCCTCCTACACCACCCATTGTGGTAGGGTCGAGCTCTCTGCGACCTTACGATGGTGTGCGGAAGAGTGGCCGAGCATCATGGTCATTCCTTCACCAACTCCATTCATGGATCGGAGATGGTGATAACTATCAGATATTCGGATGATAGTTAGGGCGGTGGTAGAGGATCATCCCAAGATTGTTACCCTTATTATAGCTATCATCAGTCAAGATTATCATTCTTCTAGTGAGATAACATAGGATTGACTCCCATGGTGGTGGTTCTTCGCAACATCTCACCCAAGCTTTTGTACCTATAGAGTTAGATCGATCCTTAGATGAGATAGTTGCACACTATTTTATGGAGAAAAGGAGACCTTAGGAATGCATGGTCTAGAAGAAAAGAGTCAACTTGATGAAGATGACTTGATGGAGGGATTTAGGTGTATGCATGGTTGATACTAGAGGTTCTCTTCTTAGGAAGCAATAGGCCATGGAAGGTGATGAGGTTGATCAAGGAGACATGCAATCAACACCTCAATTTAGTTAAGGCGAAGACAAGCATTGATAGGATGGCACGGATTACAAGACTTGTTGGCGGCGGTGTTTCGAAGCAAGCCCTCTAGTTCATCCTAGTACATAGTCGATGTCGGTCGGCTGAACTAGTGCATGTCTTAGATCCAGTTAAGACTCTACCTCCCGTCGAGCAAGGTAGCACTAGTCTGTATAGTAAGGTAGTGGACAGTACCTCCATACATGAAAAAGATATGAAATCCATGGTTGAGTAGTAGGTGAAGGAAGCCTTGGCTCAAGCCTGTGGAGGATCATCAGTTCCGAGGGTAAACCCTACCCAGAGGAATTCGATGTCTTCTAGTATCTCAAGGGTTTTGCATATTCTTCCTTCAAGAGCTTCGATGGCAGGCAGGATATAGCTCATTTCAGAGCCAATTGTTGTAATGCATGTGGCAGCGATGCTTTACTTTCTAGACTCTTTATCAGTAGCCTAGCGGGTATTGCCTTTGATTGGTATGTTGAACTGCACAATAGTTTAGTTAGGACATTTGCTGAGTTAGAACAACTCTTTATTAAAAGATTTGATAGAGCTTAGCAAAAGGTTACTGTAGGTGATCTCGTTGTAGCCCAACAGCACTCCGGTGAGTCACTTGTTAATTATATTCTTCGATGGCATAATCTGAGTATGAAGTGTGAACCGTAGTTGTCTGAGCAGCATGCCATTGAGATTCTCTTGAACAATCTCCATGGTCCGGTAGCTTTCATGCTTAAGGGCTTCACCATAAAGATATTTGAGAAGCTAATCAATAAGGTGGCTAGTCTACAAGGAGAGGCCAAACAATTGCCTTTTCTAGATCAGTTGTTAACGCAAAAATCCCAAAAGGTCTATGAGAAAAAACCTAGAGTAGTAGCAGCGGTTGATAAAGGGAAGCAACCAGCTAGAGATCAGTCCGAGCGACCATGACCTCAGCAACCTCCACCTCCTTTGCCACCACCAGGTAGCTACCCCTCCACCGGCCTCCATGGCCCTGACCACGCCTCGACCATACCATACACATGCATGCATATCCAGCCGGTAGCTATGGTCCACCTACTCTATTAGATAAGTTAAACAAACCTTATTCTTTTAAGAGGGAGGTCGAAAATCTTTAAGAATCTCTTAAAGAAACCTTCAGGCTAGAGCTTGGGAGAGGAAGTAGGCAAAGTCATGATCCAAACTTTTGCCCTTACCACCGCGTATGCTAGGCCACATTTTGGAGGATTGCTTACATTCAAGGATTGGCTTGAACACAATTTCAAGAGGTTTATCATTATCCCAAAGGAATACCTTATGGAACAATCTTGAGTTCCATTAGGGTAATCCTTGGGGATACAGTGATCCTACCAAAACCAAAGAAGGTTGGGACATCTTTTATCTAAAACCTCTAAGAAAATAATTAGAAGATCAAAGCTTTCCTTGCAGGTGCACGCTCAAACCTCCAACACCAAGGAAGGTTTGCAAGTTTAGTGCCAACTCTAGGAAAGTGGAGCTCGGCAATAGCATGTGTTGGCAGGATAGCCCTTTAGTATAGCCATCCGTGTCGACTGACCTTGTTAGCTTCCACACCTGACTTCTCCATTTCTAGCTCTTATTTCTTCTATTAGTATAACTCTTGTATCAGCGGATAAGGGCATGAAATCCCTTACTCCACTCACTCCACTTGACTTCTACTTTTTACATCAAAATACTTCCAAGAAATTGAAGAATAAAGCTGATTTGAATTATATCTGTGTCTCTTCCAATGAGTTGCCTTCTTTTGTTCCTAACGATAACTCTTCAAGTCTAATAAACTTTAAAAATTCGGATCTTCCTCTTTCGATTAGTTGGACTTTCAACTCACGAATACTATGGTTCACCTCTTGAGATAGACTTGGAATCATCCGATTCTGAGAGTCCCATAGGAGAAGTTGTAGGTGAGCCTGGAGTGCAGGTAGAACTTGCCACCACCTTGCCTCCAGAGATTACTGAAGTCAACCTCCGTAGTGGCAAGGTTCTACCTCCTAGGGCAGCACCTCAGATAGAGGAAAAAAGTCATTGATGCGAAGATCGAGAAGCCCTTCCACAGGATGCTCCACCCTTGGATATGCTTGTGGAAGACCAGCCGAAGGTGGACTACAACATCCTTTCTCATCTAAGCTAAGCATATATGATGCCCTTATCTTATCCAAAGAGATGAGGGAATCACTAATCAAGGCTCTCCTTGATCTGAAATATGCTTAGCTCAGCTAACAGGTGAGGAAGCACACTATGCAAAAGAAGCCCAAGGAACACCTTCACCGATGAAGACCTTCTATTGGGGAACTTGGAGCACAACCGTCCCCTATACATTACAGTCGACATGGATAGGTTTAGACTCACCAGGGTTCTCATGGATTCAGGTGCATCAGTAAACATTATGAGTCTAAAGACCCTTGCCTATTTGAAGATTGACATCTCTACTCTCAGGAGATAGAATGATGTTGAGAGGATTCAATGATCAAGGTGAGCGGCTTTAGGTTCTATAGTGTTACCATTGGAGATCGATTGGAAGACTAAGCCAAGTTCTACATCATTGATTGAATACTTCATTCATTGCTTTGCTTGGTAGGCCTTGGATACATCGAACAAGATCATTCCATCCTCCCTTCATCAGTGCATCAAGTTCAAAAAGATGGAATTGAGTAGTCAATAAGGATGAAAAGCCATTTTCAGTTAGAGAGGTTGAGATTTATGAGGATGCGACCTACTATCTTCCTCAAAATACCCTTTCTCATGAACTTGGACAAAATTCAAATGCAAATGCAAAAGTAAAAGAAAATGAAGCAAAAGAAAAGATAAAAGAAAATGAAAAGAAAAAAAAAAAGTCCAAGTGAGCAAGAAAGGGGAATTGAAGAAGAAGTGGATCCACATATCACATTCCACCCATAGTTCATTCCATCATATGGACATGTGGGTAGAATGGCTCAACCTCCACCAGGTAGAGGTAGAGGCAGTTCCAGAGGTGGAAGACCCCCTAGTTGGCCTTCATCCAATAGAGGTTGTGTTCAAGTTCACAAGAGTACCCCTACTATTCACATAGACTTAGAATCCAGCTTGAAGGATGAGTCTAATGTGATTAGTATACCAACCCTCTCGGTGGTTCCATTGGAGGTGACTTTTGATCTAGCAGAGGAGATGAGGCCTCCAAGCAAAGCAAAGTATTTGAATCGATTTATGTGAAACTATTAGCGGCGGTTGGGAACCTTAGCTCTACCTCACTTACATCTTAGAAAGTTGAAGGTTTAGTAGTTAAGGAAGTCCCTAAGTCTTCAGTGACATGGTAAGAGGTTCTTTTGGGTTCATCATCCTCAATTCAGAGCTCGATGTAGGACTTGAGGAAGATACTTTTAAACAATTAATGGAATTACCTTTTGACTTTTACTCGCCTTGTGTTCAAAATCTTATACAAAAAGGTTTAGTTCCTCACACTTGGTCCAAGTACATGTCGAATATTTTAAAATTATGGAATACAGCACACAATCAAGAGCGACTAGGAGATTGGTCCAATCGATGATGAAGATTTTTGCCTAGTTGTTACCAATCATTTGGAGTCTGATAAGTTCTTCTCACACATCCCCAACTCTTATGAGAATGTGTGTTTAGAAACTTCAGATGATCTCCGAGTGAAAGAGGCACTGCCAGAATTTGAAGAAGAAATTCATTCAACAATAGACAAGCTAAAAGAAATCAACTTTGGAATAGAAGAAAATCCTCGCCCGATATACATCAGTTCATTACTAAATGAAGAAGAAACCAATGACTTAGTTAGGTTATTGATTGAGTTTAAAGACTGCTTCACATGGAGTTATGAAGAAATGCCCAGATTATCTCCTGATGTTGCTGTCCACAAGCTAGCAATAGATCCTAGTGCTACCCCTATTAAGCAAGCTCCTAGATGCATGCAATTAGAAATTAAATAAGAGATCATTTCTAAAGTCAAGAAATTGATCAATTTTGGTTTCATCAGGAAAGAAAACTATCCTACCTTGTTAGCTAGTGTCATCCCAGTTAAGAAAAAGAATGGCCAAATTTGTATTTGCATCGATTTTAGGGACTTAAACAAGACATGCTCTAAGGATGAGTTTTCTCTTCCTATACCAGAATTAATGGTGGGCATTGCCTCATCTCATGCAATTTTTTCTTTCATGAATGAATCATCTGGCTATAACCAAATCAAGATGTCTCTTGAAGGTGAAAGAAATACTACTTTTCAAACCCTGATCAAAAACTTCTGTTATAGGGTCATGCCTTTCGGCCTTAAAAATGCTAGTTCTTCATAGTAACGGGTCATGACTCAAATCTTCAATGAACTCATCAATCATTAGGTTGAGTGCTCTGTTGATGATCTCGTAATCAAGAGCAAAGAAAAGGAAGACCACCTCTTTGACTTGAGAGTAGTTTTTGAATGGTTAAGACAATATAATCTCAAAATGAATCCCCTGAAGTGTGCATTCAGAGTAGCTTCAGAGAAATTCTTTGGGTTTGTTGTTTGACAACAAGGAATAGAAATAGATCCTTAAAAGATTAAAGCTATCTTAGAAATTTCACCTCCTAAGAGTTTAACTCAACTTAGATCCTTTCAAGGATGGTTGGCATATCTGAGATGCTTTATCTCAAACTTATCAGGGAGATGCAAACATTCTCGCACTTATCAAAAGGATGCCAAGTTCAAGTGGGATGATAAGTGTGACATGCATTTGAAGACATCAATACTTGGTGAAGCCACCGGTTCTAGCCCTATCCCGTTGATCCATCCTTTGCATTGGATGACTCTCTGCTCTGTTGGCCAAATGATGAGGGAAGGAAAGCTCTCTACTACCTCAATCATTTGATCCCAAGCAAACTATCCACCTATTGAGAAACATTGCCTAGCTTTGATCTTTGCATCTCAGAAGCTATGACACTACATGCTTTCTCATAAGGTGAACTTGATCTCAAACCAATCACTATAGTACTCATGACATGACCAACACTTTTGATGTTTGGCTCATTGGTCCATGATACTCTCACATTGATATCACATTTATACCTCCGCGTAAAAGGATGACTAGGTTGATTTCTTAAGACACCCACTTCCTTTGATTCTACTTAGTGATGATCTCCCGATGAACAAATCATGAACTTAGAGGTGGCAACCCGATGGGAGATGTATTTTGATGGTCGCTTCTTTTCTTAAAGGTGAAGCACCATGATCTATTCTCCCAAGAAAGGAGGTAGGAATAGTTCTTCTAACTCCAAACTATGATGATGAGATTCTCATACTATCTTTCTACAACTGTGAAGCGAGTATGAGGCTTTGATTTGATTTGGAGTTAGCCATCACTATCGGTGTCAAGAGCATCAACATCTTTGGGGATTCTCGTTGGTCATCAACAGTTGTTGGGTCCTACAGTCCTCAAAGCCCATGCTTCATCATTACTATGAGTATACCATGAAGTTGTTGGCCCAGATTCTTGAAGTCACCATCTACAAGGTTCCCCAAGCATAGAATATAGTAACAGATGCTTTGGCCAAACTTGCCAAAGAGTTAGCATGTACAAAAGATGAGTCCATTTTAATAAGGGTCCAAAATAGATAAGTCTTATCCCTTATTGATTCAGAACTCATCGAGAGACTTTCTCTTGAAGGGGAGGTTGTCATTGCCAAAATGGACAAGGAGATGGATTGGGAACCATTCATAGATTACTTGAACAGATAAACTACCTCAAGAGAAATCTCAAGCCCATCATAGAGAGCTCTTTCCTATGCTCTTGTTGATGGCACCCACTCAGGTCCTTTGACCAAATGTGGTTACATTGTTTAGACAAACAGAAGCCCATGGCATTATAAAGCGTGGTACATTTAGTCTATGTGGAGCGCATCAGTCCAATTCAAAGATGAAGTTGAAGATCAAAAGACTTGGATACTACAGGCCTTCTATGATCACAGATTGCATGGACGTAACTAGGAGATGCCATCAATGTCAGGTACACGGTGTGGTTCTCCACCAACCATCCAACATACTACACCCTACATTAGCTTCATGGCCATTTGAGTGTTGGTACATTGTAGGTCGATCGATCCTCCTTCTTCAAGGGGCATCGATTCATCTTAGCTCGACTACTTTTCCAAGTGGAATCCCACTAGAGGGTCACCATGTGCTTCAATTTTTAGGAACCATATCATATATAGGTTGGGTGCCTCGATGAATTATATTTGATAATGGTATTTTTAAAGCATGAAGATCAATAGCTTTGCTAGAAGACATGGTAGATTGGAGATACTCCACCATCTACTACCCTAGCTAATGGTTTAGCGAAGCATTCAAAACTCTCATCTAGATATTGAAGAAGACTCTTGATAATAATAACGATAGTGGAATGAGTTGGTTGAAGCTTGTGGGCCTACCACCCACATCAACTCCAACTCGGTTACCCATTTTTCTTAGTGTATGGGTCCGAAGCCATTCTTCCCTTAGAAGTTCAACTCCGTTCACTAAGGATAGCATTGGGTAACAAGATCACTACCAAGTAGAATGCAAAGTTGCAGTTAAAAGAGCCTGAAGGTTTGGTTGTACAAGGCCAAAATGATTCAAGCTCACAATAAGTTGGTCCGCCCTAGGTCTTTTCGAGTGGGAGAACTTGTGTTAGTCCTAAGGAGACCAATTGTTGCCCATCAAAAGATGGGAGGCAAGTTTGAACCCACTTGGGAAGGCCCCTATGTCATAGAGAAGGCCTACCAAGGAGGATCTTATCAACTTATTGATTGTAAAGGGGAACACCCGATGCTTCCAATTAATGGGCTCTATCTAAAGAAATATTACCCATGAAACAAAACTTATTTGAAAATAATTCATTAATAAAAAGAACAAAATCTAATTCCATTCATCAAATCTTCTCTTCTTTTGTGTTGTTTGCTTGTCTTGAATCCATGTGATTGTTTGTAGGGTAAGAGTCCCCAATGGCATCCTATCCCTCTTTCACAACACAAACACAATCTCCGATGCTATTAGAATAGGTGTAAGAGAGAGAACATTATTGATTAGCATAACTAAGTTAGGTGTGAGAGAACCCAAATGACATCCTTTCTTAGTGGAATTCTTGTTGCCATGGCATCATTTCATAATTCCCATGTTTTAAGGTAGGTGTAAGAGTCCCCAGGCATCCTATTCCTTTTACACATGCACATAAACATAAATCTTTTTATCTCAAGCTATATTTGAGCTCATGGCACTCACTCATTGTTGCTCTAGGTCGGTCTACATGCTTACCTAGTATGTCACCTTGGTCATTTGTTTGGAGGATGTGAGTCCCACGCTTTCTTCCTACTTGATTTCAAACCAACAGCGCCTTGTTAATATGGTAGGCTTCACTGCCCTGCCAGTAAACTACCTCATGTTGACTTTGCTTAAGAAGATGTGAGTCCCATGCTTTCTTCTTGAACTAGCCATCATGCTCTTAGGTTGAGTATATTTGAGGTTTAGGATAAGTCCCCCAGGCTCCTTTCCTTGACTTTTGAGTTGATAAGTCCCCAGTGGCATTCACTCGGTAGTCACCCTAGGTCGGATAGCATCGAAGACAAACTATCCAGTCGGTTCTATAGGAGGATGTGAGTCCCGAGCTTTCTTCTAGGTGATTGTTTACCATGGGCACCTTAGGTTGGTTGATGTTCGTTGACTCACCCAGTGGTACACCACTCTTGGCAAATATGAGTCCCATGCTTTCTCCTTGAGTTGGACACTCAATACATTTGACTAGCCATGTCATTTTCTCCAGGGTGTTGGATTAAGCCTTTAATAGCCCCATCCCCTGTGGGCACTCTATTTGGATCAAGTTCTTTGCGCCCCCATTTAGACACTACCCGGGTTACTTTTGGATTGGACAATACCACTTTCCTAGTAACCACCCCTGTGGTTGAAAAATTTGTTCAGCGGATGTGCAAATTCTCCTTTGGTTCAGTAAATCTAAGATAAGTCTAATATGATATAAGCTTCTTTTTAGTTTGATCCCTTGCAAACTAATAGAATCCATGATAAAACAAACTAAAATAAATAAATAAAAAATTAATTTGCTTATGGATTAGGATTCAAGCCCCCAAAGGGCCCCTTCTCCCAAGCAGGCATCCTATCTTTAGGGCAATGAACTCCCTATAGAATTGCTTATACGAGTTGAGATAAATCCGTCCACTCATAATTAGCCTTTGGTTAGGTTCAATCTATTTTTCCATAAGCGGTTCATCATTCGCTTTGAAGATATAAGACTATGCATTCTTTCTAGCATGATTGATTGTGACCCTAGTCGAGTTTAATTTGTTGCCCAAAGCAATCGATCACCCCAGTGGTCTTTTCTAGTGGAAGATGTGAGTCCTTGAGCTTTCTTCCCTTTAATTGATCATTGTAAACCGAAAGGCACTCCTTTGGTTGGATAGTTCTCCCATCGTGGAGAAGCTACTCCTTTGGTTCAATAGATAGGTCTAGGCTTCTATAAGCTCCTTCTCAATGTGATCCATCAAACAAAATCCATAAAAATAAATCTAAAATGAAATTAATCTTGACTATCTTGAGTTGATTTAAGTCCCCTAGTGGCATTCACTCAATAGTCAGCCCTAGGTCGGGTTTGATTTATTGCCCAAAGCAATTGATCACCCCAATGGTTTCTTATCTCTAGAAGATATGAGTCCCCATGCTTTCTTCTTAAGACTTGACCATTATGTACCAAAAGGCATTTCTCCTTGGTTGGATAGTCCTACCTTGTGGTTGGTAGACTACTCCCTTTGAATTGATAAATTTGAGTTAGGTCTAGGCTTCCATGGCCCCTACTCAGTGCAGTTCATCGCAAACCTATGGGATCCATCATAATCAAAACAAACAAACTAAAAATGAAATCAATCTTTACTATCTTTGAGTTGATCTAAGTCCCCAGGCATTCACTCAATAGTCATAGGTTGGGTTCAATTTGTTGCCTTGCAATAGATTACCCAACAGCTTACTTTGGAGGATGTAAGTCTACTATGCTTTCTTCTAATAGTATGCAGAGGCATCCCTTTGGTGTTAGTCCTACTATGTGCTTAGTACCTTTGGATTGGTAAATCTGCCTCCATGGCTCACCATTGTACAACCCATTGCAAACCAATATGGTTCATCTAAAATTCAAACCTAAAATTTGAAACAAATTCAACCCTCGTGGAGATCTCTCCTTGAGATTCAAATCAAATCAACCTTTCATCTCCTTGTAGATGACTTGAACCTGCTTCCTAGTGGAAGGTTCACACTCTATCCCTTAGTGGATTTCTTCCCTCTCTCTTATGTCTTGGACATAAGTAGCACTAAGCTCTAGATTCTTTCTTTTCCTTGGGTCAGGAATAGGTAGTTTTTGTTAGTGCTTGTGATCTCATGTTGTTGATCATTTGGTCAACACCAATACGCGGTGTTCCGGTCACACCACACCTAGGCCTTTGTTGACCTCATTTTTAGAATGAGCTCTCAACACCTCCATCTTAGGCTTAGGATTTCTCTTAGACTTTAAGAGTTCTTAGTCTTAAGACACATCTAGTGATTAGGTGGACACTCCTAGCCCTAAGACTTAGAAGAGTTAGCCATAGAATAGGTCATGCCTTAGTTAGGAAAATCTACCCTTTAGCTTAAACCTTGCCTCACTTTCCTTCTTTCAAGTCAAACTCCAAATCAATTCTATTTGATTTTCTCAAACTCAAATAAATTCCATTATTCAATTCCATGATTGAAAGCCATGATCAAAATCCATCAAAATTTCTACGTTCAAATTTTCTAAGTTCTTAACCATTTCTTAAGGACTTAAAAATCATGATCAAACCTATTCAAATCTTTGAGATTTTCTCATATCCATTTATATTCTCATTTATATTCACATATATAAATGAAATATAAATTCAAACCCATCAAATCAAATTCAAAATTCAAATCAATTCATGAAAATTTTCTTAAGTCCTTTAATTTTCATTAAAGGACTTAGCCAAAATCAACTCTAAACCTTGATCAAACCTATTCAAAACCTTGGGATTTTCTCAAAACTTCATTTATATATTCTCATTTATAAATGAAATATAAATATAAATACTCAATAATCAAAAAAAAATTAAATTCCAAATTTAAAATGCTTGAAATTCCTTAAATCCTTAATTTTCATTAATGGATTTAACCTAAACTTTGATCAAACTCATTCAAATTTGGGATTTTCTCAAAATCAATTTATATTCTCATTTATATTCTCATATATAAATGAAATATAATATAAATCAATCAAATCCAATTCAAAAATTAAATTTCAAATTAAAAATTCCTTTAAATCCTTTAAATTCCCTTTAATGGATTTAACCCAAATCATGATTAAACTCTTTCAAATTCTTGAAATTTTCTCATGATCAATTTATATTCTCATTTATATTCACATATATAAATGAAATATAATTCAAATATCAAATCAAATCTAAGCCTTTCAAAAAATCTTGAACTTAGCCAAAATCAATTCAAATCAAGCCAAACTTTTGATTTTCTCTCATGGTTCAATCAATCCTACAATCATGAGCTCATATATAAATGCAAACCTTAATTCTTCAATTAGAACCCAAATCAAAAAATCAAACCCAATACCCTTTCATATTCTTCCTTTGAATATGAAATTTTCAAATGGATCAAATCTATTTGACTTCAAACCACTTATAAATGGATTTATATTTCAATCATAAGTCCATATACAAGATCAATCAACTTCAAATCAAGCTTTGACCAAATTTGACCCACTTAGGCTCACTTGACCCAAAGTGACCTAAAGTACCCTTATGAGCCAACTTTTGATCCTAACCAAATTGGATTGAACCAAACTCATATACCCCTCTCATCATGATCAACAATCATCATGGGATGATCAATTAATCAAATTGGGTCAAACCAAGTCAAACCTAAGGGTTGACGAAGTCAACAGTTAGCTCAAAATGAAACCTAACATAGCCAAAAGTCACTATAGGCCAAATTGATTGAAGCCATTAATTTAAGTTCACTCATGACCTATGTTCAAACTTGACCAAGTCAACCTTTGAGCCTAACCTAGCCCAATTGGACCACTTGACCCAAGTTGACCTATTTTGACCTAAAGGGGAAAAATGTGTCAAAACTTGATCTAAGCCAAATTGATTGAAACCAATGGATCAAGTCCATCCCAAATCACTTGTGGAACTTGAACAAAGCCTCAATTGGCCAACTAGACCTAACTTAGCCCAATTGACCTTAGACCCAACATGACCTAAAGGGTCATGTTGAGCTAAAATTGAACTTAACCCAAATTGATTGGAAATAAAGATACCAATCCACTCCATATGATCAACCAAACCTAAACCTACCCTTGACCTAACCCAAATAGGTCAAATGGGTCAACCTAACCCATTTGACCAAAATGAGTCATATGAGCCAAAACCAAATCTAATTCAAATTAAACCAAACCAAAGGCACCAAAATATTTCAAATGGTCATATGAACTTGACCCAACCCTTGGCTTGATCAATTTGACCTATTGGTCAACTTGACCCAAGTTGACCCATTTTGACCTAAATGAGTCAATATGAGTCAACCCTATCAAATGGATTCTAAATCTATTGAAACTTGGCCCAACCTATTTTCTCAACATACTAAATTAAAAAAAAAATAGCAAAATGACCATTATACCCCTAGGCCATAAAACAAATTTTGGCCTAACCCATGGGTACTTTGGTCATGCACTCATCACAATCACTTGATGCTCTCCTAAAATCTCAAGGGACCTAGTGATGAGTGGTGCACTTTACCCAATGGGTTTGGGTCAACTCATTTGGCTAATGGACCAAACCCGACCACCCATGGTCAAATTAAAAATTCAAACTCCCCCCAAAGCTCAAATGGATGCACATGAGAGTTAGCCTTCCACTCCTCTAGCCAAATCGGCCATGTGCACACCTCTAATAGCCAAAATAACTCATCTCATATGGTCAATTGGATCAAAATGGTGAGCTCATTATCGGCCGTCCGATTGCCATAGGGGGAGATATACTCCTGCTAATCCACTGAAATTTTCATTGCCACTTGATCGATTGAACCTAGAGAGAGTTAGTAAACATCAGAGAGCTTTCCCAAGGCCCCTAGAGAGGATTTGGATTTTGTCTTCTTCGATTTTGCACAGTACAAAATAGGGGAGCTCACCTTGATTCCCAATTTTCTCTACACTTGATCTTAGCCTAATTCTTTCTACACTCATCATCCAAGGACTAAGTCGAACTTGTCCAAGCATCCAATTGAGTTCTAGCGGCAAAGGGGAGATCAATTCAATCAACAACGCAAAGGGAGTGAAGAGGAGTTGGTCCATAGAGCTCTACACTCAACCTCAAGATCTATGAACTTCAATAGGTTTCATCTACACTAGACAAAGCTACCTCATCGATCCCGAGCACCGGTGATCACCTCCAATGAGATTAGTGACTTTCCGACCACTTAGGCTATGAGGTGTTGGTATTTTGTGAAAGAAATTTCTATTTCATGTGAAATCCACCATTGGATTGGCCGCTTTGGTCCTTTAGATGGTGTGGGTTGAGTCTTGAATGAATCTATGAAGGATTAGGCTCGGATCTCCCTGATCACATTAATCCTCAAGGAAGAACTCACCATCTTAGTCATCCATCCATGCATTTTAGATGGACCGAGATTATTAGCATGTTTAAATTAGTCCTCATTTAAAATCGTGAATATCCTCCGCCGGATCTTTGATCGATCTAAGGTAAAATGTGGCCACCGCCATTCCATTGACTTGATAAGTTAAGTAAGGGACTCACAGTGCGATGCGTGTAAAGCGCAATGACCGCCGCCGCCACGCATCGCACTGTGAGCAGGTATTAGCCTAGGATTAGTTAGGGATTATTATTAATTCTTAATTAATTCAGAAACCTTCAAAAAATTATAACTCCTTCAAGAAAAATCAAAAAAATATAAGGAAAATGCTATGGATAGATAATTTCATCTAGAATATTTTAAAAAAAAATTCAATTGATTTTGAATTCCCCTTTTCTCTGAATTTAGGTTTCTTTCAGAATTTTAATTAGTTAATTACTTTATAATTAAATCACCAATTAATCTCAAACTTCTAGGGTTCATTTTAAGGGATGACCTCTGCCTCCCTTAATTTTCTTGAGATTTATTGAGGCCTTAATTAGGGAAATTTCTAGCTCATTCTCTAATTATCCCTTCCTGTAATTAAGGGTAATTAAGGTATAATTAGTGAATTTTCCCTATGATTAAGTTGGATTAAGGTTGGATCCAGTGAATAGAGGTTTAATGAAATAATTTTGGGGCATTTCTCCTAAGCTATTCCCTAAACCCCCTTTTTCTTTCCTTAATCCCTTCTTAATTAAGGGTTAATTCATTCATTACCCCTTTAAACAATTTTCAACAATTCTAATAATATCTAGAAATTAATTAATCTATCTTGGGTAGATGCTTAGATGTTTAATAGCCTAAGTCTAATTAAGGAAATTAAAACCCCTTTCATAAGTGTGAAAGGGTGTTTTAGAAGTATTTAAGCTAAACCCATTAGCATAATTAACTTTTAATTGTGAGCCAAATTGCATTAGGCCTTTTCATTACTAGGTGCATTGCAAATTTAAATACCTTGTGGGTTTTATGTCATCTCATTGGCTCATAATTACTTAGTTAATTTTTCTAAGGTGGTGTAGGTAAGGGTTAATTAAGCCACTTAATGCATACCTTAATCTAATCAATGCTTAAAAATTAATTTAATTATTTGAAAATTAAACAAAAAATACAAAACATATGTGGGAATGGGTTAGGAATAGAAAACTCTTCTCACCTTTTCAAAATTAAATCAAACTTCAAACAAACAAAAATCTTTTTAAAATTCACTTCGATTTGTTCTAATTTTTCTTATTCTTTAAGAATGTCTTTAAGATTTAAGTAAAGTGAGTTTATTTGCACGATTACATTGCTTTGGATCTTTCCCAATATGTTAAATTGTATGCCATGTGACTTATGCATCCATGATTTCATGTTTTCAAAGTTTTAAAATGAAATTGTTTACTTTATGTCAAATGTGCATGTGTAGGCTAAAGTAAACTATGAGTGGCTATTATCACTAGTAAATCTAAAGTATTTTAAAAACCTATAAATGAAGCATCAAATCTAAATGTTTTCTATTCATATGTTAATTATTAGCTTGCATGTGATGAGTTATAAAGTCATGTTTAGTGTAGCCTTTCCTTCGTTTCTTATGTTAGGATAGTTTTGAATAAGGGTTGGTAAGATAAAGGGTTCATTTGAAAAGAACCCAACACTTACTTAATTCTATACCTTATTCATCCCTATGCCATCATCTAAGAAGGATTTCCTACATTTCCATGAATAAATTGCATAAACCAAAAGGAAGCCATTAAACAACTTTTGCATATTCTTTTTCCATTTCATTTTTTTATATGCCCGTTAGTACTTAAGGAAAATGGTATATTAGTCTGGGCAACCCCAAGATTGTGAGGCTTTAGGTAGCCCTAAGTAGGTCTTGTACCTTACACCTCTAGTTAATAATGGCGCTGTACTCACTTATGGCTTTCTTACTTTTATGCATGTATGTGAAATTTTGGATAAGGAAGACCTTTTCTACTTAAGAAAAATCATGCATCTAAATCTTCTAAATTTTCTTAAATTAAATAAATTACTTAGTATGCATCATAAAGTGTGTTAATTATCTTCATTTGCATGTATATATATGCTTAGAGTCCATTCATATGCATGTTATATATGTTGGGAAAGAATTGAAGTAATATATGTTATGTGAATTTTGATTCATTTTTCTTAATCTTAAAATGCCTTTCTTTTTGGATAAGTTTGCTTAGAGTTGATATAAACTTAGGATTAATTAAAATATGTAATTAAAACATTCACCTAAATGAAATTAAAATGTGAACTTACCTTAGAGATTACCTAAGGATTAGGGAAGGAAAGAGAAGTTCTCTTTTCTTTCCCTCTCTTTATAACTTAGTAATTAATTGTAGGTTTCACTTTAAACCAAATAAAAATATGAAATAAAATAACCCAAAATCACTAAACAACTTAAATGAAATCCTCCTCTTAGTTGAACATGTCCTTCACACTCAAAAATTTAAACATAAAGTCCTAAGCTAAGCATACCACAAAAACCTTCTAGCTTTAGGTTAAGTCGGTGCATGGCTTGATGTTATGTTTTATTTTATGATGAATGTTTTAAACTAGATGTTAGGGTATATGCTTGTATGAATGGTAGGATGTGCTTAGTCTAACTATTCTTTTTTGTAGGGGATTGTGCTAAAGGGGTGCTATCATAAATAAAAATATATATGTCTAATATACATAGGCCAGGTGGACTTAGTCCATAATCCATAGGCCAGGTGGACTTAGTCACCCATGTGTGGGGTGATATGTCTAATATACATGCTTAAGATTTGTGTGGTGTGATCTAATTAACCTTTATTTTGCATGTGTAAGTTAGATTTATGCTTTTCTTTTTCATGTATCAGTTTGTATATTTAGGATTTTAAAAAGATTTGTTATGGAGGAATATGATGAACATTGGTCATAAGATCCTATCTTATGCACCATGTGAGTCCTTGGAACATCTACCATTCAACCATCCAAAAGAAGATCCAAAGAAGAAAGAAGAAAAGAAAAAAAGAAGAAAGAAGAAAGAAGAATAAAGCTTGAAGACCCCCGTAATAATGAATTCTTTTGCTTAAATTGTAATTCAATTCATTTGTAATCCGGATTGTATAAGGGTAAAGCTCGGCTACCCAATTTGATATTTTTGGGTTTGTGCAGTGGTGCCCAACCACGAAAGGCCATTTATTCTTTTTGCGCTAGTTTTATAAATTGATTGATGTTTGTTTAACTTGTGCATTAAGTGACATGCTTTTCCTAGTTTCTTCCTTCCTTTATGTATGGCCTGGATGTGGATTAGGCTCTTTAGGAAAAAATAAATCTTTTACCCAACTTAACAATTCAAATTAAAACTAAACAACTCATAAGCTCTCCTAAAGCTTAAGATTAAAGTCAAGATAAAGGAATTAGAAACTCCGTAGCTCGATGAGTTCTTTTCTTTATAATATCATGCACAAATGCATCTTATTTCACTCTTGATTGGAGGGCTTCCACCTTTTCCTAAGAACCTGGCTTGACCTTTGAAGGCCATGGTGGAAACTCACCTCCTAAACTTCTCGCTGATTTTGGCCAACAATCCACTTTCTCATACATTAGTCATAAATAGTCTATTAGCATGAGTCAAAATGATTGTCAAAAATGATAATAAAATGAAATTTGGAATGCGTTAGATTTAGGTCATTTGAAGCATGCTCTTTACATGATCTAATCTCTTTAGGTAGTGAGTTTAACCACTTAGTCTCTTTTTAAATAAAAATAGCCTAACTATCTTATATAAGCATAAAGACTTGTCTGCATATATTTAAAATCGTAGGAGGAGTTAGTTGGTGGCCACCCCCAGGTGCTTGTAAGTCTAAGCTTTCGGGTGATTTGTCCTCTCTTGTAGGCAAACCAAATACCCATTTTCATTTTAATTTAGGTTATGCTTCCAGCCCTTGTCGAAGCTCCCTAGATTTAGGTTCTGAGATTATTTCTCCCCTTTGTGGGCCACAATCATAATTCCTCACCTCTTAGGCATTTCCTTAATCTTGTATTAAGGAATCTTAAATCCTAAATTTCTAAAGAAAAAAACAACTCAAATAAATTAAATAAATTTCTAAAATGTAAAGCTTAATTTTAGGATAGTTTAAGATACTCGTTAGGTTTCCTAGCATCGTGAGCATCTCTTGCTTATTTCTATTTTGGCTTCGATATTAACTCCCTCTCTTGATCAATCTCATTTGATCCTCAAACATAAACCAATCGATTGATAGTCCTTCCTATTAAAATCTTCAGGGACAATAATCATTTACCTTAATCGAGAGTTTTCCTAAGGGATCCCATCCCTTAGGATGTAATAAACGATGGGGGCTTGCCCTTGTAGGGAACTTAACGAACCCAGTTTAAAATAAACCCTACTTTACTTTTCCATGTAAAGTATAGGAAGAATCTCTGGTATATATGTAGACCCATTGTCCTTAGGATTCCTTATCGAGGTGATTGGTTTCATTAAAAGGTAGTGACTTCTATCTTTCGAGATAGTATACTATTCACTTGATGATGTATTCGATCACCTGAATAAGCATATCTGCGAATCTGCATGGCATCTTACTAAGACAAATTTCTATAAGGTCTCTTCTTTTCTCTCCGCAGATTTGAAAGGTGACTCCCTATAAGAGATTTATTCACAACATCTATTTAATTAGGGGGTTTATTTAATTATCCTTAATCATGGAAACCTCATAATTGCATAACTAATTCTAGAAAAATTCTAAAAATATTAGGTAAAAAGCATTAGAAAGATAATTCAAAGGGGAATATTCTAAAATTAATTTCAATAGATTTTGAATAGTATATTTTTCTTAATTAGGGTTTTAATAAAAACTTAATACCCTAATTACTCCCTAATTATTTCATTGATTAATCTCAAACTTCTCATGTGCATTTAGGGGGATGACTTCTGCCTCCCCTAATTTTCTTGGGATTTATTGATGGGTTAATTATGGAGATCAACTAATGAATCCTTAATTACTTTTCTTATATAATTAAGGGTAATCCCTTATTAAGTTATTTAAGCATTGCTTAAATAGGGATGAGATTTATGGAATGAATTTGGAGAATTTTTTCTAAGTCATTCCCTAAACCCCTTTCCTTCCTTAATCCAAACTTAATCCAAACTTAATTAAGGATTAACCCCCTAATCACTTGCTTAATTAATTTGATAAATTTTTTTAAAACATTCCAGAATTTAATCAATCCATCTTGAGTAGATGCTTAGGTGTTTAATAACCTAAGTGGCTTAAGGAAATCAAAACCTAATCCACATATGTGGGAAGGGTTATGAAAGTACTTAACTTAAACTCTTTAGCTTAATTAATCATTAATTGTGAGCCAAATGCATTAGGCCCTTTTCTTCCTAGGTGCATTGTTGATTTAAATTCTTTGTGTCATTTTGTGTCATATCATTGGCTCATAATTATTTGATTAAATATGCTAAAGTGGTATAGGTAATGGGATAATTAATACACTTAATGTACACCTTAACCAACTAAAATATAAAATTGATCTAATCACCTAAAGATTAAAAAATAATATACATATGTGGGAATGGGTTAGGACCAGCAAACCCTCTTAACATTTCTCAAATTGAACAAACTCAAAATCAAACAAAATTTCTTTAAAACCAAATTTGATTTGCTTTAAATAATTCTATTCCATAGGATTATCTTTAGGAATTAATTAGGATGAATGAATTTACATTGCTTTCATCACTTTATTTCTTTACTAGCATACTAAACATGTATGTCATATGAAAATCATGCATTCATTCCTTTTAAAAATCAAAATTAAAATGAAATATTTTCTTTATGTCAAGTTGCATGTTTTGGCTAAAGTAAGAATATGAATGGCTATTATCACTATTAAATTCAAAATTATTTTCAAAAATTTATAAATCAAACATCAAAACTGAAAAGTATGCTACTTATAATTATTTATAAGCTTGCATGTTGAAAATATAAAGATATGAATTATGTGGCTTTGATTCTCCCTCTCTTTCTTAACATAAAATTGTATAAGATTTGCAAAGTGTATAGTCCAATTGAAAATGACATAACACTTGCTCAAATCCATTCATATACACTCCTATGTCATGATTTAATAAGGAATTTCACATCACACATACAAATTAAACAACCAAACCAAAAAGCAAATAAATATAAACTTTTGCATCTTTCTTTTTTAATTTATTTCTTTTGTACATGCATATGTATTTAAGAAAAATAATATATTAGTCTGGATAACCCCGGGATTGCGAGGCTTTAAGTAACCCTAAGTAGGTCTTGTACCTTACACTCATGGTGCTATTAATGGCGCTATACTCACTTATGTCTTTCATACATACACATGTGCATATGAATAAAGGATAAAAGAATATCTATTTTCTACTTAATGAAAATCATGCATCATAAAGCATCTGAATTTTCTTAAGTAACACTACTTAGCATTCATTATTAAAGTGTGCTAAATATTTCCATTTGCATGTATAGATATGCTTAGGATTTATTCATATGCATGTTATATATGTTGGGAAAGAAATGAAGTGGAGTGTGTTTTGTAATATTATTTCACTTTACTTAATCATAAAATGCCTTTCCTTTTGAATAGGTTTGTTTAGAGTTAATCTAAACTTATGATTAATTAAAACACATATCAAAGCATTCACTAAACAAAATCAAATATAAATCTACTTTAGAAATTACTTAGGGCAGGGAAAAAAAGAGAAGTTCTCTTCTCTTTTTCCCTCTCTTTATAACTTAATAATTAATTGTAGGATTCACCTAAACCAAATCAAAAATACAAAATAAAATTAACCCAAAACAACTAAATAACTTAAATTGAAACATCCTTTAAGTTGAACAATTTCATACTTAGAAAATCTAAACCTTAAAGCCATAGCTAAGCATACCACACAAAGTTTAAATGGCACACACATTAGGCAAAGTCACCACTTCTAACTTTAGGTTAGGGTGGTGCATGGTTTGATGTTTGCTTTTATTTTGTGATATTTTATTTTAGTTCGGATATTAGGGTGAATAAGTGTAGAATGAATGGTACGACGATTTAGTCTAACCATTATCTTCTACAATGGATTGTGCTTAAGGGGCGCTGTAATAAATAAAAATATAAATGCTTTATTGTGTGGGTGCTTATATCCCTAAACATAATCTAATAGGTCAGATGGACTTGGTTACTCATGTGTGGGGTGCTAAGTCCAATGTACATGCTTGGGATTTGTATGGTTTGTTTAGCTAATCTTTATTTTCAGGTGTCAGTTAGATTTACATTTCTTTTTCATGTAATTTTACAATTAGGATTTTGGAATGATTATTATGGGGAATTAGGATGAACATTGGTCATAAGATCTCATCTTATGTATCATGTGAAGCCTTTGGAGCAACCATATTCCAACCATTTAAAAGAAGGAACCAAAAGAAGAAAAGAAGAAAAGAAGAAATAAAGAAAGAAGAAGTGAAGAATGAAGACCCCCATAACATGAATTCCTTGCTTAATTATAGTTAATTCATTTTTAATCTGGGTTGTATAAGGGTAGAGCTCGGTTACACAATTATTTTTTTCGAGTTTGTGCGGTGGTGCCTAACCACACTTGGTCTTTTATTCTTTTGTGTTAGCTTTATAAAATGATTGATGTTTCGTTTAGCTTGTGCATTAAGATGTCATCCATTTCTTAGTTTCTTCCTTGCTTGATGTATGGCCTGGATGATGATTAGGCTCTTAAGGAAAATAAATCTTCTACCAAATTAATTAACTCAAAATTAAAATTAAACAACTCATAATCTCATCTAAAGCCTAAGTTAAAATTAAGATAAAAGAATTTGAAACCCATTATCTGGATATGTACTTTCTTTTCTAACATTATGCATAAAAGCATATTATTTTACTCTTGATTAGAGGGCTTCCACCTTTGCTATAGAACTTGGCTTGACCTATGAGAGCCATGGTGGAAACACATCTCCTTATCTTGCTAGTTTTGGCCCATAATCTAATTTATCATTCATTAGGCATAAATAATCTCATAGCCTGAGTCAAATGATTGTCCAAAATGAAAATAAAACATATGAAAATTTTGCATTAGATTTAAGTAATGAATTCATGCCCTACATGATCTAGTCTTTTTAGGAAGTGTGTTTAAGGACTTAATCTCTTTCTAAATAAATAACAACCTTGATATCTTGCATAAACATATGACTTGCCTACATTTTTTTTAAAAATCATAGGAGGAGTTAGTTGGTGACCACCCCCAAGCGGTTGTAAGTTTAACAGCTGGATTGTTTATCCTCTCTTGTGGAGGTAAACTAAATACCCATTGTTACCTTAGATTTAGGTTGTGCTTTTTGGCCCTCACCAAAGCTCCCTATATTTAGATTTTAGTGGTTGTTACTTCCCTTTATGGGCCATAAGCATAAATCATCGCCTCTTAGGCATTTCCATGATCTTGTGTCATGGAATCATAAGCCCTAGCATTCTAATAAAAATTCAACTCAAACACATTAATTCAATTTCAAAAATGTAAAGCCGAACCATAGGGTAGTATGGGGTACTTATCAGGCTTCCTAATATCTTAAGCATCCCCTACTTATTTTCATTTGGCTTCGATAAGAACTCCCTTCTCTTGATCGATCTCACTTAACTTTCTAAAAATAAACTGATCGATTGATAGTCCTACCTTTCAAAATTTTTGGAGACAATGATCATTTACCTTAATCGACGATATTCCTAAGAAATCTCATTCCTTAGGATATAATTAATTATGGGGGATTGCCCCTGTAGAGAACTTAACGAACCTGGTTTAAAATAAACTCTACTTTACTTTTCCTTATAAAATAGGAGAAGAATCTCTGGTAAATTCTGAAGACCCATAGTCTTTAGGAGTCCTTATTGAGGTGATTAGGTCCATTGTAGGGCGGTGACTCCTATCTTTCGAGATAGTACATCTCTCCGTAATGTCATACCAGATCACCCCAATAAGAGCATCTGTAGATTGTGGTGTCCTAACAGGACATATTTTATATATTTTTATTTTCATTTATCTTTCTTTTCCCTAAGAAGAAAAGGGAGTTAGATGAAGACAGAGACGTATAGAATAATTTTCACCACGGATTGAAAGGGTTGTAGTGTAGCACCAGCTTCAAATATAGAATAATTTTCACCAGTATTATAGAATAATTTTCACCACATACTTCAAATAAGATGGAACTTACTATATTGTGGATGCATCATGATCATCCCACCAAACATTCTATGTGGATATTACATACAAGCTCAAGCAAGAGATTAAGTGGTGCATGAAAGATTAATAGTATAGGGTCACCGCATATATATAGTCATTCAGTGTTGAATGATAAACATAGATAATGTACATCATAGTTTATCATCTATTTTATTCAATTTGCAATTAGGCGTCAACTTGATTTGAAACCAAGAGAAAATATATGTCATATGGAGTCAAAATTTAATATAAAAGTGTCATGCATTAAAGCTTGTGATGCACATTGTAAGAGAATCAAGGCTATTTTCGAAGGTTGGAAGGAATCCTATAAATCTTTAGAGAATTATGTGGCCACTGTATGTTCAGTTATGCTAAGATCAGTATACTGAGTACACTCAACAAAATCAAATTATTTTCAACATATCTTCTAATCATTTGAGCCTATATTATATGTTGATAATACTATTAGCTTATTTTATGTCTTGATGGGACATTCATACTAGGTAAGTATAGAGCCACTCTTCTCACCACAATTGAGATAGATGCAATAATGATTATTTACATTAACCTTTGCAATTATCGAAACTAATGTATTGAGTCATGTGTTTGATTTCTATGAAAACTTCATGACTTAAATCTCAATAGTCTCTATAAGATGATACTTGTGCATCACATCTGATAGTTACATGGGTCTTGTTCGTGATTGTAGAGAAATATTCCTTTGGGCTACGCATCGATATTTCCTGCGACATTTAAGTAAAAATTTCAAAAAAAATTGTTCAACAAATGAGTATAAGAAATGTTGAAGTTATATGTCGAAAGATGTATGTTGTAGATAACTCTGATGATATTCATATTTTTAGATGATCATGATAAATATTAAGAACATAAAAAAAAGAAGCTTATTAATGGTTAGTTCAAAAGATGTGCAATAGTGGGTTTTGACACATAATAGTGGTTAGATATGACACGATGATTGCAAATGTATTTGAGTGCTCCAACAGTGTTTTGAAGCAAATGTGTGGTTTGCCTATACAGGCACTAATTATTGCAATATATTATAACATCGTGTCTCTTTTTCTGAAACAGCTTACCACAACAACAAACCTTATCAATCAACATGACTCCTTTTTTTCCCACTTGCTAAAAATATTTTATAGGGAAATGAATGAGATATAAGAAACTTTTCAGAATCAATAAGGATCAAAACTAATGAATTTCAAGTGTTTGATATATTAAGCAAAACATTCAAAGTTGAGCTAGTACAAAATTATCAATGTAGTTGCACATGTAGACAACACCAAGACAACCACATCCTTTGCCCTAGGTAATTTATGTATTAGGACAAAGACATTTGAGTCGCATTCAATATGTCTATAATTATTATAACTTAGATTTCTACTGCAACACCTACTGAGAAGAGTTTTATGTGATCCATGATCGAAATAAGTGACCAAATCATATAATCAATTGGATTGTGTCAAAGTATCTTTGACCAAATGTTAAAAGAAAGGCTGGCCTACAAAAAACAAATAAGTACAAAAATGCAATCGATGAGAATGTTCCAAGGAGTAACAAAATTTGTGGTATATGTAAAAATGTTACACACAATAGAATAACATATCCTCAGAATCTACATAACAAGATATAACATAGTTAGGGTCTTTATGTTAAAGTTGTACTATTTGTTGTAACATATTGTCAATTATATATAATATGTTGTGCAATTATATGTTTTTTGTTGTAATTTTACATGTTAGATATTATTTTTTCTATATATATATCTAGTTATACGAAACTATATGTTGTAACTTTTGTACTTATACATATTGTAACCTATTGCCATGATATATAATGCAATCACTTTTACTTTTATATGGTGAAACTTGTTATGCTCTTATATGTTCCATGATGTAGTTTTACATGTTGTGTGGTACCTTCTTGATCATATTTTCAGATAATTTGGTCTGCCACCGAAGGTTAAAGTAGCACCAGTTGATTTTGCTTTCAAGCAATGGATGATCGAGAAAAGATAGATGTTGATTGGATGGATTACCATGGGACATACATTAAATAGTGGGAAAGCAGACGTGATTCTGATGTCATAGTAAATGCTTCCCAACACAATATTGAACTGACGATCAATCAATGTATGAGATGGTATCACCATGGGCTTCACTATACGTGTTGAAGGCACCCACAATTCCTTCATATACTTATTATCTTCGGCCACCTAGAGAGGGATTAATGGTAACCTTACAAAAAGTTATAAGTTTGTATTTTTTTTTTTTTACAATGAATACTACTAAACAATTTTTGTTTTACACAGCACGAGCATATACTGGATACAAAATATATTACAACCTTATTTTAGGAGAGATGAGGATACATGATTTTAATAATTAATCATCAAGTACGAAGAGTTATGCAGGGATTTGCAATAACATATGCACATTTTAGATAGTAGGTATAGAAGCACTGATGATCCAGGAACTTTATTTGTTGCACCATTAATTGCTTAACCAGTTGCTTTGGGGATGGGTTATGGTCCATCTTTTATGTCAGTTGTCGGTCCTTCTACATATACATTCACAAATTTGCCTTTGTATTCATATAATGGATCTATATGGAATCAATTCCAGTCATGGCATGTGCTAGTCCCACCCAACTTTGGTCTTCTTTCACTCTATACGACACTCATGCACAGATTGTATCATAGTCTCTCCCTCCCTTCTCAGGCATCACATGAGATACCTTACGTCAAACATCTGAGTTATTCACAACATCCTACAGAGCAAGTTGAGGAGAAGGAGCAGCGACAAGAACATTATCTACGAGACCGTCAGCTACAACCACCGGTTCATTATATTCCCGGGAGTGACACGATTCGACCATGCAGATCTCATCGATGATAATTATCTCTCCACTTATGTTTTGTACACAATTGAGATATTTTATTTGTAGTTGTGGTTTGTATTAAGGAATATTGACTTTGATTCAGTTCTGTATTTATATTATTAGTTTGTATTTCATACGAGATTGATTATTAGTTATTTAGTGAAATGATGTGTAGTTAATTTGTATTAGTTGATGTGGCATAATTGTGGGCTCCAAAAATTTGCCACCGACCTCTTCAATGAAAAGAGTGTTTTAAAATATCGGTGTAATTTTCAGAAGTTAGATGAGATAGTAGATAAGACACTACCCAGAGATTTTGCCCTCATTTGGTGAGGACTTTAGATCTGGTAGGTTTCTATAGAGCCCCTGCCATTACCTCCCAATAAGTAAGAGAGAACTTTCGACTAGTCATTCGCTAAATGTATGTATAGTGTAAAGATGTGTTTAGAATTTAGATTATGAAATTTATCATTTCAGCCTTAAACCGGATGGTTGGGGAATGATGACGCGATCTAGATCTCATGGTTCTCATTATCCCGCAAGTCCCTAGTCTACTTAGTAGGAGGTAGTCGACCCAACTGAGAAGGATCCTCAACACATGGGTTACGTCATCCAAGACATCATTGTATACCTGGGGTGGTGTTTGTCTAAGGAGACAGGCTTAAGTCTACCTTAGCTGATAAAGGATTATTTGTCCTATCAAGTATACCCTATGATTCACAACTCAAAGGGCAGAGCCATTAGGGAGCATAAGGGCTACGGTCGTGATCGTAATATAATGGAGTCAAACCACCGATCGAGGACTCGGTTGTGACCGCTTCATCGTGGAGCCTCTCAAGCCACCCGAGGACACGGTCACGCCCCATCGCAAGAGATTGAGAGTGAACATAGCGAAACCGATTGGACATTAGCTCTTTTGTGAGCTAGAATTTTCTTAATTTGTCACCCCCGATAAACTATTGCGGAAGGTGGATAGATTGAGTTTTGATTTAAGCTTTTAGTGATAGAATTTTATTTAAGTAATTTCAGATTGCCACTTAATTTGATTTGATTTGAAAAATTGGTTAATTTGAATATGTTTAAGAGATTTAGATCATGTCAACTCTATTTAGCTGCTAACAGAGGATTAGATCTACTATCACCTGACATAATCGCCGATATTTCACCGATTTGAAACTCTTATTATAGGTTTTAGATTTTGTTAACAACATATAAGACTAAAGCGAAGCAACCCAGAAGATCCTCGATACTTGAATTTAAGCATTCAGTATAGTGTCGGGGAACATGTGGGTATTTTTAAGACTATACGTAATTTTTATTTTTAAATTATGGGATTGATTTTATATTTTCATTTAATTCCAACTTAGCCTTCGTAGCCTTTTCAGACATTAAACTTTGCACTTGAAATCTCAATGTCCCAGCACATGCAGGTGTTTATAGCTTAACTAATTTCATCTAATTAATGAAATCATTGATTTTAAAAATCATAATTAGAATATAATTTCTTAATTTTTGATCAAAGGAAGCCCTATGATTTATAGATTTTGATTTAGTATCGCTTCTGTGATAAAGGGTTGCAACCGTATAAAAAATGCGTTTGATTTAGATTTCAAAAGATAATTTAATTTATTATTTTAAAAGAAGATTCACCCCTCAGAGTTCCTTCTATGAATCAATAGGGTATAATATTTAAGTTGATTCCTACTCTTTTTTTCTTTTTTTTGTGTTTGTTGTATATTATTTTTCTTTCCCTTTTTTTATTGTTTAGAGTTTTTAATTTGAAATTTAGCTTTAGGTTTCATTGCTTGACATCATTAAGTTGAATCTTTTATTTTTCATTTTTTCTAAGCCAAAAAAATTTGACGTAATTTTGCGCCTTCCCACATCATCCCTCGATCGCACGTGATATTACAGATATTTATAGCAACCAAAAATATATTTTCAAGCCAACTACATTTTGTCTTACCCGTCACGTCCTGTTGAGCATGACAGTTGGTGTTTTGAAACACCTCCGCCAAATTTCAATCTCGTTACTTCCTGATGAGCATAACGAGGCCTTCAATCTCCACATAAAAGAAAATATATATATGCAAAAATTCTTAATTTCGATAGCATTTCGACGTAGGGGGTGCCACATCTGATGGTTTTGGCTTACTCGATGTACGAGTGTAGTGGTGTCTCATGACACACCTGCACTGATTTTATCTCATCACGCCCTGATAAGCATGACAAGACCTTCAAACCTGCATAAAGACAAATATATATGCATATAATTTTCTCACATTCAAATATTTGATTTTATTTTTTTATCGGCAATGCAACGACGCAATATATTTCATTATTTTTCACTTTCTTCTCTTTCTTCTCTTTCTTCTCTCCCATTTTTTTCTTTGCCTAATTCGACAAGCACGATCAGCTTTGGTTGTCAGTGCATAGATTCCATGCTAGATCAACCACAATGACACGATCAACTAAGGTAAAAGTCAAGCCGAGTCCTCCAACTTATGAAGTTAGTATATATATATATATATATATATATATATATATATATATATATATATATATAGGCACTGAATCCTCTTGAAAATCCTTTAACAATCTTCTCTATGTCAGAAAGTCTGGTTGTTCCATTAATTCGTAAGAAGTTGTATCCCTTGGATAAAATTGCTCCCTCCAAAAGGTTCAGCATCTTACGAGTCTGTGAAAATATTAAAATGTGGTGTCTCTCTTTAAACAAGTTTTCCAATAATGGCATTATAAAAGACAATTTGCATGATATATGCTGGGCCGCTTTAAGAACATTGTGATTTGTTGAATTTATCAAATTCAGCGCCATCTCTTCCATCATAACAAGCTCTTCACGATTTACCATTGTGTCCCTGCCTTCAAGTACACCTTCTGCAACTCTTTTGGTCAACAACAACGCTTTCTTTTTAACAGATTTCTTAGTAGACGGTAAATTCTTCATAATATTCTTCCCAGAGTCTTTGAAACTCTTAGTTGGTTTATCACTTAAGGCTTTAACAGAAAATTTCAAAAATCTTTCATGAGCATTTCTATGCAACACTGGACCATTCGACTCATCTTCAGAATAGAGTACAGTGGAGAAAATTGATTCCTCTGTTGGCAGGCCAGCGACAGCTCTTAAACTAGTAATAATACTGCGATCAGCTTCATCTCTCCGATTGAAGTTCTCTAACAGCCTCATCTATGTCTGTAACCTGGTAACAATCACCACAGCATGCAGCACAAACATATTGCAGGTTCTGGTCAGTCTGAAACTGCTGATATTTTTCATCACTGTTGCCATCACAGATGATATGCACCCATCGCACACAGATGTCATAACAAACCATGGGAATTATTTCAGAATCTCTATAAACCTTCAAACAAACTGGACAATAGTTTCTTTTAACAAACAATCGTCCACAAGCATCGCAGCAAGTGTATCCTAAAAACCACCTTGTGCTTGGATCACTTCCAGGGACTGTTGAACCACAACTGACACCTTGTATGCTTCGGAAAAGGTAAGGCCCGTGAAGGAGGTGATGAAGTGGGACGAGGCATTGGAAGTGTTTCCGCCATTGCTTCGGCGTAGATCCAAGCAGCGAGGGAGGGCTTTCGATTTTCCATTTTTTTTTTTCTTGATGCAGGCGAAAAAATAGCGAGAAGAAACTATAGCTCCATTTAACGCAGTGTTTGCAACTTGCTGCATGTAAGTCAAAGAATTCCCATGATCTCCATGCCACAATCTCCTTCACTATTCTCCTCGGACAGCGACGAGTTTAAGTCAAACGGTTGAAACTCAAGCTACTCATCGCCAATCTCCTCAGCGGTTTTGTTCCTTCCTCTTTCATCACCATTGTTAACCCATGTGGCATCCAGATCGATCCATTAAATCAAAGCTAGATGAGAATGGATCGGAGCTGGCGGGAGGCCATCGACGAGTAAGAGCAGAAATGAGAAGAGAAGGAGAGAGTCGGTATGAAGTAGGTGAAGAGAGAGCGGGAGAGAATGAAGAGAGAATGGGGGGAATTGTCGTAGGGAAGAAGGATTTTTGTCTCCGCGGTTCCTCAACTTGCAGTTTTTTTTCCTTTTGAATGAGAGAAATCAAATAGGGGGAACGGTTGAGGAGAAAATATTAGGTCCTGAGTCGCACATAACTTTAATGTAGACCAATCTTAGCCGACATACATGTTTTTCCCATTTTAGCGCTTAACGGCATCAGAAGATGACGGCGACGACATTTATCCCGGCCCAACCCAAACCAGCCCTGCTCAAACGGGAGAAGAAAAAAGACGGCATCGTTCGACATTCCTCGCATGACAGCTTTAGTTTTTCCGCTAGTCAGCCTCGAATCTGAACGCCCCATCGTCGCTTCAATGATTTAGCAAATCTTGCTAATAACTTTTATCGATGTATTGTAGGTGACTACATGAGGTATTTACACCTGTGTTCCCGAACTTTAATGAATTTAGGATTTTCTATATTTGTCTCACCATCCAGTATGTGAACATTTTATAACATTTGAGTTCTTTAAATGAACTAGATGTATTTTAGTAGTTTTTGGAGATATTTTGCATGTGTACTCTTTGTACTGTCAAGATGGTACATGCCATTATTTTCAAATTTTTGAACCGATTAGCCTTGTGAAATGTTTAGTATATCACATGGTAGGATGTTTGATCATGTTTAAAGATGAATTTTATGGCCTGATTAGGGCTGATAGTATATTCAATCAATGACATTAAAATTTATTTGTAGGTTGATTTTTGGTTATTTTCTTCAGTTTTGCATGTGTACTATTTGTACTCTTAGAAGAGTACCACCCATTTTAGCATTTTTTTTAAAATACTTATGTCCCTGTTTAAATACAAAATGCTCAAGATATTAGCTTATGAAGATTGAAGGCTCATTGCTTAGTTTTTGGGTTTTTATATTCTGTCCTCATTCTCATGAGAGTACAAAGCATTTTGATCATTATTTTTCTTTGACATGTTTGGAGGAAATATGTTCATTACAATCCATTAGAACAATTTAGAGGTCGATTTGGTTAGTTTTTGATTAGATCTATCTCTCTTGAGAGTACAGACAATTTTGACCAATTTTTTTTCAATTTCTTTGGCCTGGTTGCTCATATTATGTTCATTACATTCCAGTGGAAGAAATTTGGTAGCTGTTTGGATGGTTCTTGAGAGATTTTTATATCTGTACTCTATGTACTCTCATGAGAGTACAAATGATTTTCTCAATATTTTTATAATTTATTTTGCTTAGATGGAGAGAATATGGTCATTACATTCCATTAGAAGCAATTTTGTGGCTATTTTTTCCAGTTTCTTTGGCCTGGTTGTTGAAATTATGTTTATTAAATTCCATTGGAAGCAATTTGGAGGGATGTTTGGATGGTTTATGAGAGTTTTCTGCATCTGTATGCTCTGTACTCTCATGAAGGTACATAGCATTTTGGTTATTTTTTTCCAATTTTTTTGGCCTGTTCGGAGGAAATATGTTCATTACAATCCATTAGGGACAATTTGGACGCTGTTTGGTTGGTTTTTAGTATTACTTTGCATCTGTACTCTCTGTACTCTCTTAAAAGTACAGATGATTTTGGCCAATTTTTTTCAGTTTCTTTGGCCTGTTTGGAGGAAATATATTCATTACATTCCATTGGAAGCAATTTGGAGGGATGTTTGGATAGTTTCTGAAGGATTTTTGCATTTATATTCTCTGTACTCTCATGAGAGTACAGAGTATTTGGTCATTTTTTTCCTGTTTCTTTGGCCTGTTTGGAGGAAATATATTCATTACAATCCATGACGAATTTGGGTGTTTTGGTTAGTTTTTTTAGATTTTATCTCTGTACTCTCTTGAGAGTACGACAATTTTGGCCATTTTTTCAGTTTATTTCATTTGGAGGAAATATGTTCATTACATTACATTAGAAATAATTTGGAGGGATGATGGGATTTGTCAGATTCTCACGTACTCTCATGAGAGTACAAAAGCATTTGATCATTTTTTTCCTCTTTTTGGGAAAATATGTTCATTACAATCCATGTGAATAATTTGGAGGCTGTTTGGTTAGTTTTTTAGTGTTATTTTCCATCTGTACTCTTTATACTCTCTTAAGAGTACATATGATTTTGTAGATATTTTTTTCTAATTTTTTTGGCCTGGTTGTTCAAATTATGTTCATTATATTCCAAAAATTTGTGGCTATTTAGATGGTTTCGGAGATTTTTTTGTACTCTGCATCTGAGAGTATAGAGCATTTTGGTCATTTTTTTCTATTTCTTTGTTTGGAGGAAATATGTTCATTACAATCCATTAGAATAATTAGATTGATTTTGTGTTATTTTGTACCTATACTCTCTCATACTCTTGAGAATGACGATTTTGACCAATTTTTTCTAATTTCAAAGATGATTTGTTGGATGGTTTTTTATGAGTTTTGACTTTATGTAAACTCTCTCATACTGCATATATGTACTCACTCTTGTGGATATACTGAACTTTTGTATTTGACTCTTTGTACTCTTCTACCATGGGTAGTTGATATATATTGTTTCATTCTATGATAATTTATTTACTTTTTGGAGAAAATAAGCTTAATTTTGATATTCAAATTATATCATATTTTAAATTTGGATCAACTTAAAAGTGAAGTTAAAATTTACATTATCTAAAATTTACGTTATACACCACATTCGAATTCAAGAAAAGTATGTAGAGGAGCTGAACTACTTAGCATGTGAACGTAATATAAGTGGGTAAGATTATTAAACTTAACTCTTTAATAAAGGAAATTATGATCTTTAAAAATGTGGTAGAATTTTGTGAATGCATAAAATTACTTTCTATCAATCAAAATCATGCTTCTTAAAACCTACTTTCTAAAACATGTGCATAAAATAGACAAATAAACTATGATGATTTACCAACGCCTTATTCAAAAAAAATATAAATTTTGAATATGGAGTAAATTCTATATTTTAAGATGAGAAATTTCAAAATAATGTAATACAAACTATCATCTCAATTAATATTATTGATAAATTTATAAATAATTACTAAACTAATATCATCAATACTAATATCATCTTCATCACAAGATTTTTTTTTCTTCGGCTTCTACTAAACTTATTGATAGGAACATATGGGATTATCAAAAATTATAATGCATGCAATAAAAATCATTTCATAAAATATAGAGTACTTTGTAGAGTATATATCAAACTATGTAATGCCTGCAATGAAAATCAGCTCATCCTCGTAAGCAAGATAGACTCATCAATCAGAAACTGCAATTTGGTAAAATATGAGAAATTTTATTGCCACGGTCTAAGGATTACAAATTCTTTAATATGGGGTAAACTCTATGCACTACTACTTTAAGAGCAACAAACAGCGTAGTGAGGAAAAAACCAAGCAGAAAATAATTGACCCACATTTTAGTCCATTTGGACCTTCCTGGTTTCAAGCAAGTTATGTACTCTCTCTACTCTCTGTACTCTCTGTACTCTCTATACTCTCCTGTGAGTATAGAGCATTTTGGGCATTTTTTCCACTTTCTTTAGCCTGTTTGGAGGATGTAAGTTCTTGGCCGGAGAGTCGATTCATCTAGTAAAGCATCTCCATAATGGGCGAGGGGAATCAGAGAAATTACTAAACAATAAATAAACTCAAATATAAGATACAAGTGTATTCAACAAATGTTTGATTATGACATATGAGTTTCTTCAAAAAATTGACCAATATTAATAAACCCTAAATAATGAAATATGAGATTATTATGTTGTCAATTAAGTTGAAGATGCTTTGAAATATTGACTTAAATAGAATATGAGTATATATAGTGCATTGATTATTATTAAATCTTAGTCATCAAATATCATAGTAAATTAATTCATTTTTAAGATAAATAGATAAATTTTATAATAATAGTATTGTTGTATGCTAGAAAACCAGTTGTGATAGAGTGAAAGTTTACGCTTTAACCTTGTTATAAAATCTAGCACACACACATGTATTTAAAGAGTGAACAAGAAAACTCCAGAAATTTTTACGTGAAAAAATCTCAAAAAGAGGAAAAAAATCACGGGGCCTAGCCCAGCAAAAATCTTCCACTATGTATCTGTTTCAGAGTACAAAATTCTCTTGATAACGGGATCACATAATTATATATGAGAAGGGAACAACAACTATGTAGTCATGTTCAGGTGGTAATAATTGCTAGTGGTAGCAGATGATGGTGAATGAGGACGCCGACACGAAGAAGGTCGTCATGATGGAGACCCAGAGATTGACGGCGCGGGGATCGTACGGCGGCGTGGCGGTATTGACGGTCAGAGTTTGATTGTAGGATCTTCTTTTCTCTCTCCTCTTTATTCATATGAGGAATGAGGCTATTTATAGATTGGAGGAGTGGCGTCTAAATACATGCAAAATCGAACCACTCCACTTCATCGGATGGCTTAAAATGATTACTTTGATTATTTGATGTATTTTAAGTATTTAGAAGATCTTGGGCTTGTTAGATCCGACTCGTCGAGACACTCGATTTGACTATAAACACTCCATGTTTAAGGGTTATTTAGAGATTTAACTGATATCCCAAAGTTTCCAATGACATTTTAAGTGCTTGATCTCGACCACTTTCAACTTCGGATTAATTTACTTTCAACACCAAGATTTGTACTTCAACTAGTAGAATTTTCAGTGTCATATCAAGTATGTTTAAGAATAAAGATGCTCACAAGAAGAAAGTCATCCTAACGAAGAAATGATTACATACCGTAAAAAAGTCATCCTATGCAACTCGGCGGTCTTCCTAACCAATCTAGGTGAGACTGTGTGCTGTTAAGTAAAAGAAAGTCATCAGGAGACTCTAAAGCATTGTAAAATGATTGCAGCCGAAAACAAGCAAAGTCATCAAAGAACTCCAAACATAAAAATATACATTAAATAAAAGAATTTCAAGACACTAACAAATCGTAAAAAAATTATCATATAACGGTTGAGAAAAATTACCGATAAATTTTTATTTAATACATCCTCAACTATTTCCTCAAGGCCATAACTTTCAAATTCGTTCTCCATCTTCATGGTTCTTTCGCAAAAAGGAAATAAGATTTTCTATTTCTCTATCTGAGCTCGGTTTGCAAGAAAAAATACACCCTAAACTCTAAATCTGGATATGTATTTCTTCTAAATTCCTCTCGTGTATTCCAACGATGCTTCTTCTCCCGCTATTTGAATGAGATTGTCGGGTCGTGGTATGATTGATGGCTCTACCTTGCTTACGAGGATGAACCGATTTCATCATTACATAGTTTGATATATACTCTATAAAGTACTCTACATTTTATGAAATGCTTTTATTGCATGCATTACAAAATTTGATAAGTCATGTTCTATCAACAAGATTAATAGAAGTCGAAGAAAAAAAATTTCTGTAATGAAGATTATATTAGTACTCATGATATTAGTTTAGTAATTACTTATAAATTTATCAATAATATTAATTTATTTTAGATGATACTTTTAGATTATGGCATTATGAATGTGCACGAGTATAATGGTTTATTACTAGCATCCGATTTGACATACCAGTATCATTCAATCGTAATTATTAGATATTTCACATACAATACAATTATAATTAATAAATTTTAGATAATGTAAATTTTAACTTCACTTTTTCAATTGATTCGAATTTAAAATATGATATAATTTGAATATCAAAATTAAGAATATTTTCTCCAAACAAGTAAAGAAATCATCATAGAAACATAAACAGTATTATATCAAGTTACCCATGAGTGGAGAAGAGTATAGAGAGTACAGAGGGGGCAGTATATTTCTTATTTTTTACCTTCAAGATGCTCTTTAAGGGCTTCCTCACTGGAAGTGCTGACCTCACAGATAGCACATTCCCTCTATGCTATAAGACCTCCTCTCTGGCATCCCTATTATCACTGCAACTTCATGGGGTGATGCTCTTTAAGGCTTCTTTTGCTTTCTGTAAGGCTTCTTTTGCTTTTTTATCTTCAAGATGCTCTTTAAGGTTTTCATCAAGTGCTAACCTCATAGAACATTCTCTATGTCATAAGACATTCTCCCTTTATTTAGCATCCCTATTATCATCGCAACTTTATCGGGGTGAAAGGAATGCACCAACCCGTGAAAAGCTCGCTTCTCATGTCCCAAAGAAGATTGAGGTAATAATTGAGTCTTACTGAATTCCATAGAGTCTAAGGAATTGATGCATATAAAGCTTCTATAAAATGTCAATGACTTCATTACTAAAGAGTGTTACAAGATATCAAACACCGTTAAGCGGTGGTAGATCAGTTATCCTTTCCGCATGGTAAACTTCAAAATGAAAAGTCAAGAAATGACGATGATGCAAATCAACCATAAAAACAACCAAGTCACCCTACAAAATTGCTATTAATGGATTGTAATGAACATATTTCTTACAAACAGGCCAAATAAACTATAAAAATATTGGAAAAATCATATGTACTCTCATGAGAGTACAGAGAGTACGGATGCAAAAATCCCTTGGAAACTATCCAAACAGTTATCAAATTGCTTTCATGGAATGTACTGAATCTAATCTCAACAACTGCCAAAGAAAACTAAAAATGAAAATTATATGTACTCATAAGAGTACGAGAGTAATAAAAAAAAAATACTAACAAATCAACCAAAGTTCCAAATTATGCCTAATGAATATATTTCCTCCAAACAGCCAAAGAAAAGAAAAATGACCAAAATGTCTATACTCGTGAGAGTACAAAGAGTACGAGAGTATATAATGAAAATAATCTCAACAACTAGTCCAAAAACTAGAGAAAATGTCCACTCTCAAGAGAATGCAAAATAACACTAAAAAAATAACCAAACAGTCTCCAAATTATTCGTGATAGATTGTAATGAACATATTTCCCCTAAATAGGTCAAAGAAAATTATTTCTAATGGAATGTAATGATCATATTCTCTCCATCCAAGAAAAATAAATTGCAAAAATATTCAGAAAATCATTTGTACTCTCATGAGAGTACAGAGAGTACAAATATAAAAAATCTCTCAAAACAAGTAAAGTTCTCTTACAAAGAACTCCAAACAGTGTAAGAAATATACACTAAATAAAAGAATTTCAATGAATAACACTAACAAGCCGTAAAAAAATTATGCTATACCGGTTGAGAAAAATTACGATAAATTTTTATTTAATACATCCCCTATTTTCTCAAGGCCATAACTTCTAAATTCGTTCTCCATCTTCATGGTTCATTCATAAAAAGGAAATGAGATTTTCTCTTTCTCTCTCTGAGCTTGGTTTGCAAGAAAAAAATACACCCCTAAACCCTAAATCTAGATATATATCTCTTTTAAATTTCTCCCGTGCATTCCAACGTAGCTTCTTCTCCCACCGCTTGAACGGGCCGCCATCGCCGGGATAAACGCGCGCCGTCGTCCGCGTCATAAGCAAGCTAAAATGGGAAAAATCACACTATACACGATCGGCGATTGGAGTTCGCACGTTAAGCTACGGCATCATAATATTTTCTCCGTTGAGCCTTAATCGAATGAAAAATATTACATGCAAAGTTCTAATACATTAGAACTCCAATAAAAAAGAGACACATGGCATTAGATACTTTTTTATATTAATTTAAATATAAATTAAAAAAGCTAAATAGAGGTGGCAGAATATAATTGAGTCATGTAAAACTACATCACGACTCCGCATGTAATATTTTTTCCAACTGAAGAGGAGGAGGCGGGAGCAGTTTGTGGTTGAGGGGAAAGATTTGGCCATTCAAACGGATGAGCGGGAGGAGGCTTCGATCAATTATGAGTTAGGCTATTTAGGCTTACTTATTTTTCCTAAATATTTAATTAAATTTCAATTATGAGTTTTATGCCAACAGACTCATATAGTCAATATATATATATATATATATATATATATGTATATATATCCATTCAATGTTATTCTCATGTTTCTAATGCAACGACGCAGTCCTTCGCAATCAGGGGTCGTTTGGTTTAAGTCGACGTTAAATTGAGTCAATTTTAACTCATAATACACGTCATCGCTTTAGACTATTCGACATTCTCTTAGACTTGTCTGAATTGGGTGCGAATAGTCTTACTTGATAGATTTCGGTGTTTCGAAGCCAATGACGTGATCAATTTCACGAACGAAGGTCGTTTGATTCTTGTCGGCGTATTGATGACTCAAGCGCTTGATCGGTTGCTCATCAAGTCCTGCAATATTTATATCTTGACCAATTTCGACGTTCTTAACGTGATGACGAAGCCTGTTCATCGATCGGAGGTCATTTGAGTTGATTTCGGTGATGTCATGTGCATTTTAGCCTCGATTTGCGTGTTGTCACTTCAAATCATTCATTTGTATAGACTAGTCCAAATTGAGCGCGAACAGTCTCATTTGATAGATTTCGATGTTTTGAAGCTAACGGCATGATCAATTTTATGAACAGAGGTCGTTCGGAAATTATCACAGCTTCCCGACTCTTATATACTCGTCGACACATTAATAGTTAGAGCGCTTAATCAATTATTCAAATTTTATAAAACGATTGATTTCGACTCAACGCGAATCGGTCCGTCATCGACGGAGGTCATTTCAATTTTCGTGATGTTCATTACATTTTGAGCCCCAATTTGCGCACTATCACCTCCAAAGTCCGTCGAATTCGATTTGTAGGCTTGTCTTAATTTATGACACAAATGTGAAGGTCAACAATAATCATGAGATTTTAAAAAGTTCTTAGATGAATAGAGGACTTCTATTTCAAATGATAACGCTACAATCAAAAAAATGAGTCAAGTGCTTATATTAATTATTAGTTATTTAGTGAGCTGATGTGTAGATAATATTTGAAACTTACTATCTTGCTTCTACCAACCATGGCCCAAGATCTATTGTTTACTAGCATTCCTTTTATAACTAAAGAAACACCGCAACAAACAAGTTGTATACATTCCAAGCTTGGTGACAACTTCCAGTGGACAGAAAACCTATGGCTAATCGAGCGAGCATTACTGAAATTTGTCAACATAAATGCCATAGAGAATTTTATAAGCTTTTCAATGATACCAAAATGGTTAGACTAGTGTGATGCGGCCAAAAAATGGTTGCTGTGTGGGTATTTTCTGTTTCACATAAAGGCACAAAGAAATGTAAAAATTGCAGCTGATCGAGCGAGCATCGTCGAAAGTTATCAACATGAAAGTTATTCAAAATATCTTAATATTTCCAACGATACCAAAATCGCTGAATTCTGACACCGGACAAGTGCGCTATGGCCAAAAAACTGCTGTTAGGTGGTAATTTCTGTTTTGCGACATAAAAAATATGAAGAAATGTAAAAACTACGGCTGATCAAATGAGTATCGTCAAAAGTTATTAACATGAAAATCATATAGATTTTTGTAAACTTTCTAATGATACCAAATTCTCCAACACTGCACGAGAGCGCCACGGCTAAAAACTGGGTAATTTCTGTGACATAAAAGTACGTAAAATGTAAAATTGACCGATGAGCGATTAACATTGTCAACATGAAATCATAGAGAACTTTGTAAGTTTTCCAACGATATCAAAATAGCTGAATTCCGACACCAAACAAGTGTGCTATGGCCAAAAAATCATTGCTGAGTGAGTAATTTCTGTTTCTACACATAAGCACAAAGAAATATAAAAATGATTGAGCGAGCATTGTCTAAAGTTGTCAACATAAAAGTCATAGAAAATTTTGTAAACTTTTCAAAGATACCAAAATCGTTGAATTGACACGACAGGTGCTCGCCAAAAAGCCACTGTTTCACATAAAAGCACGAATAAATGTAAAATCTACAGCTGATCGAGTAAGCATTGTCGAAAGTTGTCAACATGAAAGTCTTAGATAATTTCATAAGATTTCCAGCCATACTGAAATCGCTGAATTCCAACCCCGTACAAGTGCGCTACAACCAAAAAACCGCTGCTGGGTGGGTTTCTTTTTCGCGATACAAAAAGCAAGAAAAAATATAAAAACTTTTTTGATAGAGCTAGAATCGTTGAAAGTTATCAACATAAAAGTCATAGAGAATTTTGTAAGCTTTCTAACGACACAAAAATCACTGAATTCTGACACTGGAAAAGTGAGCTGCTGCCAAAAAACCGCTGCTGAGTGGGTAATTTCTGTTCGGGGACATAAAAATGCGAAGAAATGTAAAAACTACGGCTGATTGAGCGAGCATCGTCGAAAGTTATCAATATGAAAGCCGTAGAGGATTTTGTATGCTTTTTAATGATATAAAAATCAATGAATTCGACACGGACGATACCAAAAAAAAACCAATAATTGGCAATTTTAAATTGAGTCGTTAAAATAATGAATTAGCAATTTGAGTATCAATAAAAAAAATTTAAGAATAGGTATATAATTGGGCGCTACGCCACGCCGCTCGACGGGCGCGTCGGAAAGGGCTAGTCGCCCACTATGGATCGCTTTCATTAGCGCCGCCTCAGTGGGCGACCGCTTCAGATACGGGCCGCCGAAGATCGGCCGATCTTAGGTCGATCGCTGATCGGCCCCTACCGCCGCTTGCTCGATTCCTTCCCCCGAACGCCGCTCTCCGCTCGTAGGAACGCCGACCGAACGCCGACCGAACTCCGAGCCCCCCTTTCAGTACGCTGTATTAGTGTGGAGAACCTCTGGGTATAAATAGACAAGTTTACTTCCTCTTGCAAAGAAGTGGATAATCGCTTTCATGAACAAAGCTACTACGTTGTAATAGATAGTAGTGATTAAACCTCGAATCGCGTCTGCCAAGACACCGTAAAGCACTCGATGCATTCGTCATTGTCATAACGATACCACCATCGCGGCAAGTGACCATTTTTGTGGTCACGCTCTACAAGTCAATTGTATGCTTCTTCTTTCACATTTTTAATGTCTAGCATCAAACGGTTGAATTGGCGAATATCATCAGTGTTACCTGCCATGTACATCTTTTGGCATACAAACTCAACATCAGCAATTCCCAGTCTGCGCGACTTTTTTTAAAATTCTCACAAATGGCGAACAATGCCTGCGCTACGCCTAAGGAAAAATCTCTTTGCATCCACGCAAGAGACCAGCACGTTTATCAGATATTATGCATAAATCACGACTACTAGACACCACAGGTAACATATCATGCAAGCACAACAAAAATCACAACCACGAATCAACATTTTCTGATTCCACAATTTCATCATTTAGGGCGGTTCGGGTCAAAAACATCGTTGTCCGCCGTAGTTTTACATCGGACATACTGCTTTGTGGACAACATTTGACTCTCACCACAACATTGCGAAATGAGTGATTTCTCGCCAGAGTATGACGTTTATATTCTCAAGTACGTTTTCTAACCCAACCAACATCATCATTAATACCCTGCTCAGACTCACTACTTGAGCCACTACTCATAGTCTGATACTCATCTCCAACTGCAGCACTCTCAGGCACATACGGTTCATCCGAACGGTAGACAGCATCATCACTGCCACATAACTTATAAGTTCAGCAACTAATTATTATATTAATTGTTACAAGTTTAATCAGATAAATTATGACGATAAACTACGGGAATAAACTCATAAGCGTTGTATCCGGATGTTCTTGTGCGATGAAATCTATGTGTTAGCGGTATATCTATTGACCTTACTAACGGATCAGCTGATGTGGATGCAATATTAACATCTTCCACTTCGACATACAACACCAACATCTGACGGAAGCTTCAAGTGTAACTCGAACGCCATCGTCATATATGACGCTATAAATCCGCTACTCACCGGATAACGACTGAGCGGTGGCACTCCTGGATCAATGTGCAAGCTTCTCATAATTCGTTGCTTCAATGCCGACGTCAACCTTAATTGGACGATTCGACCTCCCATAACTTGATGAATTGCTCATCGATACTCGCTTCCATAGAACAAGATCAAACAAATTCTCTATTCATCTTGCACTAAAAAAATGTAGAATCCGCCTAAGGGAATTTTTCTCAACTGAAATGGAGCTGCAAGAATCGTCGCCGAAAGCTAAAGTTGACTTCCAACAACGGCTGGTAAATGAGAGAGGGAAGTAGTTAAACGTCGTCAAAGCAAATGCCGGGAAAAAATAAAAGTTTCTATCGAATACCTGGACAAGACAATGCAGCGGTCCGATCACGGCTGGCGTTCAAGAGGGGCTCGGAGTTCGCTCGGTCGACGTTACGGCGAGCGCGCTCGGGGAAGAAAGCAAGCGGTAGATAGGTCGATCGAACGAGCCCTAAAGATAGAAGCCGCCCAACCATGATCGCTCAGCAGCCGGCACCATCACGCATCGTTGATAATTCCGCCAAGTATCGATGACGACCGCCGGCTGCTCGGGAAGGAATCGAGCAAGCGAGATAGAATATCAAACGGCCCTGCGTCCGCTTCAACCATCACCGCTCCCGTATCTGAAGCCGCCCCACTGATCGTCGCACGAGAAGCCGCCGCCCAATTAGATGACGACCACTCTTTTCACGCATAACCACGCCTGGAACGCGAAATCACCACTAAATTATACCTTTTTTAAATTTTTTATTGATACTCAAATTGCTAATTGTATTTTAGACTCAATTTAAAAAATTCGGGTAATTTCTGTTTTGCCACATAAAAAATACAAAGAAATGTAAAAACTGCGGCTGATCGAGAGAGCATCATTGAAAGTTGTTAACATGAAAGTCGTAGAGAATGTCGTATGCTTTCTAAAAATACAAAAATCAATGAATTTTGACACTGGATGAGTGTGCTATGGCTAAAAAACCGTTGTTGGGTGGGTAATTTCTATTTTGCGACATAAAATGCACCAAGAAATGTAAAACCGCTGCTGATCTAGCTATCATCGTCAAAAGTTGTCAACATGAAAGTCGTAGGAAATTTCATAAGCTTTCAAACGATAAAAAATCGCTGAATTCCGATACCGAACACGGCCAAAAAACTACTGTGAAGCAAAAAATTAAAAAAACAAATTATCGACTACCAGTCTCCCGTTCAATGGATGAATGACGTTGACGTGGAATTCACGTTGGCGCTAGTCCCCCGTTGAACAGGGGACTCGGCCTATTTTTATTTTTTTTATAAAAATACTTAATTGCCTAATTTAAAGTTTAATTAGGCTTAATTTGAATATTTAGCAAAAAACAGGGGTTTCTATTAGCGTAGCTTTCTTTTTTTTATCTCTGCTTTTTTTTTCAATTGATTTGATGCAATAACAATGGGACTGAAGGGGTTTTTTAATAACTGGAACTTATTCTTTGAAGTTACTTCTGGTTTCACAGATAATGGGATTATGTGTTGCAAGTTGTCTCTTTCTTCCATTTCAGCATTTACATGTGTTTTCAATAAAAAAATTTTAGAAAATTTGGTTTGATATTGTAGTCCTATAAGGTCTGAACATTTCCTTTGGTGTGATAATGCTACTGGAAAGTGAATTTTTCTAAGAGACGATGCTATTTTAAACTGCATCTCATGAATTTATTCATTTTTTTTTCCTACCAAGTTATTGCACAAGGTCATTTTGATCCTAATTATTTTGATACAAATATAAAATGAAGATCTTTGACTAAATCTATATAATATATATTTGGTTTTTAAAAGTTAGGCTGCATAATTTGTCAATGAAAATGTCATTTTGATTAAAAGAACTGTTGAGAATTTAATATACAACCTACATGAACTGGTGGCTATCACATGTCATATTGAAAACTGTGGTTAGCTGTGAAAATTTATATTTATACCTTGTTGCGTGCTAGAAAACCAGTCAGAGAGTGAAAGTGCCTTTTTGCCTGAAGTCCAAATACACACGTAATTAAAGAGAACAAGACACTCCTGCAATTTTAACGTGGAAAACCTCGAAAAGAGGGAAAACCTGGCCCAGCCCAAGAAAGCTTCCACTATATCTGCTTCAGAGTACAAAATCTTCCGATAACAGATGAATTCTATTTGAGAAGGGACAAATGTAACAATGATCATTGTAATAACAAGATGCGTAACTTCACGGATACAGTACAATTATACACATGGCGATGGCCGATGAGAGTGCAATCGGCTTGAGGTGCGCTTTGAGGATCTTCAAGCTGAGCTCTCTTCCTCCTCACTTGCTTTTCCTCTTCTTCCTCTCTGACTCTTCCTTTTCTTCCTTTCTTCTTCTTCTTCCTCCTTCCTGCTTCTCTTCCTCTTCTTCCTTGCTTGGACTCTTCTTCTTCTTCCTTGCTTGAAGCAGATCTGATCACGGCGTGGCCAGTGGTGGTTGCGCCGAGGTGGTTCTCTTCTTCACTTGTTCCCTCTTCACTTGGCTCCATTTGTTCTTCACTTGGCCCCCTCCTCATGTGAGGAATGAAGGTCTATTTATAGATGGGATGAGGGGCATTCTTGTAAATTCATGTAAAGCCTGCACCACTCTCGATCGACCGTGATGATTCCTTTGATGTATTTTGAGCATTTGGATGCTCAAATGAAGTAATTATGAGATCTTAGGCTCGTTAGATCCGCCGAGACGCCGATTTGACTATAAACACTCCATATTTGGGAGTTTTTTGGGATTTAATTGATGTCCCAAAGATTCCAATGATATTTTAAGTGCTTGATCTCGACGCTTTGACTCAAAATCATATCGCATTTGACATCAAGATTTGTGCTTTGACTAGTGGTATTTTGAGAGCCATATCGTTGCTATTTTTGGATGACATTAGCTTAATCATCCAAAATATATGTCAAATGCTCAAAATAACGAATTCTTCAACTAAACGGCGACCATGAATCATACATTTTGAGAGAATAAACCATCATAAAAATACAAAATTATGATTATGGAAGAAGATGTAGCTGGCATGAGATTTTGAGGTTATGGAGATATTTGGATACTCACAAAAGTTTTCGTGCATTGGACCCGCTCGGCTACTGGGCGGCCAAGCAGCGCTGCTGAAGGCTGCTGGAAGGCTACGGGCGCATGCTGCCCTGGTCTGGTCGAGGCCGCTGCTTATGGGAGCTCCGCTCGTCAATGGAGAGGTCCGATGAGCTGGGCCAAGGTCGGCCGGATCGCTGAACGCTGGTATGGTCCATCTGGGTCCGGCACATGGTCGCGTCATGCATATCCACGCGATCGGGTCTCGCCATTCCATGCGATCTGCTCGGAGCGGCCATTCGCTGCGGATGGGTTATTCGCGAACGATTTGGTCGCGGTCGTCCGGTGAATACCGGTCGTGAATGGAGGTCTGGCGCCACGGGATGAGGCTACCGCTGGATCGCTCATCACAGCTTCATTGCTGGCAAGCGCCTATGCCGAGCGCGCCAACGCCGTCCTACCGAATTTGGGCGCTGTTTGAACCATTTTTGAGGGAGTTTTTGCGTCATATGGTGGGTTATAAATACCCCAGGATGAGAGGGAGAGGCACACCTTTCCCTCCCTCTTTCTCTTGAGTGAGGGTCCTTTGAGGCGATCAAGAGGCGCTCAAGGCCCACTGCATCGTGGTTCTGCACCACGCCGGACCCGAGAGGCGATCGGAGGCGCGTCACGGCCGCCACCCCGCCACGGCCACGCCGGACCGTCCGGGGAGGCGATCAAGGCCCACCTGCATACGCCGTGGGCCGCTTACCGCCACGTCCCGAGGCATCGGCCCATGATACGTCAGAGTTCCGGCGATCGCCACGCCGGACCCCGTTGGGAGATCGCGCCACGCGCCGTTTCCGGCGACCGCCACGTCGGCCCCGGGTTAGAGGCGATCGAGGCCACTGCATGCCGTGGTTCCGCTGCCTCGTCGGATGCCTCGTTGAGGCGGCGGCTCACGACGCGTTCCGGCTTCCTCCCATTTCCGGCCCGATCGTCAGACGGAGGCGCGACCGCAGGGTTGGCGGCCGACGGGGTACGCCGCTTGGCGATCGGCTGGCCGACGGGATCTTGACCTATCCGGTTGTTTGTCGAGTGTGACTGGCGACGTTAACTCGATGGAAGGGGTCGAATCGCCAGATCTTTGACCGCCAGGTTGTTTCGGTGACCGATGGAACAATCCACTGAGATTTTGACCGTCCGGTTATTAGTCGAGTGTTACCCGGATAACTCGATGGGTCCACTGATTCGCCGGTGATCTTGACCCGTCGAAGGTTTATCGGTGACGGAGACGCAACTCCGTATGGAAGAGTCGCACTGAGGATTTTGACCCGCCCGGTTATTTGTCAGTGTTACCGTGACGCAACCCCATGGAAGAGGTCGAATCCGGCCGATCTTGACGGCCCCGGGTTGTTTCGTGGTGTGACCGGCACGCAACTCGCATGGAAGAGGTCAATTGAATCGGAGATTTTGACCCCCCGGGTTGCCCTTCGAGTTACCGGCGAAGCAACCGTATGGAAGAGGTCGAATCCACCGGGATTTGACCTATCCGAGGTTGTTTGTCGACGATCGACGCAACTGCATGGCGGGGTAATTGAATCCGCCGAGGATTTTGACCCCGAGGTTGTTGAGGTGGCACGCAACTCGACGGGGAGGTCAATTGGATCGCCGGCGGATCTTTGACCCGGCCCCAGGTTGTTTGTCGTGTGACCCGGCGACGCAACTGTATGGAAGAGGTCGAATTGACCGCCGGGATTTTGACGCCCGGTTATTTGTCGAGTGTTACCCGGCGACGCAACTGTATGGAAGAGAATTGAATCCGGCCGAGGATTTTGACCTATCCGGGTTGTTTGTCGTTACCCGATGACGTTAACTCGTGGAGGTACAAAGTTTTGACCTTTCCAGGTTATCGAATATTATTGCCGACGCTAACTGGAAGTCCACCGCGACCTTTTGACCTTTCCTCGTTATTTGTCGAAGTTTTGCTCGATGACATTAACCCGTGGAAGAGGCCGCGGAAGTCCAAAGGACCTTTTGACCTTTCCCCGTTAGTCGAGTTTTACCGCTGACGTTAACCCGTATGGAAGAGGTCGGGAAGTCCACCAAGGACGCTGACCTCCCGGGGGTTAGAGTTTTACCGATGACGCAACCGCACGGAAGAGATCGCAGAAGTCCACCAAGGACGTTTTGACCTTCTGGTTGTTTTGCTCGGCGACATTAACCCGCATGAGATCGCAAGTCCACCAAGCGTTTGACCTTTCCGGTTGTCGAAGCTTTGCCGACATTAACCCGCATGGAAGAGATCGCAGAAGTCCATGGGACGCTTGACCTTTCCCGGTCGAGTTTTGCTCGACATTAACCCGCATGGAAGATCGGAAGTCCATCAAGGACGCTTGACCTTTCGGTTGTTAGTCGAAGTTTTACCACGATGCTAACCCGCATGAGAGGAATTTAATGGCCGGTGACGACGGTATAATCGGGCGCGAAGATGCCGGCGATGACCGGGCGGCGATCAAGATTGTCGGCGATGGTCTACGGCAGGACCGCATAATAGTGCGATGACCTACAATAGTGATGACCGCCGAGATTGCCGCGATAAGTCGCAGGACCGCGCAGAAGCGGACGCTATATAGTCGATGGGCCGGTCGCAGGGTGGCAATGCAGAATGGTTGTCGACGGCGACCGACGGTGACCGCGCGATGACCGGCGATAATGGTGATGACCGCTGGATTGCCGATGGCCGCGAGGATCGATGCAATTTACCTGGCGACGGCGACGATGAGATTTTGAACCATCCGGGTTGTTTGTCGAGTGTTATCCATGACATTAACCTCGGTAGGGTACAAAGTTTTGACCTTTCCGGGTTGTTTGTCGAGCTTTGCTCGGCGACATTAACCCATGGAAGAGATCGCAGAAGTCCACCAAGGACGCTTTGACCTTTCCGGTTGTTTGTCGAGCTTTTGCTCGATGACATTAACCCGTATGGAAGAGATCCACCAGCGTTTGACCTATCCGGGTTTGTCGAGTGTTTACGATGACGTTAACCCGTATGGAAGAGGTCGCGGAAGTCCACCAAGGACGCTTTGACCTATCCCGTCGAGTGTTTACCGATGACGCAACCCGCATGGAAGAGGTCGCGGAAGTCCACCAAGGACGCTTTTGACCTATCCCGGGTTAGTCGAGTGTTTACTGGCGACGCAACGCATGGAAGAGGTCGCGAAGTCCACCGGACGTTTGACCTATCCAGTGTTAGTCGAGTGTTTACGACGCAACCCGCATGGAAGAATAAATAGATGAGCCAGAGCGAGTTGATTGATCTTTGCCTTTTCATTGGTGTTCGACTTGCTTATCTTTGAGATTAAGAGTTCCCCCGCCCTCGTAATCAAGGAACAAAGTTTGATGAATCTTCATTCTTCGCCATCTTTAAAAGCTTGAAATGATCCACCTCGATGGTGGTTTTGATCTTGTTGGAAACTTGGTTGTCATACAAGATGAAATAATGGGAATCGTTCCACAGACGGCGCCAAACCGTTATGCGTTAGAAAACCAGAGAGTGAAAGTTTACGCCTTTAGCCTGTGAAGTCCAAAGACACACGTAATTAAAGAGCCAACAAGAGACACCTGAATTTTAACGGAAAACCTCAAAAGAGGGGAAAACCACTGGCCTAGCCCAAGAAAAGCTTCCACTATGTATCTGTGAGTACAAAATCTTCCGATAACAGGATTACGAATCTATTGAGAGGGACAACCGTAACAATGATCGTTGTAATCGATGGTGGAGATGCTGGTAACTCCTAGGAATACAGGTACAATTAGTGACGACAAGGTGATGGATTGATGCCGAAATGAGTGCAATCTTGCTTGAGGTGATCTTTTGAGGATCTTCAAGCTTCGAGCTCTCTTCCTCCTCACTTGCTTTTCCTCTTCTTCCTCGCTTCTGACTCTTCTTCCTTGCTTGGACTCTTCTTCTTCTTCCTGTTCTGCTCTTCCTCTTCTTCCTTGCTTGACTCTTCCTCTTCTTCCTTGTTGGGCAGATTGATACGGCAAGGATCACACTGGGTGGTGGTTGACGACCGTCGAGCGGTGGCTCCTCTTCTTCACTTGTTTCAGCTCCTCTTCACTTGGCTCCATTTGTTCTTCACTTGGCCCCTCCTCATGTGAGGAATGAAGGTCTATTTATAGATGGGAGAGGGGCATTCTTGTAAATTCATGTAAAGTCTACACACTCCCCTCGACGGACGTGATGATTCCTTCGATCATTTGATGTATTTTAAGCATTTGGATGCTCAAATGAAGTCGAATTATGAGATCTTAGGCTCGTTAGATCCGGCCGAGACGCGATTATAAACACTCCATATTTGGGAGTTGTTTTGGGATTTAATTGATGTCCCAAAGATTCTAATGATATTTTAAGCTCTCGACGCTTTTGACTCAAAATCATATCGCATTTGACATCAAGATTTGCTTGACTAGTTGGTGAGAGCCATATCATACCTATATTATATTTAAATAGTACTGATATATCACTTTCATAGGATTAATCTGATCCCTATTGATAAATTTCTAATTTTTTTTGTTTGTTTGTTTAGGGATGCCTTGATATCCACCTTTTTGGAATAGCAAACAAAAAAAGAATATTATTAAAATAATTCTCCAAATATATCATATTTGACCTCAATTCATTTTCATTTGAGTGAATCATTAATAATGTTTGAAGTTTCGAAGGATGTTTGTTGACCGTTACATATACCACATGAGTCGAATAGAGCTTACAAAATGAATTCGATTAACTTCGAATACTTTAGAGTACAAATTAGAGCTCAGATGCGCCAAATATCGCCGAAATTAACCCAAATGACCTTCGATCGACGAACAGTCTTCGCCATTGTGGGCTCTGAAAATTTGCCGCCGACCTCTCGATGAAGGAGAGTGATTTAAAGTGTTGGTAAAATTTTCAGAAGGCAGATGGAATAGTAGATAAGACACTACCCAAAGATTTCGCCCTCATTTGGTGAGGACTTTAGATCTGGTTCTAGGTTTCCTATAGACGCAAGCACCTATAGTTAATTACCCCTTTCAATATTGAGAGAGAACTTTCGACAAGGCTCCGTTAGTCGCAGCTGCTACATAATAGTAGCATGTGGAGTTTTGGAATCCAGATTTATGAAATTTATTATATTTAACTTAAAGCGGATGGTTGGGGGAACGATGACGCGTCCGATCTAGATCCCATGGTTTCGTCATCCCGTCAGCGGTCTAGTTTACTTAGTCGAGGAGGTAATGACCCAACCTAATGAATGATCTCACAAGAACATACTTAATACGCCCAATATGTCCTTGTAGACCTGGAGTGATATTTGTCTAAGCAGACATGCTTAAGTCTACCTTAGGTAACAGAGGGCTTTTTGCCCAATCAAGTATACCATATGGTTCACAACTCAAAGAGAGTCATTAAAGATACGCGGCCATGATCGTAATATAATGATGTCATTTAGAACAACCACCCCGAGGACTCTGATCGTAACTACATCATGTGGAGCCAAAACCACGCAGCCGGAGCCACGCCCCGGCGGCATGAGATTGTTTGAGAGTAAACATTTGTGTACTTGATTTGACTTTATTTTTGTGAGCAGTTTTCTTAATTTGTCACCTTACAAAAAATTGCAGAAAGTGAATTGAATTTTTGGCTTTAAGTTTTTAATAAATTAAATTTCATTAAAGCATTTATAATTTGGTGATTTATTTGATTTTACATTTGCATTGATACTTGAGTTTGATTAATTCAATTTGAGGTTGCAAACACATTTTTATGATAAGTATTCCCTCTGGTTGAAATCTTCATTCAACACAGCCATCACCGAGGTGGTTAATTGATTGAATCAAATATATTTGAGAAGTTTAACTCCTAATAGAGGATCAGATCTACTGTCATATAACATAATTAGCTTATCAGATATTTTACTAAGTTGAAATTATTGCAATAGATTTTTAAGTTTTGTTAACCCAACCCTAAGACTAAGGCCAAATCCCACAAAGATCCTCTTACACTAAATTTAAGCATTTAGCATAGTGTCGGGGCCCATGCAGGTGTTTATTTAGAATGTTTGCATGCTTTTGAGGTATTAAATTTGAGTTTTAATCACACTTTAAAATGTGTGCAAGGCTCACTTCATTGAGTTTTTTAAGCGAATCTTGATATCACAAATCTGAATATTAGATTGCCTCGTGATTTGTGTACTATTTATTTCATTAATATTTTGATTATTTGCACGTATTTTGAGATGATAAATTTGAATATAGGCTCACTTCATGATGCATGCAATAGTTCAATTGAAGGCTTAATTAACGTCTTCTGTTCGCTTGTACGATGTGTTGTGAATCCGATGGCGTAGGTGTTTCAGCTCTTGTTCAATTATTTAGATTAATATTCATTTTGTATGCATTTAGCTCATAGCACATTGAGTTCTTTAAGTTTCAATAAAACTTACCTGGTGATCATTAAGAAGCTCATAGCTCATCACAAGTCTCATTCAAATTCTTTTCTGCTCTGACGGTTATATTTGATCTTTATTTTGATTGAAAGACAAGCTTTCAAATCTACAATAAATTTTGTTTGTGCTCGCAGGCAACTATCAAGATAATCAGAAGCTTTGCTTGAATTTTATTCTTGTTAGGAGACAAATTCTCAAGTTCGTTAAAAGTCTTATTTATGATCGTCAATAAGTTATCGAGATCATTCTTATTTAAAGACTTTTAGAATTATACATATAGGTTTGGTTTCTATTCATCATTTTATCATTTAAGTTTAATTTAAGATTATTAATACTCTTATTTAATCATATTTAAGCTTTGTGTCAATTCAAATTTCGGTAGCCTCGTGCCTTCCCGAGATCGATCAGATCGACCTTCCCGTCACTCTAAAGATAATCGGTCTAATGACACTTGCAGTCTTTCTACCCGCTACTCTACTCATATAACGGGATCTTCAAACACCTGCATAAAATGGCATATATGTAGGTTTATTTTTTTAATTATCATTCTCAAATAAATTCAATTTAAGCTCGTTACTTGTTTTTTTTAGATCTCACGCCGCCCAAAATTCTACAGCTCCGTCGTCCCCGAGAGGCTACATGCTATTCGACCTTCCGTCAGCCATCAAAGATAACGGTTAGTGTCTTATGACACACATACGGTTCAAACTCATTATCCGAAAGATAATGCTTTCAAACTCTCTCTACTAAACATAACGAGATCTTCATTACCTGCATAACACAAAAATATACATACATATTTTTTGCATGTTGATTTTTTTTATCTTCTTATCGTAAGCTCATCTCAAGCTTAGGCCAGTATCATCTTCATCTTCAATTTCTTGCCCATTGGATGTTCTAATTCTCTTTCCCTCTCTTAGAGGAATTCTCCCACATTTCTTTGGCTCATGTCATATGATGAACTGGTTTGCACGTTGCTAACACTAACCTCAAAGAGAGCTTGCATACTAGTAATTACGAATCAATTTCCATTATGCAGCAAGCAATGATGCAAGCTGGATATACAACATCGAAGAGATTGTACGTTCACCATGGGTAAACTCAGTGCTGAAATGCTGCATTCCGAAGGCATGTTTCGAGACATTCTAACTTTATGGATTTGAATCTTAATTTTTCTATGCCTCTTTTTTTTTTTGGCTTTCGTATGATCCCTTCACAGGAAAGACCAGAAGCCTGCTGACCCAGCAACTCCTCTGACTGCAATAAGATTTGCTCTAGCCCAGGAATGAAGGCATAGTCGAACACATGCATCATATGCCTAAAAAGTTCCTTAAAAACTTCTTCACGACTGACGATAATGCAAACCCCGTGAGCTGATTTCGTTCCAATTTGCTCAACGAGATTGAATGACTTAGCTGATTTCTCCCTTTCACTCCATTTAGCTTTTCACCGTCAAGCCCTGCTCCTCTCTCTACAGCACTCTGCCGATTCCTACTCTAGCTCGACTTGACAAAAACAGAGAGAATGCACAAGAGAGAAGGGAACCGAGAAGATCGAAATGGCTTCTCCGGCTAGAGGGATTCAGCTCGTAGCAGCGACGGACGGACGGGAGGTTCAATTTCTGCGGCCAACTGCTTGGAACGGACGGGAAAGAGGGAGTGGGCTCGATCTGCTCAAGAGGGATGGGCGGATGGCTCGTCCGATCACTTGGTTGATCGAGAGGAGGGACCAAAAGAGGATCAGCTGCTCGCGTGCGAATCGATAGAGAGGAGGTTTTTGTTCAATGAGCTCGGGCAACTCAGTGAGAATGGCTGCCTGCGCCCTCCATCGAGAGGAATGATCGAAGAAGGCAGATAGCTCGTGCCGCTTTTTTTTTTCAGAGTATGAGCAGCGGCTGATCCTTATTCTTCACGCGTGAGGTCAGATGACATAAAAAAAATATAATATAAAATGACTGCTCTTTGTCAAATAAAAGTGACGTGGCAATCACTGAAAGGGGTGGCAAAAGTATGAAAATGAGAGGAGATGACTGATCTCAATTATTAGATAATTAAATAGATTTATTTAAAGAAAGAAAAACAAGGAGACAGGAGACGGCCGCATTTCTTGTCGACGACACCGGTAGCCCTCCTTCCGGTTTGAGGTAATTTTTTCTCTTTTCCTTGTGTGTGGCCTCCGATGCCCTTGCCGGAGGTTTCACACCCCTATTCTCTCTCTGATTTCTTCCCGATCAACCATTCTCCACCCACTTCCCTCCGCTTTCATCCCCTAATTCCAACATTTCACCGGATGCAGCACCTTCTACCCGATAATCAACCTCACCTATCTATTCTCGAATGTGGAAAGATCTCCTAGGTTCACAAAATGAAAAAAGCAAATCGATTGCTCTTTCCTTTGTCCCCCCTGCTTCTCACGAAGTCTCCTTCACAGAAACTGAACTCTTAGAGGGCCAGAAAGACTGGAGCCTCTCTTTGATTGGCCATGTTATTGGCAAAAGACCATTTTATGGAACCCTCCTAGGTGTTGTTCACAAAAAATGGAAGTTTAAGGGAGAATTGGAACTTCTTACAATGGAAGGTAATTTTTTCTTATTCAAATTTATATGTCAAGAAGACTATGACTTGGTGTGGAATCAAGGAGCTTGTTTCTTAAACGGTAGACCATTCATTTTTCAAAAATGGTCATGAGATTTTAGGCCTTCCAAGGAACATATATCTGAAATTCCATTATGGATTAAATTGCTAAATTTTCCACTCTACTGTTGGAATGACTCTGGTTTTTCAAAGCAGTATGTATGGGAATCCTCTAGTCGATAATAACGCCTCCAAATCTTGAGTCACCTTTGCTAGGATCTGTGTCCAGGTGAACCCCTCCTCCCCTTTACCCGATTCAATCTTGCTCAACCTCAACGGCTGCAAATTCCAGCAGGAAATTGTCTATGATTAGAAACCCAAAGCATGCTCAAAGTGTAAGTCTTTCTCACATGAAGATAACACTTGTCCTAATAACCCAAATAAAGGCCACCTATGAGGTAGTCGCCTCCTGCAGACTATCAAAACATCTACCAACCAAGTCCCAAAGACTATTGGCTAATCCCGAGGCAAACAACCACTCCAACGACCCCAATTCGACTCAAATAAACATATTCGGGGCCTAAATCGACTATCAATGATCTCAACGCCTCCCAGCCTTCCTCACAACCATTGGAGGAAAATGCTAAAAATACAAATATGGACCCAGAAATTACATCACACTCTGAACCCTCTTGCTCCTACTCTCAGGGAGTACTAACCAAATCGGCTGCAGCCTCCCCTACCCGAGCCAATTCTCATAAAGATCCTGAATTGATAGCCAAAATCCCTAATAAAAACCCCTCAAATGCTGAAGGCTCCAAGCCCCTTAATAACCAAAAATGGAGGCTTTAAGACCCACCTTCCTTTGTTCCCCCTGCTTCTCACGAAGTCTCCTTCATAGAAACTGAACTATTAGAGGGCCAGAAAGACTGGAGCCTCTCTTTGATTGGCCATGTTATTGGCAAAAGACCATTTTATGGAACCCTCCTAGCTGTTGTCCACAAAAAATGGAAGTTTAAGGGAGAATTGGAACTTCTTACAATGGAAGGTGATTTTTTCTTATTCAAATTTATATGTCAAGAAGACTATGACTTGGTGTGGAATCAAGGAGCTTATTTCTTAAGCGTAGACCATTCATTTTTCAAAATGGTCATGGATTTTAGGCCTTCCAAGGAACATATATCCAAATTTCATTATGGATTAAATTGCTAAATTTTCCACTCTCGTTGGAATGACTCGGTTTTTTCAAAGGTAGTATGGTGGGAATCCCTCTAGCCGAACTTAAATGCCTCCAAATCTCGAGTCACCTTTGGGATCTGTGTCGGTGAACCCTCCTCCCTTTCAATCTTGCTCCTCAGGGTTGCAAATTCCAAAGAAGAAATTGTCTATGAAAACCCAAAGCATGCTCAAAGTATAAGTCTTTCTCACATGAAGATAACACTTGTCCTAATAACCCAAATAAAAGGCCACTACGCTGAGGCGTCAAGCCTCCCCCACTATCAAAACACTTCTACCAACCAAGTCCCAAAGACTATTGGCTAATCCCGAGGCCTTGAACAACCACCAACCCACCTACCTTGACTCAACAATACAAATTGGGGTATCGACTATATCAATGATCTCAACCAGCTCCCAGCTTTCTCACAACCATTGGAGGAAAATGCTAAAAATACAAATATGGACCCATAAATTACATCACACTCTGAACCCTCTTGCTCCTACTCTCAGGGAGTACTAACCAAATCGGCTGCAGCCTCCCCTACATGAGCTAATTCTCATAAAGATCCTGAATTGATAGCCAAAATCCCTAATAAAAACCCCTCAAATGCTGAAGGCTCCAAGCCCCCTAATAACCAAAAATGGAGGCTTTAAGACCCACCTTCCTTTGTCCCCCCCCGCTCACCTAAGTCTCCTTCACAAACCGAACTCTTAAAGGGCAGATTGGAGCCTCTCTTTGATTGGCAAAGACCATTTTATGGAACCCTCCGTCAGTACAAAAAATGGAAGTTTAAGGGAGAATTGGAACTTCTTACAATGGAAGGTGATTTTTTCATATTCAAATTTATATGTTAAGAAGACTATGACTTGGTGTGGAATGAAGGAGCTTGTTTCTTAAACGGTAGACCATTCATTTTCCAAAAATGGTCATGAGATTTTAGGCCTTCCAAGAAACATATATATGAAATTCCATTATGGATTAAATTGCTAAATTTTCCACTCTACTGTTGGAATGACTTTGGTTTTTCAAAGGTAGCGAGTATGGTGGGAATCCCTCTAGTCGAGTAAACCCTCCAAATCTCGAGTCACCTTTGCTAGGATCTGTGTCCAGGTGAACCCCTCCTCCCCTTTACCCGATTCAATCTTGCTCAACCTCAACGGCTGCAAATTCCAGCAAGAAATTGTCTATGATTGGAAACCCAAAGCATGCTCAAAGTGTAAGTCTTTCTCACATGAAGATAACACTTGTCCTAATAACCCAAATAAAAGGCCACCTACGCGAGGCCGAAGCCGTAGTCTCCCTCCCCGGCAGACTATCAAAACACAATCTACCAACCAAGTCCCAACACTATTGGCTAATCCTGAGGCCTTGAATAACCACTCCAACCCGACCCCAATTCTTGACTCTGAACAACAATTTCAGGGCCTAAATCTGACTATCAATGATCTCAACCAGCTCCCAGCTTCCTCACAACCATTGGAGGAAAATGCTAAAAATACAAATATGGACCTAGAAATTACATCACACTCAACCCTCTTGCTCTACTCTGGGGAGTACTAACCAAATGCAGCCTCCCAGAGCCACCTCATAAAGATCTCAATTGATAGCCAAAATCCTCAAATCAAGGCTCCAAGCCCCTAATAAAAAAATGGAGGCTTTAAGACCCACTCAAAGAAAAAGGGGTCCCTCCTTCCTTCCTCTTTATATTATGACCAATATTAGATTAGGTTGCTGGAATGTTAAAGGTTTTCTAGTTGAAGGAAAGCTAAATGACTACAAAAGGATTATCAGGGACTCTCAACTTGATCTCCTTTATCTTCTTGAAACCAAGATCTCATCTCTACTCTATTGGACAATCAATCTTTAAGTAGATTATCCTTGTTTAACTATGAAGGCAACTCAAACAACTTTGATAGTAGTCCGGGGGGGCAGAATTTGGATAAGTGGAATTCAAACACCACTTCCTTCCATACTATTTTTGTTTCTACCCAGTTTATACATGGTTCTATCAGCACAAATGGTCAATCTTTATTATATATTACCTTTGTCTATGGATGTAATGATATGTATGATAGAGACCTCATGGAGTTCATTAAGGGAAATAGCCTCCTACCATGATCCTTGGCTCATCATTGGTGACTTCAATTGTATTATCTCTAACAAGAAAAAATTAGGTGGAAACTTACTTGCTTCAAGCAAATTTCAGGACTTCAAAGATTGCATAAATGATTGTGGTTTAATTGATCTCTCTAGTAGTGGTTTATACTGCACTTGGTCAAATCAACAAGCCAACATACATATTTACACTAAAATTGATAGAATCCTATGCAACATGAAATGGATTGATCAATTTTCGGCTTCTCATTATAAGGTGGCTGGCCCTCTTTCCTTTGATCATTCTCCCCTTATCCTTCACATGGACAATATGCCTCATATTACATCCAGATTTATGTTCAGGAATTATTGGGTCAAATATGACAACTTTCTTGATGTGATTAACTTAGCATGAAAATCTTATGTTAATGGAGATCCTATCTATGTCCTTTCCAAAAAGCTTCAACTATCAAAATTTTCCTCAAGCATCAAAGATGGGCTTCTTCTTCTATCAACACCCAAATTGATTCCACAAAAGCTGAACAAGAAGATATTCTTATTAGGTTGGAGAGAGAGCCTTTCAATACTTACCTTTTGATGGAAGCTAAGAACATTAAAGAGAGATATAATGAGCTCATTAAAAATAAAGTTTCTTGGGCTGCTCAAAGAGCCAAAGCTCAAGCTTACATATGCATGATGACATTAATTTTTGTATAGCTCTATCAAGGAGAGATATAATATCAATCACATTAGAAGTCTTGATACTCCTAGAGGCCTTATATCTGACCCTGATGATATATCTAAGGAAATATGTGACTCCTTTGTTGATTTGTTCAATCATCATAGCCAATTTGAGCCTTCTATGCATAACATTCCAATCGGCCAGCAAATTACTGCAGAACATGCTGATGGGTTGGATGGAAACATCACTGATAAAAAAATATTGGATGCTCTACATAGCTTCAATGAAAATAAATCACCTGGAGCAGATGGATTCAATGTTAAAATTTTCATTTCTACCTGAGAAATTACTAGGAAACAATTTTTACTTGCAGCTCATCACTTCTTCAACATGGGAAAATTACCTAGAATTTTCAAACACACCTTAATCACACTCATCCCCAAAATCAAGCACTCTAATTCATTATCGGACTACAGGCCTATCTCATTATGCAGCTTCTTTTATAAAGTGGTGGCCAAAGTTTTGGCAAATAGACTTAAGCAGGTCATCCCCCATATCATCCACTCTGCTCAATCTGCAATTATAAAGGGTAGAGATATTTCTGATAACATCTCTATGGCTCATGAAATTTGTCATGGATTTTCTGAAAATAAAGGATCGGACTACTTTTTAGCTAAGATTGACCTTCGAAAAGCATTTGATATGATCAACCGTGCTGCTTTGCTACATCGTATGGCTCAAATAGGGTTCCCATCAAAATTTATCAATTGGATCCAAGCATGCATCAATGATATTCTCTTTTCTATTGTACTCAATGGAGAAATCAAAGGTTTTTTCCAGTCATCTAATGGTCTCGTGAGGGTGTCCTCTCTCCCCTTTTTTATTTACAATAGCTATGGATTCTTTTTCTTGCCTTTTGGAGGAGCAGGTTAACTCTCATAATTTTGTTCCTATCTTATTTGATAGTACTCTATCTTCACATTTACTTTTTGCTGATGATCTCTTGGTGATGGGTAAAGCATGTCATAGCTCTATTATGGCATTAAAAAGATAATAAGCGTTTCTTGATTATATGGGCTTGAAATCAACAACTAAAAAATCCTTAATTTATTTTCCAAATCTAATCATTCTTACAACTTATTTGGGAGATGCTTAATATAAATGTTGGCTCATTTCCTTTCAAATATTTAGGTCTTCCCCTTAACTCGGGTAAGTTAAAATCCTATCATTTTAATCCTATCTTCGACAAGCTTCAACTATGGTTCGCCGGTTGGAAGAGCAAATTGATGTCCTTTGGGGGAAGATACCAATTGCTTAGAGCTTCGGTGAACAATTATCTCAACTATTGGCTACGGTCTTTATCCTTTCCCAAATGCATCCTTAAGAGAATTTCTTCTATTATGGAAAATTTCTTCTATCACAATGGGGAATCCAAAAAGCTTCACTTAATATCCCAGAGCAAAATTGCAATGCCCCGAAATAGAGGTATATACACACTATTGATACTCTTAATGTCCTCTCAGAAAATAAAATGTTTGTGAAAATTCTCAATCAAACATCTCCATTTGCCCGGTGGTATAAAAGCAAATACATATCTTTATGGAAATGGTTCGTAGAATCTCCTATGTGGAAAGAGCTAAAGCACTTAGCTAGTCTTTATAGGAATAAAATTAAGCTGATTCCAGGTGAAAACTCTTCATTGTCCTTGTTCTTTGATCCCTGGTGTAAGGGTTCTTCATTATTTGAACTATTAGGACATGATTGCTTTAGGTTGTTTGATAAACCAGAAAAAGCTCTGCTAATCGATCTATTCTGTGGAGGATCATTGTCTATCCCCATGGTTATTCAAAGGTTTTCAGCAGATTGTTATAACCTTTTGACTAACCTCTCTCTATACAAGTGCTGAATTTGTTTCTTTGGGATTGATTCGGTTCAAATCGCTAGAATACTCTTTTTGAATGGTACTATGGTCAGGGTCCATGAGATATGGTTCAAAGGTAATGCCTTAAACTTCACTCTTTTGTTGGATGACATATAATAAAGGCCTTAAAACATCCGATATGCTTGGGAGGATTGGGTGTTACGGTATGCTTATTTTGCAATTGGAATCGCTCATTTATTTTTTGAATGTCATATATCAATAAAGATGGTTAGACAATTACTTTCGTGTGGCAATTACATCCTTTTGCCAACTACTTTACCTCAACTTCTTAGTGATATTAGTAGCATTTACCATGATATTATGGCTAGATTATGTTATCTTATTGTGGCTATTATGACAACTTGTATATGGAAAGGAAGAAACCATTGGTTTCATACAAATACAGAAAACACATTTGAATGGCTGGAAAATTGTATACGATCCACTATTTCTTATAAATTAAGAAGGTGGAAATTTAAGGAAGCTTGGCCGGTCGAAGCTTTATATACATTGCATTGCTGGAGGAACTATGCTTAATATCCGATCTACTTTCCTGAATTGCTTATTTGTCGGTGGGCGCTTTTATTTGTCGAGGCTGGACAATGATGATCTCGAGCTCTCAATTGAGGTGATGGATGATATCTTTGGCTTGCATTTATGGTCAAACCAGGTTTTTTTTGAATTATGGATGGCTTCTCCTCATCATCATTTCTGTTCGCTTGTTCATTTTTGGGTTTATATCTCGATATTATTGATTGCATCCTGGATAGACGCTTATTGGATCATCTTTGGATGGTTGTTCCCCATCTCTTGATACTTCTGGTTGCTCAACTGTCTATTTGAACTGGTTGGGCAATAGTTTTATCTACCGCTTTACTGTTTTCGATTATTTTATGGCAATCTTATTATGTTCTCGGATGAATGGTTCAATTAGTGTTGATTCATTTCGACGCTTTTTTGCTCTCTTATTAAGCTCGATTGTTGCTATGTAGCCGCTTTTGTTCTGGATGGTTGTTATTACTACCATTCATTTGTTGTCGTGTCGCTAATCAACCTTTGGATGGCGCTGCACACTTAGATCCTCATCATCACCTCTATGTTCAGCCTTCGATACATCGTCAGTCCCATTTCGATAGTTTTTAGTTTTGAAGATTTTACCGGTCCTTTATGCTTTAAATATGCTATTGTCTCATGACTGACTTTGACCATTGTAACCTTTACTTTGTATCTATACTTTTGGAATGAAATTGGGCATTGCCCTTAACTTTTCAAAAAAAATAGATTTATCTCGAAATACGTATTAATTTTGATAAAATTTTAAGCATAACAAGTTTAATTAAATTAGATGTCTACTCTAAGTAATTTCGACGTTCTGGACGCAATGGCGCCGTTCGTTTCGTGAACGGAGGTTGTTTGAGCAACTTCGGCGTCAAATTGTGTCACTTTTAGTTCAAAAATGCGCATTATTGCTTTTGACTGCTCGACGTTAACGTAGACTAATCCAAATTAAGCGTGAATAGTCTCATTTGATAGGTTTCGATGTTCAAAGAATAGTGATCAATCGGAACAGAGGTCATTTGATTTCGCGGTGCCTAACCTCGATATGTTGACACATCTGAGCGCTTAATTGATTGCTCAGAGTAGATTTATATTCGATCAATTTCGACGCTCAACTCGATAGTCCGCTCATCGATCAAGGTCATTTCGACCATTCTCAATGACGCCCGTATTTTGATTTCGATGACGACCGCCGCTAAGTCCGGTCAAATTCAACTTATGGGCTCGTCTAGATTTATGACACACATATGGAGGTCAACAGTCATTACGTTCAGATGTTAAAATTGGTCAGAACATAAATATTGCACAATTTAATGATCAACCGATCAGACGATCGAGCTATCAATGTGCCAACACATATATCAGAGTCGGAAAGCTGCGACGATGTCCAAATGACATCCATTCATAAAATTAATTGTGTTGTTAACTTCGAAACATCGAAAATTACCAAATGAGACTGTCCACGCTCAATTCGGATGAGTCTGTGCAAATGCCAAATGATCGAAAATGACAAGGCAAATTGGCCGTAATACACTGGGACGCCGCTAAAATCGCCAAATGATCTCGACGGCAAACGACTTTTCTGCTGTAACTTCAAAATTGGTAAGAATATAAATATTGCACAACCTAATGATCAACATCGTTTTCAGCCGCCAACGCACTTACACGATATCGGTGAGGTGATGAGACTTAAACCAAACGACAATCCATAAATTGATTGCGTTATTTTCAAAACGCTTCAAATTCCGACGTTTGCGCCGTTTCGCACTCACGCGATTGAAATTGACAATTTGTATTGATCGAATGAAATTATTCTAATATATAATATATATATATATATATATAAACTATGTGATGATATCGACATAAAATTCATAATAAGATTGATTAAACACTTACAAAATTAGCCTATTTATACATAATAACCTAAAACAACCCTAAGTTCTTCATTCACGACCGATTAAACATTTGACCCGAGCCGGATCACACACAAGCTCCTTTTGTTCGGCATTCGGTCAATCCTTCTCAACTACAAGTTCCATTTAAACTCCCTTGTCGGAATCCCTCTTCGGCTCCGCCGATCCTCTGCAAGCAACCGCAAACTGCACGCTCCAAGCACGATCCCTCCTCTTCACTCGTTCCCGCTCGGCTCTTCCCCTTCAATCGCATAAACCGTTCCCCCTCCTTCCTCCTCCTTAAAGAACCGACAGTTCCCACACTCGCTCGACACTCTTAGTTTTTCTCTCCCTCTCTCATCCAAGCCGCACGCAAGCAAGACGTAAGGTTCTTCTTCCACTCTTCCACTCTTCCCTCTTCCTTCACCCTATCGAGCAGGAGTCGTCTTCCCTCCCTCTCTTTCCCTTTTCCTTTCCGTCCACTTGAAGCAGCCAGCTGAAACTCCCCTAGCCGAAATCCAGAATCACCCCTAGCCGAAATCTGAAATCTCCCCTAGCCAAAATCTGAAATCTCTTCTTGGCCAAACCCTCCTTGCCGATCATTACAAGTGCACAGGAAAATAAGTTTGAAAATGTGTGAATGTGAAGATATATATATGCTTTTGCCTTTTCAGAGGCTTTCAAGACATCTAATCACAGGTGAAGAAGAGTGAAAACGACGTGACATATCGCAAAGACACCACTCACATTTTTAATAGTAAGTAAGCCAAAAAAATTGTTAGATGTCGCACTACTATGCTAAAATGCTGCCGAAATTTATATTGAAATTCTCGACTTAAAGAAATTGAAATGAAAATCATCTAAATCTAAAATTAAATAAGAGATGCATAGCAAATACAATGATAAGCCCTAAATCAAAGAAAATAGGCAGGGAATACTTAAACGATAAAACGCTTACTTTGAATGTAATCAAATCTTTCTCCCATCTCAAAAGCTCTAAAACACTCCAACCTCTCAAGCAAACTATATGAAATGGAAAGCCCTCCCTTAGCCTTATTTATAGAAATGGAAGGAGAATGTGGGATATCTAAGTTTAATGATTAAGTGCGATGACAAGATTTAATAGGTAATACTAAATTCACAGGCTTTAATTGCAATTTTCTGACACATAAATTGAAGCAGAATAACAAATGTAAATTCCATGAAAAAGTAGGTTTGTATTCTTGCAAATTCCTTAGAACTAAATAGGCTTTAATCGAAATATGGGGAGTCAAATACTAAATCCATAAGGGACTTAGGACGAACTTGAAATCCAATTATTAAATAAATATGAAGCCTGATGTGGAGTTAAAGATAAATCTATATTAGAGTTGATGTCTCTGTATGTGAATAGAGTTTCTCTTTGAATATTCAAAGTATTAAATTCACAAACGAGTAATCGATATGAATGAAAGTAATTGAACAATTGAAAATTTGGTCTGATATCAAATGAAGTAAGAATCTCAATTGGATGTCTAATCAAAGCATAAGAGAGCCTCTTGGAATTAAGATATACTCTTCAAATATACCCAAATAAATTAAAGAAAATCAAAGAATTCATAAGAGATTTTCATGAGATCGAACGATTGCTAATAAGCACAATCAATGAATTATTGAAAAATATTTGAAGCATATTCTTCATCTTATTAAATACTCGAATTAGATCAAGGAGAAATTAAATATAGTTGGTGATGAATTTGAGAATTGTCATAAGCGAGAGTCTATTGAATGTTCAAAGACTAATCAACTTGGAATAAAATAAAATAATTAAATATTAATCCAAGGGATCTAATAAGATATTAGGTCAATTTACAACGCTCTCAAACGCAACTGAATTCGCAATGCATCGTACAAACGAATAGGAGGCACTAATTAAGGCTTTAATTGAACCCTTGCAGATATTATGAAATAGGATTAAAGCTCGAATTCAATGTTTTAAAATTATGCAATCATTCTTAAAAACACCCGCATGGGCCGCGACACTACATTGAATGCTTAAACTTAGTGTCTAAGGATGTTGCGCGGGTTGCTTCCCGATTTGGTCTTAGAATCGGGTCCGGGTTAACAAAATTTAAAAATCCAATTATTATAAAATTTTCAACTTAGTAAAATATTTGAGAAGCTAATTCTGTCATGTGGCAGTATATCTGATCTTATTATGAGCTAAACATAATTGATATGATCTAAAGTTCTTAAATAATTTGATTCAATCAAGTAACTACCTCGATGATGACTGTGTTGAATGGTGATTTCAACTGGATGGGATATTCCCATCAAAATGTGATTCTAATTTCAAATCAAATTAGCTCAAATTAAGTATCAATCTAAAAAATGCTTAAATGAAATTCTATTAGGGTACATGTGAGAGGGCAAACAGGCATCTATGAGCTAAGATAGACTTAAGCTGTCTTATTAGACAAACACTACCCCAAGTCTACAAGGATTCCTTGGACGACGTAACCCATGTGTTATTGATAAGGATCTTTCGTATCGACCTCCTCTAAATAAGTAGAGAGACACATCCGGGATGATGGAACCATGATCTAGATCGAGCATGTCATCATCATTCCAACCATTCGCTTTAAAATGATGAATTTCATAATCTCAAATTTTAAACTACATATGCTATTATCGCTACATTTAGCATTTAACGACTAAATTTTAATCGAAAGTTCTCTCTCACTTATTGGGAGGGGTAATTAACCATAAGAGCTTGCACAGATCTAAAGTCCTCACCAAATGAGGGTGAAATCTCTAGGTAGTGTCTTATCTACTATCTCATCTTCCTTCTGAAAATTTCACCGACATTCAAATCATACTCCCTTCAATTAAATATTATCGAGAGGTCCGTGGCGAATTTTCGGAACCCACAATGTTATTAGCTTTAAATAATGATGCATTTAATACTTCACAATAAAGAAGATGGGAAAGATACTTGTCAATGATGTATGTGATATTACCTGTTAGTGTGATGTTGCTCATAATGGACAATATTCTTTAATATTCAGGAAACAATACTGATATTATTATTAAATGAAGATGTTATTAGCGATAAGTTGTTGTGTATAGTTGTTATTGATGATGTGTAGTTTGCATTAATATTAAATGACAATGTTGTCGCTCATATTGATGTTATGAAGATATGTTGTAGATCATGGCAACGTGCGTTTCAAATACATTTGTAGAATTATGAATAATCACCATCACTGATGTCTATAATATTATCTCCACTATAATTGCCTCCAAATGATAAATTATAGTGATGTTCATCACTTAATTAATTACAAGTTAATAGACTCTTCTCTTGATGAGTTCTTCTCTTTTATAACAAATGAATTTATTCATCTAAATTATACTATGTGATTTTTCTCAAGAAGATTTTTCATGTAAAAAAAATTCACTCATGGTTAGTCCACTAAAGTAAAATATTAATTTTTTTCAAGCTTTGACAAAATATTCTATGGCATGCTACACTTTATAGAATTGTTTATATATATAAAGACTTTGTATTATATACACCTATAATCTAACCACATTACAGCTAGTCATGTGAACCATTATGTGCAAAATATAAGTAAAATTAAGGAAAATGAAAGGGAGAAAAGGTGGTAAATCAAAGGTCATTTCGAATAAATTGCTTACTCACCTCCCCATTTATTTTATTTGGGATTTATGTTAAAGAGGTCTTGGTGTGGGCGGCCTTAGACTTTTCATTTAGCCAAATTTTTGTTTCAAAGTTGTTACTACAGCCTACAAGCAACAATCAAACTCTCATTCAAAAAATCTCAACTTGCCTAAACTCTTGATTGATTGCAACAGCAGCTGAGATGTTGATCCATTCTATTGAGTAAAAAAATATCCTAAAATCATGTTGTCAATCCATTACTATTTGTGGAAAGATGCCAAGATTCTACTAAAAATACAAATTGTATTTAAAGGTAGAACAAAACGAAGAGAAGGTTGATTCAACTTGATCGATCTAAAGAATATCCAATTGAACCCATTGTATTAAGAATGAGGAATCAAAATGAGTTATACAAATGATTTGAAGAAAAGGAGAGAGATTATGAAATCAAATTATAGAAGTCCCACACAGCAAGCCACGACAAAGTTTTGTAGAAATAAGCATAAATGGATAGTGACAAGGACTCGAAGCCATATTAGGTAAAGTTGTGTACTTTCTTCAGCAATTTAGAGCAATTTCAGGCTCATAAATTTTCTCCTAACTCTAAACATAGCTTTTATTTCAATTGCTTTACCATATTTACTTAGGCCTGGTGCTATAAAACTTTTTTTTTTGAGACATTTGAAAATTTAATCACAAACTCATACGCACCATATGCAAGGACTTGAATCCAAGATCTCTTAATAAAAAGTCCACTCGATTGCTATAACTTTTCACTCTCACATGTCATTTTTATTTATTATTATTATTTTTTTGAATATAAAATAATAATTCCACTCAAAAATAGTAAATAAAACAAAATTATATAGATTACAATTTAAAGATCATAATAAAATAAATCTAATAATTATTTAGATTATTCACGCTACTGAGAGAGAGAGAGAGAGAGAGAGAGAGAGAGAGAGAGAGAAGGATATCATATCATTTTACTTTGTCATCTTTTGGGAACGATAGAGTAACATGAGATTGGACTTAATTGGCCTCCATATAACCCTATAACCTTAACTATTTCTAACAATTGAAAATTGTTTTCCCTGACAATCTTATCTTTAGATTTTCAGAAATCTATCCAATGTAGCCTAAGGCACTTTTAGACTTAAAATGCTACCTATGCTTTTATCTAGCTTGCTTGGTTTTGTTTGATTTTTTTGATATAGTATTTATGAATATCGCATTAAACATTTTTTTTCTTAACTGAATATATGTTTTAAAAAAACATAATTAATTTTTGACATTGAGCAAAAGAAAAATTAATTGTTATATGAAAAAAAATTTTTGTTCAAAAAGTTAAAAAAAATGACGTTATAAAAAAAACAAAGTATACTTTATAAAAAAAATAATTTTGTTCAAAATAGTTGATATGACTCTCAAAATACCACTAGTCAAAGACAAATCTTGCCGAAAAGTATACGATTTAGTCAAAACCGAAACGATCAAGACTAAATATCATAATCTTTGGATATCAATTAAATTCAAAACAGCTCTCCAAGATGGAGGGTTTATAATGGACCGAAGCCAATCTAGCCGGATCTAACGAGCCTAAGATTCGACGCCATTTGGGAATCCAAATGCTCAAAAATACATCAAATGATCGAAGGAATCATCTCCGTCATCGTATAATTTACATGAATTTAAGAATGTCCTTCCATCTATAACAGGCCTTCATTCTTAATGGGGAAGCCAGAAGAGGAAACAAGTGAAGAGAAGAGACGGCCATCTACCATCGCCACCCAATCGTCACTAATCAGATGTATTCCATTAAGTTCTGATCTCCACCATCACAATTACAAATCAATCATTGGGTTATTTCTCTCTCATATTACGTAATCGTTATCGGGAAGATTTTGTCCAAAGTGATACATAAGTTTTTCAAGAAATGTGATTTTTCCCCTTTTTCGGGTTTTCACGTTAAAATGAGTGTCTCTGTTTTTCTTTAATTATGTCTCTTTGCCACAACAAAGGCCAAGACAAAACTTTCATTTCTGAATGGTTGACGAATAATAGTATTATTTCTTTGAGAAATAAAAGCACCCCTTTTCTATTTTCATATTAACACAAAACAATTCAACAATTATGTTTATATATTCAATAATCATGATAGTGCTTTTGATTAATGAATGTTATTCAATTTTTCTCTTAATAAACCATACTTTTATTCTTGTGCATGTCAATTATCAATGTACAAATTATTCTACAACTCAAATTAGTATTCATATTTTAATTTTATTCATAGATCTTTATATTATTAATTATTATTATATATATATATTATATTATTTATTATTAGCTATTTCTTATTTTTATCATTTAATTAATTTGCATTATAGGACGACTCAATACAACCAAATGAAAAAACACACACACAATTGATAATACAATACAACACTAGACAAAATTTAGGAAATAAATTTCTATCTCCATTAGATAAATGCATTTTTTTTGTTCTGCTAAAAAATCATTTATATTTTATACATTTCTATCGTTAAAATTGGGATTTATTGACATAACTTGTCTTTTTATTAACCATCCAAAGCTGCCCAAAGTAATAAAATGTAATTATTCAATTGAAATGTGGATAAACGTAAATGTATTGCGCTCTATTTGTCGGCATCATCACCTATAATTTTATTAATTTTGAATGCTTTCCAGCCCAGCATAATCCTCGCCCATTCCCCAAATAATCAATCTTTATTTGGCCACAACGAATTTTCTTTAATTTAAAAACTATGCTCACCCTATTTGATGGCCAAACACTTATTATAAAACATTACAAATTTACGAAATTATAGACTAATCAACTGACACACACACACACACTCTCTCTCTCTCTCTCTCTCTCTCAAAATATATATATAAAAAGAGATAAAAGTAAAGGGTAACGTGGCAAAGACTAAAATAGTTATAAAAGCAAGAAAAATACTTCACGTGTCAAAAAATAATCACCGTAAAAATTTGTCAAATACTGACATTTTAATTAGCTTTAATAAGGCATAAATTAAGACACCAATTAGTCAATCTATCACATAAAAATTTGGCAGTCTTTGAACTAAATTAGAAAGAAAAAGTAAAATTTACTTCAACAACATAAACCTGAGACCACTGACTCTCGGAACCTAGAGAGAAATTGCCTTTGGATCAAATGACTTTGTGCTCTATGTTGATAGGTGGAAGATAAGATCGATTTACTTATTCATCTGATCGTTTTGTTTTCAAAATGGATGGAAGACAATTTACGTTGATTGACCTCCTTCAAGTCATGGACACCCTCTCTCTCGTTTACAACCCTTGTAATATTCTTTCTTAGTTCAGCCAATGATCCTATACCGACGTCAATGAATGCTTCAACTTGGATGGCTTTGTAGGCACTGCCCTTTTGCTTCTTGTTCTGACTGATGCATACAACCCGTTATTTTCTAGTAATTCTTCTCTTTGTTTGACAAAGGTGCGGAGCCAAGAAAGAAAGAAGGGGGAGGAAGAGTTGTCACGATAGAAAAGAGAATGACTATAAGGAACCAACGATTCTCTCTTAATAACCTATATCCTCCAAACGAACAGATTTGATAGATTATCCAACCCCAAGTAATCTAAGTTATTGGTGAGGGTTCGGTCCGTTAGCTGGTCTTTGTTTAGCCATTCAGATAATGGCTGACATTTTTTTAGCTATGCATCCCTCCAAGTAGGAATAGATTCTATGAGTGGAAGGTAAGTATGAAATATTCCTTCATGACTTCTCTGAAAATATTTAAGTAAATTTAATCAAAAACTCATATATAAAAGTTTAAACTCCAGGCCTATTGATTAAAAGTTTAAATTCTCAATTATTAAGCTAAGATAATTTATGTATTTCTAATTAAACTCTAAATAAAACTAAACCATCTCTCTCTAGATATTCACTAAGTCAAAGATCTATGATAATGAAGTTGAAAAAATAATATGAATTATGCTCTTCAGTAATATTCATCAAGGCATCTTAAATTATCCTCCTATATCATTTCATGATGAAAAGTATAAGAATCAGAAGACTGAAAAGTTAAAATTTTTTTTTTTCTTTTTATGAACTTGTGATACATGTGGAGGAATTAGATATTTGACTTTAAATTCAACAGTAATGAGTTCACATGTTGGTCAATTCCAACCAATAGAGGATGACGTGGACATATACAGAAGGATAATTAAGTTGTGGTAGGATTAGGTCATCTTTCATATTTCATCTATTATTAGGGTTTGGTAGGGAATTTGATGGGAGTTAATTTTTAAGAAATTTAAAATTTCATATTATATTGATGGAAGTAGATTTAAATAGGTGGGGGCTCTATCATTTCATACATTTTTTCTTCCAAAATTAAGAGAGAGAAGTAAATTTATTATTATTATTATTATTATCCTTATTATTAGTTCCTTCTACTATATTTCTTTCATTAAAAATATATTAAAAAATTAGCTGATGGTATTTTCATAAATTTTTTTATAAAGTTTTTTTGGGAGAATTTTGAGTTAATTAAGACAAATATAAGCATCCACGCTTGAATACGTGTTGTAATTTTTTAATCAAGTTATTAAATATTTTTTATCAATTATAATATATTGATAAAAATTATCTTGAAAATTATATTTTTCTTTGATTTAGTAAAACAAAATAAAAAGATATGTTTTATTACTGACAAATATTTTGTACCTTGTCAATAAATGTCTTCCATCTTTATTAAAAAAAGATCATGATTTTCTGAGCCTTTTTTTTTTTTTTTGGTGTGTGTGTTCTGATTGTGCTGTGATGCTTGAAATAAAATAAATTATGATAATAAAAGAATTCATAATTATATATATATATATATATATATATATATATATAGAAGGATGATGATAGCTAGCTAGCTGTACCCTTGAGAGCAGGATGTTGACATGTTGAGGCAGTTTGCTCTCCTAACTGCAGCGCTAAGACCTTTCTCATAGGCTTGACTTGGTCCAAGATGCGTACCGGCCATTTGTACTAATAGCCTCCGCATGGCAGCAAGTCGGCAGGAAAGAATCAAATTGAAATTGAGGAGGATTTGTGACCCAGCAAGAAAGGAGAAAACAAGTTTTTGAACATTTGAAGTCTGACCTTTGACCAATTTAATAATCAATATCAGCCATTCAGTCAATGGATTATCATCAATCAATCCAATAATTGAACCTGACTTTTTTACAACTCTTTATTCCTATTGTCTTTGGCACAACATGATCAAATAAATAAAGTAAATCTCCATGATGTGAGGCTCTATTTTTTTTTAAATAGTTATTATATATAATTTTTACATTCAAATTTTAATAATATAATATTATTTAATACTCAATTTATACATAATTATAATATAGTGTTTATAAAATATATATTGAGTATAAAATGATGTGTACTATTATATATTATCATAAATTTATATTATATCATTACATAAGAATACTTTTAAAGTATATTATAATCAGATATATGTATCAGTATATATTATTAAAATCTAAATATAAAATTATTTTTAAACTCTGCATATAATAATCTCTTTTAATTTTGAGTATATAAGCAGCCACCTCTATACATGCCTCCTTCGACTCAATATCATTAAATTTTCTTTCCAAAAAAATTATCATTCTTGACACCTAAACTCACGTGAAAATCCAAAATTTATATTTTAAAATTTATACTTTTTTTAAGAATATTTTTCTTATATTTTAAATTTAAAATAAAATTGACTTAGACTAACGCTGAAAAAGAATCGAAATAAATAAAACTAATTTAAGCTTAAAACTCTTTGATTTCTTTGTTTCCAGTCAAATATGCGTCTTTTTCATCATTCCATCAACTGAAATGATATCCTTTCTCTTTATGATATCATCTTTCATTTCTGAACCTAACCTACACTTTAGAAGGGGCCCAAAGCCGAAAGCATTCTGGAAAAATATATGGTCTCCGAATTAGTAAATAGCAGGTGAGGATTCTTTATTTGATCAGCTATATCTGATGCATGCCCATCCTCAATATGAAGACCAAGGTTTAAGATCACGACTAAAGATCTATTTAGTGTAGATATAATGATATAAAAAACAATGATAAAATTATTATAGAAAAATTAATGTCTAAATAAATTATGATAGTTATTATAAATATTTTTTTAATTAAAAAAAAGGTTAAACTCTAACTTTCTATAAGTCATTGCCCTCTAACAAGTGAGTTATAAAAATACAACTTTTTATCATAACTTTTTTAAAATATTGCTAAAATACTGTTAAATAGAACTATAATACATTTTGGCATCACACCATATATTACCACTGCTTCAAATAGAGTCTAAATAATACATATGATGCATCAACCATTGAGATATAAAAAAACTATGGCAACTGCATTGCCACAAGCTTCTTCAATGGATCTTAAACACACCAAAAATCATAAAATTTGTTGATATTTGTATAGTTAAATTGGTCATGTGAGTCAGTGAGTGATTGACAGGTACTGGAAAGTCAATGCGGCTCTATTCACTCGATTGGTACGTGCTTATATTTGTGGGAGAGAGAGGGGTCCGCTCTCTCTCTCTCTCTCTCTCTCTAACTTTTTTTTATACAATGTTAAGAAATTCCCTTTTATTGTAGATATCTCCATAAATTTGAATATCTAATGATTGCTTTGTTTCAATTTACATCATAGATGTAAATAGTGACAATATATGTGCATACAAAAATATGTATGACTTTGATAACTTAAAAGAAGATTTACATACATATCACAATTCTTATGTATTTACATATCTAACATCAAAATTTTGATTTTTTTTTATATATAACACTCGAATCTTTAATATCACATCAAAAATATCATCATTATTCACTTTTTAAAAATGAAATGTAGTTTTTTAATCATAGAAAAATATTAGATAAGTAAATATTTAATTTTAAGTATTAAATATGTAAATATATAAAAATTATGTGATATGTATGTAAATCTCTAACTTAAAACATTTAAGTATCACATGCATTTAATGGTCATACTTTATCAGTGGAGAGAAAAAATTGTAGTAATTCTTGAATTAAATGTTGCCAAGAATGCAAGATATTTTATATACAAAAACTCTCCTATTAGCATTATGTATAATTTTTTTTTTATAGTAAAAACAATTATTTATAATTCTACCTTGATTTTGGCTTGTGAAGCAAATATAAAGCTTTGTAAGGAGCTCAAAATTATTTTGTGGCTCAGATAGAAGTTTCTAGATTCCTAAGAATTTTTTTAAGAATATCTTCATCAAATTATTTCATCTCAATTCTCAAGAGAGTTCTATTTGGTGTAGGCTCTAGTTCACTTGATTTTTTTTTTCTTGAGTACCAAGTTTGGTTTTTCTTTTGGACAAATTTTAAGAAGGAGCTCCTATATATATATATATATATTTATAGAATAATTAATAATATAATTAATCTTATGGAATTTTTAATATTCAATTATTTTATTAGTATTTTAAGATTTCTATAATAATTTGGAAAAACAATTAATATTAATAGTTTTTAAAAATTATTTAATATATCATATACTAAATTTAAAATATTTAATAAATTTTTGTATGTTGAAATCAAGATATTTTATTCTTTGGTTGATTGCTTTAAAATATTAAAAAATAAGATAATTATTATAGTTATTAAGTTATAACCCACTAAGTTTTCTTACTATATTGTGAAATAACATCTATTTCATATATGTATCTAATAGTTATTAGTCATGATCTTCTCGAAGTTTATATCAACTCATCTTGTTTACATGAAATAAAGAAAATTTTAAAAGGGATTAATTGTTATATATTATTAACCAATAGGTGCTTAATTTAAAAGTAGTATAATAAAGAAAAATATATTAAATTAAAATGCATTTTACTTTTTTTTCTTATATGTAAAATGAACATTATATACTAGGATACAACGATAATATCACACTATCTTTTACAGCTTCAACTTAGTAAATAATTCATTCTCTAATAGCTTATTAGCTCAAATAATTCTTTAATAATTTAATCATTTACCTTCTTATCACTAAGTATTATAATTAATTATTTTTGTTGTTACGTTAAATAAATCACAATTCACAATTGATTATACTAATTATATCATAAAATCATATATTAAAAATAAATAAATTTAGTTAACTTCTAGCTCCTCAAATCAACTTATAAAGTATTTATCTATAATTATATATATATATATATATATATATATATATAATTCATACTAAAATTTAATTTTTTTAATTTCTAAAAGTTTACATGAACTAACTTTTATTCTATATAATATTAGATCTCATATTTATATTTAAGAAAAAAAATAATAGAATAAAAATATAAAATGTATAGATGTTAGTGTTTTATTAATTAATATCATGATGAGTATTTAAAATAAATTTAAATATATGTAAATCAATAAGGTAATTATTATAGAATGATCAATATTAAACATTCTATTCAGATATATGTGAAACTAATATAATAATGATTATTATAGAAGCATGAGTAATTTTAGATATAACGTTCAAAATTTTATAAGGAAAAAGATAATAATAAGTGTAAAATATTTAAAGAAAATTTTAATAGATGTTATATTATTATCAGCAGAGCTCATAAAAAGTGATTTAAAAAATAAAAAGGTATATAATAATCACACCAATTTTAGTATCAAAAAAATAAAATCTAAGGGGTCGTTTGAGATCATTTTGTTTTTTTTTGTTTTTTATTTTATGTTTTTATTTTGTTTTATTTTGTTTTAAAATAAAATTTATTTGATTATATTTGTTATTTTTAAAAATATTCAAAACACCTTTAGATGCTTTCAGTATTTTTAAAAATAACTTTATTTGTTTTAAAATAAAAAATAAAACTACATAAAAAAAAATACTCTAAAGGGACTATTTGTGATCACTTTTTATTTTCTTTTTTTTTTTTATTTTTATGTTATTTTTGAAAACATATTTGTTTAGAATGTTTTTTATATGATTTTATTTTTTATTTTCAAAAATAAAAAATATTATTTTTAAAAATACTCAAAATATATAAAAAATATTTTGAGTGTTTTTAAAACAATAATTATAATCAAACAAGTTTATTTTTAAATAAAATATAAATAAAACAAAATAAAAAATAAAAATAAAAGTGATCCCAAACGGCCCCTAAATAAATATATATTTAAAACAATATAAAAATAAAAAATAGAAAATAGAAAACAAAAGTGATCCCAAACCACTCCTAAGGGGCCGTTTGGGATCACTTTTGTTTTTTTTTTTTATGTTATTTTGAAAATATATTTGTTTAGAATATTTTATGTGATTTTATTTTTTATTTTCCAAAATAAAAAATATTAGTTTTTAAAAATACTCATATTTTTAAAAATAACAAGTACAATAAATAAATTTATTTTTAAGTAAAACATAAACAAACTAAAAATACAAAATACAAAATAAAAATGAATATGATCCCAAACAGGCCCTAAGTAAATAGCATTAATAAAAAAAAATTTAACTTAAATTAAACATTTTTCATCACCTCAATTAGTTTATCTATATAAATCAGAGAATATAATTACATACATAACTCTCATTCTATGTAACATGATTTTTAAAAAACAAGATAGTCTAACTAATATGGAGTACAAAGTCAAAAATATTATTTATTTTTATATTAAAAAGTTAAATGCAAGCATGTTTAATTTAATGTTAGAATAAAAATAAAATGAAAATAAACTCCACGTAATAATTAATCATACAAATGATATAAATTCAAAATAAATAATAATTATAATAACTGCACATATTAAATTAATTGAAAAATAAATAAGTAAGACTTGTGCGTGGATTAAGAGAATGTGGAATTTTAATAACTTAAAATATAATAATTAAAATTAATACTACATGAATTTTTTTTCTTTGAATAGGTTATAACAATATAATTTGTAAACAAAAAGTAAATAAATAATTACTAAGGGGCTATTTGGGATCAATTTTATTTTTGTTTTTACGCTATTTTTTAAAATTTATTTGGTTGATGTATTTTTTGTTTATTTTTATTATTTATTTTTAAAAATAAATAATATAATTTTAAAAATATTTTAAATAGTTTTTAGATATTTTGAGTATCTTTAAAAAATAATAATAACCACAAATTATATTTATTTTAATATTAAATATAAATAAAATAAGTTAAAAATATAATACCAAAATTTAAAAATAAAAATGATCCCAAATTGCCCTGTAATTAATAAAAAAATTAAAATTTAGCAATAAAAAATAATCTTACTAAGAAATTAGAGTTATAGAAGAAATAAATTATGGGGAGAGAGAGTACGGGGAGAGGGAGAAGTGCAGAGGGAATTATAAACACTGCGATCATTTGCAGAAAATTTCTCTGGAAAAAAATAATTTATTGTAAAACGTCGTTGCATTTAGCGTTTTCTGCAAAAATGCGGGGCTTGGTAGAGTTTTCTGATTCAGAAAACGCTATGTGCATTCACGTGTAGGCTCCTCTTAAATTTTTTTTTTAGTGTTCCCTTTACTAAATAAAAATTAAAAGATGCTCCTTTTTAAAATTTATCCTTTTCCTTCTGTGTTTTCTTAGAGGCTTTTTGGGATCTTTTTTATTATTTATTATATTTTTATTTTTAATTTGTTTGTGTTTTATTTTAAAATAAAATATATTTGATGATAATTATTATTTAAAAAAAAACTATGTTTTGAGTGTTTCTAAAAGTAATATTTTTAAAAAAATAAAAAATAAAAATATTTAAAAAAGCACACTAACAAAAATGTTTTGAAAATTAAAATAAACATAAAAATAAAATAAAATTAATCTCAAACAACCCCATAATTCCCCTTTCTTATGATAACATTTTTTTTATTTAATACAAATACTCAAGCTAATAAATAGTTTTTATTAGATGAAAAAAATAATCTATAAAAGTCAATACAGTTTGAGTTGATGGAATAGCAAAATAAGAAGTTAGCATATCAACATAAAAAGTTCATTAGAGAGCACTACTCTTAAATCAATATTAGTGATATCCTATCTCATACTTAATTCTCTCAAAAAATTATCATCAATGAACCCTCACATTGACTTCAGAGCAAACAAAGATCTTATTTGCTCATTATGACCTTTGACAATGCTAATGGATTTTTAAAGTTGACTTCTTTTTTCGAGATCTTATCGAGTCAAATGATCAAGTACGAAGAAATATGGAGTTTTTAAAGATGAAATATTCATTTCATAAGCCATGTATATTAAATAAAATTTGATTTGTCTATAGTTCACATTAGATTAAGAGATTGATGTTTGTAGTGGGTGTTTAAGCCAATATGATTAATTTCAACCTAAATATGAATTATAATAAAGAACACATAAATCATAATCCAATCCTAATATTAGTCTAATTACTCTCATGAAGTAAATGCGTAATATATTTTTCAAAAAAAATATGACTTATTATACATCATGAAATATACAAATGATTAAGAATCCCTTTGATCATCTCCTATAAATACCTATCATGCGGCTAAGGTACATTAATTTTTTAAAAATTCATTCTTTATTTAAGAGAAAATTACTATAAAAATTTTCGAATTGTTCTTAAATTCTTTGAGTTACAGAATAAATTTTTATGAGAAACTACATTGGGGTTAATTAGTCATTTATTTGCATGTGTGCCAAAAATAATTTAAATTTTAAAATGAATTCAAAAGATAAAATGAGAATTTATAAATTTAATAAATAATTAAAATGATGTTAATGGCAATGTTCAAAAGTATTAATAGACATTTTATTAATTCATTATTTATTTTTTTTTTTTTTGTATGGAATATTGGCGATGGATCCGTGTAATAAATAATAATCAATGTGAACGCCGCAACATTAATACTGCGGCTGCGATCTTAAAGCCTAGACTTTGGAGAGTCACGGCTCAGAGTAATTTATTAGACCTCTGAAAAGTGACTACTTTTATTATTTACTGAGAAAAGCAACTTTGAGACCAAAAGTTCCCGCATCGAGATTTATTATTTTATGTGAAGTTGTCGAAATTAAACAGACAGTTTTGGTCAAAACTTACCATTTTTCTACATATATTTTAAAATTGTTTCATATTTAAAGAAAAATACACAACAAAATGTTTTTTTAATATATTATAATTATAATGTACATATTATCTTTTAAAATTTTAAAGAAAAAAGTCAATGCATTAATAGTAATTAAGAAGTAGTATTTTTAAACTTTAAAAATTTTAGAATTGATGTTCTGTACAAATTAATTATAAAGTAGTGATTTAAATTTTAATAATTTTAGAATTAATGTTTTGAACAAATTAATTATAACTGCTCAACTAAAAATCTTACAAAACAAACCTCATGACACCAAATCAAGCATGCATATATGACTAGTATTGATGTCACTGAAAATTTTATTAGTTGAAGCACGAATCTTAACATCAAAAATTATTTGATCCTAAGTCGAGACTAACCCTGATCAAATATTTAAAATATTATTTTAGACTTTGGAATATTAGTCAATTCCTAAATAGCTCTAAATATGAAGTGTTTATAATTATATCAAGTTTCTGACGACAAAGTTCACATCTCATAATCAACTTCATTTGAGCATTCAAAAAAAATTGATGATCGGAATTATTTTGTTTTGATTTTGGATTGATTTATGTATTTGACGCTACTCTCATAATCTATAAATTGCCCTTCATTCTACACATGAGGGGGGCCGAAGCAAAAAAGAAGAGAGTGCTTTGAGGCTTGAAGAACCTCAAAGTATAATCGTAATTAGAGTCCGACGACCACCATCGTCATGCTGACCATGTGCATAACCACCGCTTCACCGCCACCCACCGCCGATATCGCTATCCTCGGGGCTGCCACTATCGCCGGCTCGCCGCTTCATCATCGCTCGCCGACCACCGCTGCCGTACCTGCCACAACCGCACCACTGCTGTTGACCATCGTTTGCTACCACACTGCTGATAATGCATCACCATTATCGCTGCCACCGCTACCATTATCGCTGCGATCGGTCATCAGCCGCCACCACCATCACTGGTCGCCATTAATCTTACTGCCACCACAACCACCGTTACGCTGCTGGCCAATTACCTCAGTTCTACCACCACTGCCGATCATCACCGAGCGCCGTCACCATCGCCATCGCCACAATAATCCAACCCAACTACCATACATTACTGATTCTAAGAGTCCCATCATGGACTTTCTCGTAACTCAGAATCCCGTTATCGGGAAAACTTAAACTTCATACTTCAAAGCAGATATATAGTGGAATATTTTTCTTAGGCTAGGCCTTATGATTTTTTCTCTCTTTTCGGGATTTTTCATGCAAAAATTCTGGAGTTTCCTGTTCTCTCTTCAAATATCTGTGTGTGCTTGATTTCTTAACAAGGTGATATGACACTTAAAATACTACTAGTCGAAGCACGAATCTTGATGTTAAAATCAAGTTGATCCGAAGTTGAAACTGGTCAAGATCAAGAACTTAAAATATCATTGGAAACTTTGTAATATCAGTTAAACCTCTAAAAGGCTCTCAAAACATAGAGTGTTATAAATAACCGAGCATCTTGACGATCTAACAAGCCCAAGATCTCAAAATTCAACTTCATTTGAGCATTCAAATATTTAAGATACATCAAATGATCAAAGGGATCATTTTGAGTCCATGAAGTGGAGTACGGGTTTTGTATGTATTTACAGACGCCACTCTTCCATTCTATAAATAGCCTCATTCCTCATATGAGGGAGGCCAAGTGAAGGAGAAGAGGAGCAAGAGAGAGAGAGCTCTAAAGCTTGAAGATCCTCCACAATCGCGCACCACTGGCCGTCAACCACCGCCACCGGCGCACCGGCCGCCACCACCAGCCGCCATCACTCCAATATCGCACCACTGTTGCCACCATCGCCACCACATCGCCGCCAACATCGCCGCCAACATCGCCTATTATTTAGTAATCGTTGTTCTTCACATACTATTTTGTAATCCCATCGGAAGATTCAGACTCTAAAAGAAACACAAAGTGGAAGATTTTCGCTGGGCTAGGCCCCATGGTTTTCCCTCTTTTCGAGATTTTTCACATAAAAATTCTGGAGTTTTCTTACTCTCTTTAAATACCTGTGTGACTTAAAAAGCTAAGGCATAAACTTTACTCTACCAAATCGATTTTCTAAGACGCAATAGTTTCTCCCTCTGGAAACGAACCCTCAATCACAATTTCGTGAACACTTGATTATGGCCAATAGTAATACTTACAACCTGAGCCTGGCCCAACTCCCGCCACTCTTAGAATCAATCAAACCAAGGACGCCAAGCTTCTACCTCACTCCCCTAATGACGCGACTCGCCGGTGAAGGGATCTCTTTAGAAGATCGTGTCCGCCGAATGGAAGAGTCTCAAAATGAGATGATCCGACTTTTGAGAGGAACACAACGGCCATTACCACACAAACACACCTTTCCCAAGATCGATTGTTAGCCGCGGGAGGTCAAAATGTCGATCTCCTTAACAATGAAGTTCCCCGCTCGATCGATGATCTCCTCGACATAAATTTACTCATCCATCACGCAGCCAACCGTACTCATCCATAAATTATTGCCGTAGCTTGACCTCATCTGTTGACTCACGCCACGCTATGCAGTGTAATTATGACGCTTAATGCAAGATGAATTTCACCTTCAAGATGAAATTATCTTCCCCTCACCGCTATGAGGAATCTCACCTTTAGCAATTCTTCAACATCCTATTCGTGGGTTTTAAGCTTCCGAGCATTGATTCCTATGACGGGCCATCACCCCATATATGAACATCGACCATTACAGACTATCATGCATATCCAACGAGCTCCCGACACCGCTTTGTCGTCTTTCCTTACCTTCAAGGGCAAGCTCCCACTTGGTTCTACTCTTCGGGATCATCCGTACCTTTGAACTAACTCGCCAAGATTTTGTGGAACAATTCATTGTAAACAAAAGGATCATTAAAGATTCCTCCATCTCTCGCATTCACCAAATGAGGGTGAATCACTTAAGAATACTTCCATGTTCTCCTTAGAAGCTCGTACACGGAGACTGAACTATTAAGAGGAGTTTTCCTTGGAGGACTGTGGCCTTTTATTCACTAATATGGTGGTCCGCCATGTCGACTTGGTTCATCGTGGAAGCACAAATATCTATTGATGAGGCTATACTCATCGCAAAAAAATTTGAGCAATCTAAAAGCACCCGAACGAACCTATCAAAAGAAGCAACAATGCAATGTGATCTCCTCCACCCCATATCAATGAGGAACCAAACCCAAAAAGGAATATACGCCGAACACATCTCGTGTCAACCTCCTAATGGCTATTCGAGATGAAGAAAATATCAAGTGGCCGCATCCACTGAAACCAAATTGTGAAATCGAGCAATATTATCACTTCCATCAAGTCGTGGGCATGAGGCATGCAAACAACTCAAAGAAGAAATTGAGAGGCTCATTCATCGAGGATATCTATGCGAAGAATCAATCACTCAAACAAACATACCTCCAACCGGGGAAACCGTGACAATCATCACGTAAATAACAAAATAATCAAACAAGAAGAAATTCAAACAATCGCAGAGGACCAATACTATCTAATCAAGTTCTCACCATCTAAGAGAGCAAAATAAGTCTCATTGATCATTCCATCACTTTTAATGACTTAGAAGGAGTCCATGTTTTCATCAAGATCCACTTGTCATCGCCACAGGGATGACCCATAATGTTAAGAGAATTTTGATTGATAATGGTAGTTCTGTTGATGTCTTATTTTACTCCACATTTCTTAGCATGGGCCTGGTTAGGGAAAAGCTCCAACCCACTGCAGACCATTATACTGGATTTGATAATCGCCCTGTGCGAGTAGAGGGGACAATCACCCTTCCTGTTGTCCTTGGTGAATTTTCTGAGTGACTAATTTAATCCAATTCATGGTGGTCGTTTATTCGACATAACGCCATCTTTGGAAGGCCCCTCCAATAAATTTTTGGTGTAATCACTTCAGTATCTCATCTTAAGATGAAGTTTCTAACCCCCGTTGGAGTTATGGTGGTATGTGAAAATCAACAGATAGTGCAATCATGTTGCCTCAGACAAGCCCAACCACGCCCTTTTGTGACCTTCAACATCGAAGATTTTAATTTTTGAGATGAAGAAGTGCCCCAAAGCTTCGCTTGTAAGACTTGCTCTCTATATATGACCAACCACCACCAATAAAGGTAAGTGGGATCCATGCTCTAAGAACAAAGGAAAAATACTTCTTTACGCAAAAATTAAGACATCTTCGCTGGAGTCCAAGGATATGCCGAGGTCACCCCAATGTGATCATGCACCTCAAGATTGATCCAACATTCAAACCGATCATCCAAGAAGTTTTTGCACCGATCGCTTGCGCAAGAAGTTAAGAAGCTTCAAGGTTTAGATTCATGAGAGGTACATTACCCTACATGGCTAGCAATATTATCATGAAAACAAACAAAAACATGGAGAATGTGTATTGATTACCGACCTAATAAGGCTTGCTCGAAAGATAGTTTTTCTTCCTGAATTGATCAATTGGTTGATGCTACATCTGAATATCAAATGCTCAATTTTTGGGATGCTTACTATGGTTACAACCAAATAAAAATGGACCCAAATGGATGAAGAACATTTCAAACATATAAAGGTTTATACTATTACCAAGTCATGCCGCGCTTAAAAAAATACCATGCTACTATCAATGACTTATGAATAAGGTTTTAAAGACCTATTAGCCAATGGAGGTATATGTGGATGACATGTTAAAAAGCTTGAAAGAATCACAACATATTCCTTACTTAGAAATATGCTTTAACCTTCTTCGACGTTATAACATGCGACTCAACCCGACCAAATATGTTTTTGGGGTTACGTCGGGAAATTTTCTTGGATTTATGGTAACCCACCGTGGGATAGAGGCCAACCCCGAGAAAATCAAAGCTCTCAAAAATATGACTCCTTCGAAGAATATTAAGGAAGTTCAACGTTTGAATGGATGAATTGCTGCGTTATCCCACTTCCTAGCCCGTTCTGGGGATAGATATTTTCCATTCTTTAAAATATTAAAGGGAGCTAAAAATAATAATTTTCAGTGGACTGATGAATGTTAATCTGCTTTTGAGAAACTAAAAAAGTATTTAGCATCTCCACCCTTACTATCCAAGCTTATTCAAGGTGAGATGCTATATTTATATCTCAGTCTCTTCCCACATAAGCTTAGAAGAAAATGGGATACAACAACCAATTTACTATGTCAGAAATTCTCTCTAATAGAAAGTCGTTATCCACTTGCGATAAAGTGGCTCGGCTTTAGTTTTCTCATAAAATTGCGCCCCATACTTCCAAGCTCATACTATCAACGCTTTACACTTTATCATTAAGGGCCATCCTACAAAACCGTAAGCATCCGGAGGTTAATTAAATGGTCAGAGTTGGGATAGTTTTTCACTGCCTACTATAAAGTCTCGCTCAGACTTTATAATGAATGCACCGCCCCAACTCATGAGCTATCTACATGTCTTCGCCTCCTCAATGGACCCTCTATGTTGATGGAGCTTCAGAAAATACCGGTGCTCGTGTGAGAATCTTACTTATTTCCCCCAGAATACCTTAGAGTATGGACTTCTAAAATTTCAACTAATAATATATGAGGCTCTCACAGGGTTGAGACTCATTGACCGTGGAAGCTCAAAACTTAGTGATATGAAGACTCTCACTCTCAACCTCCCTAAGTTGAGGGAAAATTTAATACTCATAATCCAATACAATACCTCCACTTGGTGAAGTCTTCTTGCCCATTTCAAGACACATCAAATCATTCACATATTAATAGAGAGAAGAATACTGACGCCTCGCTAAGCTTGCTACCGCTACTAGGGATCTATTTAAGAGAATGCATGTTGAAGAAATATATTTTCTAGTATCCAAGGGTCATGGGTAATTCAAGCAATTAATGAGATAAAGGAATATCGGATGGACCCCATCCGTTTTTCTACAAGAAGGAACCCTTCTTGAAGACCCAACTCGCCTCCCAAGACAAGCTTCAAACTTTACTATTATCGAGGTGAACTATACAAACGAAGTTTTTTCTGACTGCACTCAAATGCCTCTCACCGTCAGAGGCCAATTACACATTAAGAGAGGTTCACTAGAGGATATGTGGAGAACACCTAGGAGGAAGGGCGCTAGCCCTTAAAATTATAAGGCAAGGGTTCTATTGGCCTCAATACGAAACAAGCCTTTAGAGTTCACAAAAATGTGCAAGTTGTCGGTTGCACTCTAACCTCTCTCACATGCGCTCTGAGCTCTCATCTCTTCAAGTGGCCTTTTGCTCGATGGGGATTGATATCATGGGACCTTTTAGATAGCATCAGACAGCGAAAGTTTATCATTTTAGCATTACTACTTAAATGGGTGGAAGCCACTCGTTAAAATTACAGGCAAATGCTAAACAATTTATTTGGAAAAATATAGTATGTCGATTAGGTCTTCTGCAAAGATCATCGTGATGGAACCAATTCTTGGAAAAGTCTTTACATCCTTTTGCAAAGATCTTCATATTATCTTAGCACATCCTCATAGCGGCCATAGGACTATACTGGGTTTACATCTTGAGGAGGGGCAATGGGTTGATGAGCTTTCTAATGTTCTTTGGGCTTACCACTACATCGCACCTGGTGAGACACCATATAACTTGTGTTTGACCGAGCTATTATACCGATAGATATCGGGGTTCCAAGTCCAAGAGTTCAATTATTGATCATGATGGTAATGAAGAAAAACTCAACACCACGGACTACTCCCGAAACTTCGTGACATGGCTACTTGGTTGCTTCCCATCAAAAGGGTTCGTCACTGAGAGTAAAATCTAATCCCATATGTTGGTGACTTGGTCCTGAAGTCAGAAGGCTGCAAAGGCCCTCAATAAACTCTCATCTTTGGGATGACCCATATGTGGTTATATAGGTTAAAGCCGGGAACATTCAAGCTCGAGGATCGGAGGAAAAACTTTACCTCGAACTTGGAACGAGAATCTCAAAAATATTATGTAATTCTCTTACTCTTATTGCAACTTTTATTTTATCTCATTCATTTTCCTCTGTAGCGACCCCACTTAGTGGGATAAAGACTTGTTGTTGTTGTGTCATTCTCTTGAAACTCATATGTGTTAAAATCATCGATGATTGTATCATCGAACTTATCGAGTAATGAATTTATAGCTTTTTCTTACAAGCTTGTTTCTTCTTCATTTAATCCTCCCACTTGAAATATACAACTCACGTTGTATCTCAATGGAGCATAATCAATCCCAAGCGGGACTTCGGACCTCTTCCATGAGAAGTCAGAGTAACACATACTGGGATAGGTCAAAAGGTCCTTGGTGGACATCCGCCTCTTCCATGAGGTTAGCGTCATAACACTTTGATACACAGGATATGTCAAAAGGTCCTTGGTGGACATCCGACCTCTTCCATGTGAGTAACGTAACACTTTGACCGATTGGTCAAAAAATCTTTAGTGGATTCAATTCAACCTCATAAGGTTAGCATCGTTAATAATATTACGACCAATTACGGATAGGTAAAACAAAATAAGCGTATCATCTAAAATAAAAAATAAATAAATAAATAATGATTTAACTATGATATAAGAAAAGATTAATACATAATAATAATACATATAAAAAAATGCATCAAGTGATCTACATCATATCGATTGGTGATATCCTCCTCTAGGAGATGCTCCCTTGGACTCACTCTCATCCTTCATCTCACGAATCGTGAAGAGTCTTAGACACTTGGAGATAGATCCTCAACTAGCTCGTCTTGCGATGCACTAAAGATTCCTTTTTGGAACCCTCGGATGAACCCTCCTCAAACATTGGTGCTCCAAGTCCTTCACTTCAACATCAAGAATATGATTACGAGCTTCACGAACATGGTCTTGATTATTAGTGATAAGCGAGAGCTCTTAAAGTCTTCTTGAGGAGATTTTATTTGCTTCACATTATATGCTCCTTCTCGGAAAGAGCGATCTGTAATGCTTTCTTCTCTCAGCTCTCTTCTCGTAGTGCCTTGAGTCTTTTCTCTTTCACGAGTCTCATCCTCACCTCATCAGAGTGCTCCACCTCGACACTGGAGAAAGAAAGTCGACATGTTGCTGCTTCGATTCACCGGTTAGGTGATCCTCCAAAGTCGCCACTTCTTTGGCCTTACTCATCTTTAAACTCATACTGCGGATATTTTACCTTCACAAATTATTTCTCATCTAAAGAGACACCCAAATGAGCCATCGACAATGTTTGAGTTACCTATAAAAAAATCACAAAATATTACAAAGGAGGAAAAGAAGAAAGAAGAAGAAGAAGAAGACAAGCAAATTCATCGCTTTCGTTGCGTGATATAATGTGATTTAACACCTCTTGAGGAATGTGCGGCGAACTCCCCATCATGAGTTTAAAATAGCTAAACTCTAGGCGGAGAACATCTTCTTAGATATTTGGCGTAGTCACATGTCTTTTTCTTTTAGAAGAAACATTGCCACCACCGATTTCATGGCGGCTTCTTGAAAGAACCCTATGAATATGAGGAGACCTTTCATCACCTTTACTTGACCTCTTTAGTGGAAAGAATGAGATCTCTCTGCACGGATGGAAGGCCAACCTTGAACATTCTATTTATATATTTGCTAATGTGTAACTCATCTTTTCTTTACACGGAATATTAAGAGTTGCCAAGATCTCATTCTCTCGATAATGGATCACGGAAGGTCATTCAATCTTCCCCATCTCTGGGAAGGCCCCACTCATTTTTCAAAAGAATCCATTAGACCAATTTTAGATGAATCGTGCTAAAATTCTATCCAATTCTTTATAGCTAATAAAAACGTCCTTGAGCATCACATGTGAATCTACACATTCGGTATTTGATGTTCAAAGTAACACACTCTGAAGAAGGCAGTCAAACCGATAATGACCACTGAAATGAAAATTGTGACAAAACACCACATGTTTTGAAGATCTCAATCATTTCGGGAAAAGGAATCATGATCCGTGAATCATCTGAAATAGTGAAGTATCAGGAGGTGAGCGAGCTCGATCGGACCTCTTGGCAACAATAGCCACCAACTCATTAGGAAATGAAATTTTACGGAATATTAAACTATGTGATGTGAGGGATGGTATATCGTCATGCTTACTATGGGTTTTCCTCATATCACCACGTGAAAATACATAATGAATAAGTAAAGAGAGGAGAAATGACAAAATCTAAAATTTTGTGAAGCTACTCACTCACCCCAATACTTGGGCATACCCTTTTCTAACTCTGCCGCTCATGGACAGCTTGGGCTAGAATTTTTTGCCTACGATCTGACGAAAAGGACATGCATACATATGAGATCAAAAAGAAAAGGGGGAGAGAGACAGAGAAACTATTCCTCCCATGATGCTCACATCAAACTTTACAGTCGTTTGATGGCTCTGATGCTTCCCCCATCTTGGCAATTGCTCGACCATTGAACCATCCATCAGTTTGAAGAAATCAATTTCTCACTCTTCTTGGTGTCTCAAACCAGGTCTGAGGTGAGTTATTGCGAGGAAAGCTGGAGCCTTGTCATATGAACTAGTCTTGATCACCTCAAACGGTCGGTCCAGAGGTCAGGTTGACACCTCTTTTGAGGGAAAGCGGAGCCACCGTATGAACTACGGGTCTTGATTGCCTCACCCGATCGGTCCGACGAGGTCAATTGACACCTCTTTCAAGGGAAAAGCGGAGCTTTGCAGTGAACTACGGGTCTTGACGCCCAAACGGTCCCGACAAGGTCAGACACCTCTTCGGGAAACGGGATCCTGCCGTGAACTATGAGTCTTGATCGCTCAACGACTCACAAGAAGAAGAAACACTAAAGCATTGAAGAAGTGTTCCTTCTCTCCCCTGGGGTTTTATAGACCCTATAGAGAAAAAGGATAAAAATCATCAAAATCGACCAAATCCAAAATCCCGAATTGTCAAAAGCTTGTTTGCGCTGGGCCACTGCACGCTGCCGACACGCCAACCGCGCCGCCACATGCACCCGCTGCATCACGCGCCACCGGCTGGGTCGCCATGTCTCACCGCTGTCGCCTGCCAGACGTCAACCACCGCTCGATCCGTCCGACGCGACCATCATGCAGCATACGCGGCGCTGAAGCGCCATGCCTCCCATGCATACGGGCGCTACGCTGCTGGTGCGCTGAAACTCACGAGCACCTGCTTCCTCCGGATGAGTCAGTAATCTCAAATACCGTGCATCTGCCCCCGCATCTCGCCCGTAGTTATAATCTTGTGCTCATGATTATTCTCTCAAAATATATACACACTCAAATATCAAGAATTTTCTATTTTCAAGTATTTGACATATATTTTAGAGATGAGATGTCATCCAAAAATAGGGGGACAACTGATATGATACTTAAAATACTACCAGTCGAAGCACGAATCTTGATGTTAAAAGCAAGCTGATCCGAAGTTGAAACTGGTCAAGATCAAGAACTTAAAATATCATTGGAAACTTTGTGATATCAGTTAAACCTCTAAAAAGCTCTCAAAAAATGGAGTGTTTATAGTCAAATCGAGCATCTCGATCTAACAACAAGCCTAAGATCTCAAAATTACATTTGAGCATTCAAATATTTAAGATACATCAAATGATCAAAGGGATCATGTGCCGTCCGATGAAGTGAGTGGTGCGGGTTTTGTACATACAGACGCACTCCTCCATTCTATAAATAGCCCTCATTCCTCATATGAGGGGAGGCCAAGTGAAGGAGAAGGGGAGCCAAGCAGGAGAGAGGAGAGAGCTCTAAAGCTTGAAGATCCTCCAAGCACAATCGTGCCACCACTCGACGGTCGTCAACCACCGCCGCCAGCCGTCATCGCCGCCGATTGATCCTCACCGTCGACCACTATTGCCGTCATCGCCACCACTACCGGTCATCATCATCAACATCGCCAACATCATATCAACATCGTCATTACGTTGTTCCCTTCTCACATCTTGTAGTAATCCCACATCGGAAGATTCTGTACTCTAAAAGAAATACAAAGTGGAAGATTTTCACTGGGCTAGGCCCCGTGGTTTTTCCCTCTTTTCAAGATTTTCCATGTAAAAATTTTGGAATTTTCTTATTCGCTCTTTAAATACCCGTGTGTGTGCTGGACTCCCCAAAAAAGCTAAGGCGTAAACTTTTACTCTACTGAAACTGGTTTTCTAGCACACAACACAAGGCTAAAGCATAAAATTTTATTCTACCACAATTTATTTTCTAGTATGCAACAAATATAATGAAATTAGTTAATAAATAATAATAAACTTGACAAGATGACATTGATGCTACACAAAAATAGAGGAATGGATAAAACCTAATTCAACACAGAAAGATTTTAAATAAGACTATTCAATAGATATCTTCATCTTGACATTGAAACTACAAATTTCATTATAATTTAATTATAGAGTTTTACATACTTTTAATTTGCTAGAAACAACATAAAGATGGCGTCCTCCTTTTGAATAAAAAAAAAAGTAAGGCAAGTCTAATTTCTCATACGGATAAAATAAATGTAGCACATTTTTTAAAGGAAAAAAAAAGCCTCATAATATAACATAGTCAATTCCAAACATTGCAATTAAATGTGTAAATGAGTAGAGTCAAGTTAGAGTTTGACTGATTCTCAAATTCTACTTTGAGCTCTAAACCAAGCTCGAACTAGGGTCATTTAAAAACTTTAAGAGTGAGATCGGCTTTTAAGCTCGAGCTCAAATTGGACTATTAGATAACTTTATGCATGCGTGAGAGAGAAAGAGAGAGAGAGAGAGAGAGAGAGAGAGAGAACTTACCTGTGTAGGAGAAGCGATGGAGGAGAACATAACAGCGAGCGAAGGCAATTAGCAGAGGAGACAATGTGAAGTCGACACGACTTAGGGTGTCCAATGGGAATAGCATTTCGTTTTGCATTATTAATTTCGCAATTTAGGGTGTGGAATGTGATTTGCTCGATCCTGGACTGAGGATAAGAGTGAACCAGGTGGATCACTCACTTTTGTTTTTTAATCGAGCAGCTAGATGAGCTTTTGAGTCAAGTCAAACGAGACTTGAGCTCGAGCTTGAGCTCACAATCTTATAAACCAGTCTAGCTTGAGCTAGCTCACAACACTTACACCCCTAATTCTAGTCTCCATGTCTTGTCTTCTTTCATGTATCATTGCCTTCAAGCAAGGTCAATCTCCCTACTCACCAATTCCTACATAGTCAATTTCTCTACATATATGATCTCATATTTGGACTCTAACTCATTTCCAAGTAGGAATTCATAGTTGGTTTGATTTTCACTTAACTAATCTTCTTGCACCATCAATCATATTACTTGACCAATCTTTTTGCTTGGTTGTTCTTGTTGGTTAATTATTCACCCTTATTGCTCCTCCTACCTGACCAATATTTCTTTTGGAAAAGTTTGTCTAATTAGGCTCTCTATAACATAAACTCTCTGCTTGTATAATTACACTTTCTATCTAGCCATCATCATTATTTCTCAACTTCCTCATCAAATCAAGTTGTATTTTTTTCAACAACATTAACATTGGATTCCAAAGTTGTATGGTGGAATGTGACCTCCTCATATGTATCATAAATCAAGACAAGCCCACAAGTTAATTTCGACGGACTTTGAAAGTGACAGTGCGCAAATCGGGGATCAAAATGAACTAGACGTCACCGAAAATGGTCGAAACGACCTCTGATCGATGAACGGACTTCGCCGTCACGTTCAGAACATCAAAGTTGATCGAAATATAAATATTACAAAATCTAACGATCAATCGATTAAGCGTTCGAACTATCAATGTATTGACACATATCAGAGTCGGGAAGCTGTGACAATGATCAAACGACCTCCGTTTATAAAATTGATCATGCCGTTAGCCTCAAAACATAGAAAACTATCAAATAATACTGTCCGCGCTCAATTTAGACAAGTCTATGCAAACGTCGAAGTGGCGCAACATAAATCGGGCTCAAATGGATGTTACGAAAATGGTCAAAGCGACCTCATCGATCAAGATTTACCATCACGCTCGTATTGAAATTGGTAAGAATATAAATATTGCACAACTTGATGATCAACAGATCTAGTGCATGAGTTGTCAACATGCTTGCACACATATCGAGGTCATGAGGCGCCAACACAAACCAATCGACCTCCGTTCGCATAAATTGATCACGTCGTTAGCTTCAAAATGTTGAAATATATCAAGTAAGACTGTTCGCACTCAATTAAGACAAGTCTGTGCGAAAATCGAGTGGTTGAAAGCGGTGATGCCTATTTTGAGCTGAAATTGACTCAATTTAATGTCGACTCGAACCAAACAATCTTCGATTGCGAAACGGATCACGCCGTTGCGTTCGAAATATCGGAATAACCTTAAATTGATTATCCAATCATGTCGCATAAAATTCACATTAAAGTCATTTAATCAATTTAAAAATTAGTATAAAATCCCTAAATTTCCCTAAAACCCACTTAACCCATTCGAACCGGTCCTATTCACGCATGCTGAGCTCTATTCCTCTTCGAGCTGAACCCTCCTTCTTGATGTATGATCCTCGCGACTTCCTCTCCCTTCCATGCAGCCGAGAGCACGCTCCAAGGGTTAAACCAAAGGAGCTCTACATCTCCTTCACGCACGGGATCGAACCGCTCCACTGCTTTTCAAATCATTCCCTCAAGCAAATCGAAAGGTAAGAGCACTTCCCCTCCCCCCATTCTCGGTTTTCTCTCCAAGAACCACATGCGGTAGCAAGGAACGGAAGCCCTCCTCATCCCGTTTGTTCAAAAGAATCGCAAGAAATCGTAAGCTCTCGATCTCTTCCATCTCCCAATTTCTTTGGAACTGAACACAAGCAAGAAAAGGCAAGGCCACAATCCTTTCATTCATCTAATTCTCCTCTCATCCAACCCCCCTTCATCCGAAAAAATAAAAAAAAGAATAAAAGGCTCTCTTCCTCTCCTCCTCCATAAAATCGAAAAAGGGGTAAGGATCCTTCTCCTTCCTTTCTTCTTCTTCTCTTTTCTTCTTCCTCCTTCCCCAATTTCACTCCTTCCTTTATTTCCACAAAAAATAGAAAACTATTTCTTTCTTCCCCTCACAAATCAAAATCATCCTCCCTTTCCCTTAAATTCACTTCAGCTCTCTGATTTCCCTCTTTTTCCACCAAAATTGAAAATCGGCTCTTCGAATCCCCTCATTTTTGCCAAAACCGAAAATCAACTTTCAAATTCTCCCATTTTCCAAATATGAATTTCCTACTTCATTTATCGCATCGCTTCATAATCGGGAAGAACGCCACAAGAAGGCAGGTTCATCTTTCGCTTTGCATTCTTTTGTATTACCTTTAAATTCTCTTCGTCAGATCGAGGAAGCAACATCAAGAGATGGTTCTTCTTTCCATGTCATATTTTTTGCATCACCTTTCTAATTTTTCACGCAGAACTAGAAAGTAAATAATCAAGAGTTCTTCTTCGATTTTCTATTGCCGATTCCTCACATTATCTCTTCAAATTCGCCTCGCCGGAGCCAAAGAAGCAACACCATCAAGAGGCGGGTTCTTCTCTTAGTTTTTGGCATACCCGACCTTGTTCCCTTGCCAATCATTGCAGCACGCCGAAAAAAGGAGTCAAAATATGCGGGATCTGTGAATGTGGATATATATATATATACATGCTTGTGTTTCTTTTGCAGTATGTCAAGGTTCAAGAGGGCGCATGAAAGATGAAAATCATCAGGTGTCGCATATCGCTTCGTTATGCTCAAGAGGGCGCATCAACATTCTGCTAGATGTCATTCCCTCTAGACGAAATGCTGCAAAAATTTTGTCTATTTTCTAGACTTAGAAAAAAGGGGGGGAATGAATATATATTTTGTCTTTCGGTTTGAAGGCCTCGTCTCTCAAATTGTGATGAGATGAAAAACTCGTGTGTCATAAGACACCTTCCTCTTCGAGGCGTAGAAAAACCAAAACTCTCGATCAACCACAGGATGGCGTTGGGAGGTAGACTAAAATTCAAGACTTAAACAAATTCAAATAGAATTACCTAAACTTAAGTCAAACAAAAAAATATATGATAAATATGAAGATAAGTGTTAAATTAAAGAAAAATAGGGGAAGAACACTTAAAGAAAATTTTGGAAAGAATGTAACACTCATTTAAAATGCAAGTAAAATTTGGAGAGGCTAATATTAAACTCACAAACTTTACGATTCTCTATGGCTTAAATTGAAGTAATGAGTGAGTTCTCTTTTCTTGTAAATTTCTCAAAATTAAACAAGCCTTAATTGAAACTTGGGGAGACTAATACTAGACTCATAACAAACTGACAATAAACTTAAAGCCTATAAAATTTGATATAGAGTTAAGGATGTATCTAAATTGGGTTTAATAACTCTTATATGAATACGTATGTGATCATTATACTAGCTAATAAGCATGAGTAGGGCTAAAGCAATAAACACTGAAATCGGCATAACTTATCATAAGTGATGTAAATTGAACATAATCGAGTTGGGAGAATTACAAAAACTCAACAAGTAAACTAAGTGCAAGTAATATTTTAAACTACAATCTAAATCAAAATACCTTTAACGCTACCGGATCTGTAATTCTTTATATAAGTAGACAGAAAACGATACTAAACTAAATGCTGCGTGAATGAAGGAGCTTTTCTTCAATACAATAAATTAAGAAATTTCATTCTAATTATGATGTTCAAAACTAACGAACTTACTAATTAGGTGAAATTAGCTAATAAACACCTGCATGTGCTCGGACATAGAGATTTCAAGTACAAATTTTAATGTCTGAAAAGGTTGCGCGGGCTTAAATTGGAATCAAATGAAACTACAAAATCAATCTCATAATTCAAACAAAAATTATCTAAACTATACTCATGGGCCACATTATCTTTGAATGCTTAAATTCAAGTGTCTGAGGATCTTATGGGTTGCTTCAATTTAGTCTTGGATTAGGTCAAGTTAACAAAACCTAAAATCATAATAAGAGTTTCAAATCAATTAAAATATTGATTTTTTGTTAGGTGACATAGATATAATCTCAGCAACTAAATAGAGTTGATAGATCTAAAGCTCTTAAACATATTCAAATTAATCAACTTTTCAAATCAAATTAAGTAGTAATTTAAAACTACTTAAATGAAACTCTATCACTAAAAATTTAAATCAAACTCAATCCATCCACCTTTCGTAACTGTTTATCGGGGGTGACAAATTAAAAAAATTTTAGCTTACAAATGAGCTAATGTCAAATCAAGTGTTCTATGTTCACTCTTCACTCACAGAAGGCGTGACCGTGTCTTCAGCGTGGCGGTAGGCTCCGGATGAAGTAATTATGATCGATCCTCGATCGGTGGTTTTATCCCTATTTATATCACGATGTAGTATGTATGCTCCCCAATGGCTCACGCCCTTTGAGTTGTGAATCATGGGTATACTTGATAGGGCAAACCCTCTCATTAAGGTAGACTTAAGTCGTCTCTTGACAAACACCACCCCATGTCTCAAGGATTTCTTGACGGCGTAACTCATGTGTTGCTGATAAGAATCCTTCCGATTGATTGGGTATTTCTAACTAAGTGACTAGGGACCATGCGGATGATGGAACCATGTGATCTAGATCGGGCACGTCATCATTCCCCCAACCATCCAGTTTAATCTCAAATGATGAATTTCATAATCTAAATTTTAAATTCCACATGCTTCTACTATACGCTACGTATTAATCGACCTAACGACTAGCCTTAATCGAAAGTTCTCTCTCTGCATTGAGAGGGGTAATTAACTAAAGGGGCTTGCACTTATAGGAAACCTGAAACCAGATTCAAAGTTTTCACCAAATGAGGACAAAATCTCTGGGTAGTGTCTTACTACTTTTTCATTTGCTTTCTGAAAATTACACCGACACTTTAAATCATACTCTATTCAATTCAATAATTATCAAGAGGTTGGTGGCAAATTTTCGGAGCCCACATGGAATATATGTTGAGCCTTACTTGAGACCATTAGATGATTAAATATTAGAGAAAGAAAATAAGAATAGATTTTATCCCGTAACCTATTGTTATTATAAAGGATCTAATTGATCGATTATCAAAGGAGATAATCTAAATAAGAAAATGTACATATACTGAGAGAGAGAGAGAGAGAGAGAGAGAGAGACTTTACAGTTAGAATGTGATATTTTTTTCATAACACTCTTAATTGTTGACACTTATTCTCCCACATAACGTAAAATTAAAGTCGATGCTACAAGGTGAGCTACATAAGATGTGATCTACCATTAGGATAGTCAACAAAAAAAAAGTTATGAATAATTGTATGAAAACTGAGTAATCATCTCCTCTAAATTCTTGATCAAATACCACGTATACGAGAAAAATAATGTGTTCATTAGAAGAGTATTGTTGTTAGCTGCCTTTAATCAATTGTTTGCTTAATAACCTGGATCATATGATTTTAAAATACTAATTAATCATGCTTAATGATCGAGCATCATAGATCAAGTATTATTTAGTATGGGTTTTATTATAGAAGATATATCACTTGGTTGCTTTGGATGACTCTTGATGGACTATTTGTGAATTTATCTTAGTCTGTGTTAATTCAACATTGTTTAGCTCATTCAATCTGATTTAAATGACCTCCTTTACTTTTTTCACATGATCCAAATGAGTATGAATGAAACTTTTAATTAGCCTCATTCATTTTTTAACCTGCTAGTCTCCCTTTATTGACATCTATTAGCAATTCTTCAATTATTAGTTGGCATCTTTTATCTACATTTAATTTACTCGCCAATTGATATCCACATGACCTCCCTTGCCAACGTACATTAGGCCACATTTGATGATTTTTAGCAAAACATTTAGGCTTCTGTTTGGTTGACATTCTTGTATTAATCCTCAAATTCACTGTTGCTTAAGAGAATTCCTGAATTGGTCTAACTTGATTTAATATTGTTGCAAGCTTCTTTATCTCAAGATATCACTAAGTAGTTATGTATGATCATTCTCTCCTATAGTCATAATTATTTTATTTGAGCCTCTAAAAATTCAAAGTAGTTATGTATGATTACAATAAAAATTCTTCATCAATGTGCAATTTTAAAGCACCCTTAAAAATTTATTACATATTTGAGTTCTAGTTTATGTGCTCAATGCTCTACGGTTAATATTATTGTAATGTCATATTTCTTATTGAAAGATAATAAATGATAAAATAACTTTTTCAGATATATAAATATATTATGTGAAATGATGGGCCTAATTTTATCATACATGTCATTAATTTCATGGATCACCTATTATCTCCTACTACAACTAAATGGTTAGATAATGCAAATAAATTGAAAAGATAAATACGACTAAACTATTAAACATCACAAATAAATTATTAGACATTCACAAATATAATATAATGAAATTACTTATCTAATAATTTAGTTAAATTTATCTTTTTGAATTTATTTATATTATCTAATAATTCAGCTATATTAAGAAATAATACACAGAAAATTTTCTTATTAAAAATAATAGACAATAAGTCTCATTAAACCTATCAAAATTATGGAATAAAGATTAGTAAAATATTGCTTCAACCAATAGAAATCTCAGCAATAGATAATCAATGCATTAATCTTCACTCATTTTTTTTAGAAGATATATATATATATATATATATATGCACAATTCTTATGTATTTACATATCTAATACTTAAAATTGAATATTTACTTATCTAATATTTTTCTTACTTAAAAATTTTTAAAATTGAGTGATGATGATATTTTTAATGTGATATTGAATATTAGAGTGTTATATATATAAAATTTGAAGTTTAGATATTATATATATATATATATATATATATATATATATATATATATATATATATATATATATATATATATATATATATATATATATATATATATATATAAATACATAAGAATTTAGTGGTATGTACGTAAATCCCTTATTTTTAAATCACTTAATTTTTTTGATTGAAATAAAAAAATAATATCTAGAAATTAAAAAATAGTTGATTGAGGCGAATTAAACTTGGGTGGGTAGGTGTAGCACGAGTCAATAAATAAATGTGAAGGCATCTTGTTTCGGCCTCCGCTGTGGCTTTTTAAGAAGAGTAGGTGTGAACGAAAGGAAAAAAGCAAATAAATTAATTTGTCATTAACTTGAGCTTTGTCTTAACCACACCACCTCAAAACAAATCCAATAAAGAATATTTCATATGATAAAAAAAATTTATTTTAAAATATTCTCAGTAAAATTTAAAATATAGCTGATTTCAAAGTTTTTTGAATTTTTAGATAAATATTGCACTAATTATTCATATATTCCATATTGGAAATATGTAAAGATAAAAAATAAATTTATCTAACAGATCATGTCAAATCATCGAAGATGTAATCGAGCGTCTGAATCCATGGAAGAGCTAATACGGGATTTTGGCCTTCCACTTTTAAAGGGGTGTTCTTGAGAGAGAGAGAGAGAGCTTCTTTTCACTCAATATGAGATATGAAGAAAATGAGAACTTCATCATTTAGAATGGGGACAATGATCCTATTTATACTTGAGTGCATTTCATTTTATTTCAGTCCATCATTAAAATAAAAAAAAATGTCCGGTTTCTACACATGATAATTCCATACAAAATTAATAAGATGTCTCAAAAACCTAAAATTAATTAGTCTTTATTTGATCACAAAAATTAATAGGCTTAAAATAAGATGGCATTATAATGTATAATTAAATTCATATGTGAGCCAAAATTCAATCAATCTCCCACTTGGGTACATATATATATTGTTTGACAATTATACATTATTAAATACTTTAAGAGCTCAATATTTGCTATCTTTAAATAGAAACATCTTTAGATAATCTGGTTCATTAATAATATTGGCATAGAATCAAAGTGAGCTTTATTATAATTTTTCTATAATAAGACCCATTAGTGATCATTAAATCGATATGATTAATGACATAGATCAAGTATGAATGTGTAATATGGAAATTTCATATAATGTGATCATATATCATATTTATTTCCAACTGGTCATATATTATAACTCAAAACAGTTATACATATAGTTTCATTTATTTATGCTAAACTGCAGTTGAAACTACATAACTTTATTTTAGAGTTTTCAATTATAAGATGATAACAATACTTTATTGTGATCAGAAAAATATATTTATAATCAATGAACAACATAAGCAAACTCCACTATCTTGATATCAAGTAAACTCATACGAGCACCTCATGAAATACTTTAGGTGGTAAACCTTTTGTAAGTGGATCTGATCATAAAATTTGTACTAATATGTTGATAGATCTTGAGAACTCAACTCTTTCTTTTCAAGAAACTTTATGTCAATATATCTTTGATTTTGACGAACTCGGTTGTTCTTTGAATACAACTTCGGTCTATTATCACAATTTATTTTAATGGTCTCTCTATTCCATCAAAATATTTAGCGGATAAAATTTAGTCATATTCCTTGATTTGATGCCTCATAACAAACTATAAATTCGCTTCCATAGTGGAAGAAGCTATAAGTGATTGTTTAACACTTTTCCAAGATATAACTCTCCTCCTAAAGAAAATATAACTAAAGTGGATCTTACTATTGAACCCAAATCAGTCGGGTACCCCATAATCTCTAAATGATCTGATCTTCGATATGTGAGCATTAAGTCTTTTGTTCTCTTCAGATACTGTATAACCCTTTTTACTGCTTTCCAATGATCCATTCTTGGGTTACTTAAATATCTGTCAAGCATTCCAATAATGTGCAATATCGGACGGACGTCTGAGCATACATACATAAGACTCCCTATTGCAGATGCATAAGGGATCTTTGCCATCTCTTTCTTTTCAAATTCATTTCTTGGAGATTGAAGCAAATTAAATTTATCACCTTTAACAATGGGTGTATCTCCTGGTGCACAATCTTTCATGCCAAATCTACTAAGCACTTTATCAATATATGCCTTTTATGATAAACCAAGTATACCATGAGAACGATCTCGATAAATTTGTATACCTAACACAAAAGATGCATTTCCAAGATCTTTCATTTCAAATTTATCTGAAAGAAATTTCTTGGTTTCATGCAAAAGGCCTATATCACTACTTGGCAGTAGAATATCATCAACATATAACACTAGGATGATGAATTTACTCTCACTTATTTTGTGATAAATGCATTAATCAACAATATTTTCTTTAAAACCAAAAGAAGTAATCACTTGATCAAATTTCTTATACCATTGACGGGAAGCTTGCTTTAAACCATAGATGGATTTCTTTAATTTGCATACCAAGTGTTTTGAATCAGAAGATTGAAAATTTTATGGTGGCACCATATATATAGTTTCTTCAATGTCACCATTGAGAAATGCAGTCTTTACATCCATCTCATGTAACTCTAAATCATAATGAGCTACTAGTACCATAATGATTCTAAAAGAGTCTTTCGAAGAAACTGGAGAGAAAATCTCTTTATAATCAATGTCTTCCTTTTGAGTGAAACCTTTAGCGACTAGACGTGCTTTATATCTTTCGACATTATCTTTTGAATCTCGTTTGGTTTTAAAAATCTATTTACAACCAATGGATTTTACTAATTTAGGCAATTCGACAAGATCTCAAACATCATTGTCTTTCATTGATTTCATCTCATCCTCAATGGCTTCTATCCATTTATGAGAGTTAATACTTTGTTTGACTTGACTAAAAGAGATTGGATCACTCTTCAATCCAATGTCAAACTCATGTTCTTGGAGATACACAACATAATCATCTGAAATTGCTAATCTCCTCTCTCTAGTGGATTTTCTTAATGACACTTCAATTTGAGGTTATTGTGATTCCTCAATATGAGTGGAAGTTAACTCAAGAATATTTTGATTATTTGTATTTACAACTTGAATATGATCAGGTAAAATTATCTGATTATTTTTTATTGTAACTGTAGGAAGAGTAATAATTTGCTCTTCAAATATAAAATTTTTAGATTTATTACTCCCATCATATTCAACTTTCTCAATAAATTTAGCATTGCATTTATTTATTTGAAGAGTCATAAAACTTAAAACCCTTCAACTTTCTAAGTATCCAACAAAATAATTATAGTTTGAGTCCAATTTTCTTTCATTATTTATATGGCTATTTGACATCCTGCACATGAAGATGTCTAAAGCTTCTTCCCAATCCATAATTTATATGATTTAGCCTGTTTTGGAACTCTATTAAGGATGTAAACTAGTCTTTAAGGCTTCTCAAAGTGAAGAAGAATGATTTATCATACTTCTAACCATATCCATAAGGTCTCTCATACACCATTTTGACTTGGAGTCCCTCGCATGGTGTATTGAGGAACGATGCCACATTCTGCTAAATATTTGGCAAAAGGCCTGACATTGTTCACTGATCCATCATATACATAGTATTCACCACCGATTTGATATTTTATTTCCAAGTTGATTTTCAACCTTAAAATTTTGAATCGCCGATTGTGACTTCTCATAAATTAAGTATAAGTACCATAACGAATAATCGCTATGAAAGTAATGAAGTTGGTCCATTCCAAGTATGGGAATGGACCACAAATATCGATGAATTAATTCAAGATGTTTAAACTCTATTAGCACTTTCTTGATATTTGTTTGTTTTCCTCATTCTATATAGAGTTTATCATCCTAAAAATCAAGAGAATTCCTTTAACACAAGTCTTTCAATTCTATGTTTAGAAATATGTAAACGCTTGTGCCATAACATATATGAATTCTCATTTATTAATTTTGCTTTGTACCAAAATTACTTGCATGCTTTCATTAATTTGTGAAGGAAATATCTAATTTATATAGATTATCAATCAAAGAACTCAAATAATATTTGAATAAGAGACTAAATTTATTTTCAAATGAACAAGAATAATAGATTTGTCCAAACAAGAAATAAAATTAAATTATCTAAATGACACATAAAAAGTCTCATGTAAATTCAAAATACAACTAAATTCTAGATAATCTATATAAGCATATTGCTTCAACAGTGAGCTTTATTATTTCCCACATAGATGAATTTTTCAAAGATCATTCATCTCTTACAACCCTATAGTCAGCAGTAGTAATGCATGTATCCACCAAGTGTGATTTGGTATTAAGGATAAATTAACTTTAAACAAACAAAGTTGAGAAGTTTACCTTTTCACCTAATTTATATATACTGGGACAATCCTTCTTCACATGACCTTCTTGCAAAAGAAAAAGTAAGTATCGCATTATGCACCTTTGTGAAGTCCCTTTCCCAGCCTCCTTTATAAGTCCTTTTTCTTTAGTAACAATGCCACGAGAGAAAGTACTAAGTGAGCACTTTCTATTTTTTAATCTCTTCCTCTTGCACACATTGAGCAATGAGCTCATTAAGAGTCCATTTTTTCCTTTTGAGTATTATAACTTATCTTAAAAGGATTAAATTGAAGAGAGATCAAAACTGTGCACAAGAATATCATAACATCTCTAATTTTAGTGCTTTGACAAAATTAGACATCTCTTCATAATGTACCCCTTATATTTCTAAACAAGTTTACTTAATACCACTCACTTTTTCAACTAAACAAAAACTGGTCACATTTTGCTTTTAGACGCACATTCATCTTCGTGCATTGTAACCTCTTACGGAATGGAATGCTTCATGATCATAAGACTTATCGGTTAGAGCGCTCCCACTTTTCAAAGTTAACCTTTGTTCAATAGTATTTTTTAGTAAGAGGCGGGAGGGCATTGATCGGGATCGCGTAGTCGAATCCATGCAGAACAATTGTGATATGTTATTTCCATTTCTTAAAGTTAGTTACGTTAAGCACTGGAATGTTATTCAAATTGGTCGATATAGAAGAAACATTAATTGAAAATAACAAAATAATACTCATAATTAACAACATTGTCATTTTCATATACATATATAATGTAAACAAAATATATGCTTGAAATAAAATGTTTAATAAAATGGGTATAAGATACCTAACATTGCATTTAATTGGACATAAATACAATTTGTAAATGAATCTCTTAAAATTACAATCGATAAATATTGATAATAAATTCTCGATATATACATCTTTGGATCGACGTATTGTATCATGATTAATATAAATTTATCATATATATTTGTTCTACAAATCGCCAAAAAATAATCTTCTTTTGGGCCTATTATTTTTCGCATATATTTAAATATAATCCATGTATAATATTCATATATTTCAATAAATAAATAAATTGAGATAATAGAGATCACTTTGGTAACATAATATTTCAATTTAAATTATTTTGAAAAAATAAATATTAACTGTAATATTTTAATAAATATTTCAATTTCTATTATCCGAATTAGGAAACATTTACCAAATATTAAAATAATAATTATCTATAAAATTTTAAATAGAATATTTATACATAAATATTTAATATTAAAAGAAATTCTGAAATAAAAAAGCTTCTAGAAATATTAAACAGTAAGTATAATTATTATATTTACTTAATAAATATTCTGTTTTGAATTAATTGCATAAAGCAATTAAATGTAAAATATTTCAGATTAGCAAAGATAAATATAAAATTTGAAATGAATATGAAACGTTATAAATAAATAAATAAATATAATAAATAAACTGAAAATATTTAGTTAAATTATATTACAAATATTCCGATTCGGCCTTATTAAAAAAATAATTAAATAGAATAATTATATCATTTATATTAACTTATATATAATTATATATATAAATACCCGTCGGGTCGGAAGAAAAAGAACAGATAGAATTAAATGGAATAATTATAATATTTATATTAACTTATATATATTTATATATATGCCCATCAGATGAGATGAAACAGAAGTTGTTTCATATTCCTCTTTCCTTTATTTTCCTTTTTTTTATTATAAATCTGAAATATCGTTTCATATTATAAACGATGGACAGAAAAATATTTCATATTTTCTAATAGAAAAATAATCTAAAAGATATCAATACTTCATATAAATGATCAAATTATTCGTTAAAAAAAAATTTGAATCATGTAGTTTGATCTAAAATTTTCAAATAATTAAATGCAAAAGATGAAGAAGAAAAATCATTTCTCAACGATTCAGTATTGATATGGCTCTCAAAATACCACCCGTCAAAGCACAAATCTTGATGTCGAAAGCGATATGATTTTGAGTAAAAACCATCGAGATCAAGACTTAAAATATGGAATCTTGGACATCATTAAATCCCAAAACAACTCTCAAATATGGGTGCTTATAAATCGAAGTCTCGACGAGGATCTAATCTAAGATCTCATAATTGACTTCATTTGGGCATCCAAATGCTCAAAATACATCAAATGATCAAAGGAATCATCCAGTCGAATGAGGGAGTGATTTTCAACGCCTCTCCTCATCTATAAATAGCCATTCCTCAAGAAGGGGGCCAAGTGAAGAAGAAGAGGAGGCAAGAAGAAGAGGAGGAGCCACCGCGACATACCACCACCACGCCATGGCACGATCCTTTCACAACAAGAAGGAAGAGTCCAAGCAAGGAAGAAGAGGAAGAGTCCAAGGAAGAGAAAGTCCAAGCAAAGGGAAGAGAGTCAAAGGAAGAAGTGGAAGAGCAAGCGAAGGAAAGAGTCCAAAGAAAAGGAAGAGTCCGAAAGGAAGAGAGGAAAAGCAGTGAGGAGGAAGAGATAGCTGAAAGCAAGATCCTCCAAGCAAGATCAAGCAAGATCTCGGCATCAACCACCGCCATCAGTCCACTAATTGACCGATTCTCACTTACAAGACTCCACCATCAAGAGAATTACAACCGATCATTGGGTTATTCATCTCATATGCATCAGATCCGTTATCGAAGACTTTGTACTCAAACAGATACATAGAAGCTCATTAGCCTGGTTTTTCCCCTCTTTCGAGGGTTTTCACGTTAAAACTCTAGTGTCTCATGTCTCTTTAATTACCTGTGTCGGACTAATCGAGAAAAAGCGCGAACTTTCACTCTCACGGTGGTTTTCAAGACAAGTATGATAACCGCTCTAATACCACTTGTTAGAAATATGTAAAGATAAAAAATAAATCTATCTATCCCAGATCTCATGTCAAATCATTAAGAATATGTAATTGAAAGCCTACCTGAATCCATAGAAGAGCTAATACTGGATTTTGGCCTTCCACTTCTAAAGGGGTGTTCTTGAGAGAGAGAGAGAGAGAGAGAGAGAGAGAGCTTTCTTTTCACTCAAGATGAGATATGAGGAAAATGAGAACTTCACCCTTTAGAATGGGGATCAAGATCCTATTTATACTTGAGTACATTTTATTTTATTTCAGCCCATCATTAAAATAAAAAAAATGTTTGTTCTCTACACATGATAATTCTATACAAAATTAATAAGATGTCTCAAAAACCTAAAATTAATTAATCTTTATTTGATCACAAAAATTAATAGGCTTAAAAATAAGATAGCGAATAATATATAATTAAATTCATACGTGAGACCACATTCAAAAATTCCTAACATTCCAATCATCTCTAAATAAATTTAAACTTTTTGAGATTCATCATATATAAATTTAAGAGAAATTATTACGTACAAGAAGTCCGGATATAGCTTTATATTCAGATTATATTTGCATAGCATCATTTGACTCTTAATTAATATACAGTTATTGTATATTAATTATGAACTGACATGAATTATTATGTATTGATATAAATATTAATTACATAATAATACATAGCATCTACATATACATCAATATATAATAATACATAATATTTTAAAATTAATATATAATAATTATATATTAATGATATCACATGATACTATATTATTAAAGTTTAGACATATTGTAATAATTTTCTAAATTTAATTAGAACATTAAATCTGCTTTTTACATATATAATATTTTTATGCATGAATAATATATTTTATTTCTTAAAAAAATTAATAATAGTGATATTTTTTTAATGTGATTATAAAAAAAATATTATTTATGTAAATATTAAAGAATAGATGTTCCTCAATAAATTCATAAAAATTATGTGCTATACGTTTCTCTTATTTCTGGGTTTGTTGAAAACTACATAATAAATTTTTATATAAGTTTATAAAATAATCAATTCATTGTCAGCAATTAATTTATATTAAGATTTATTATTCCGTATATAAGTCACCATAAATGACAGATATTTTTGAACATAAATATCAAAATAAAGAAAGAGAAATTATTATAAAGAAACTTTACCGAATCTAAACCCTAATTAATGTATGCGCCATTTGCATATATGGGCAGAATGATACATATTAACTTAAGAGCTGTTTGAGATCACTTTTATTTTTTATTTTTTATTTTTTATTTTATATATTTATTTTATTTTATTTATATTTTGCTTTAAAATTTTTTTTATTTTATTGTACCTATTATTTTTAAAAATATTTAAAACATCTTTACATGTTTTGAGTATTTTTAAAATAATATTATTTATTTTTAAAAATAAAAAATAAAATCACATAAAAAGTACTTTAAATAAATATATTTTTAAAAATAATATAAAAAGAAAAATAAAATTGATCCCAAACAAACCCTTAAATAATAAAGAAATACAATAACAAAACGTAGTCTTTTTTTTCGTTGGAAAAACGTATTTAATTTTCTTACGTTCCCTTAACGGGATTTGAATTTTCTTAGATTAGCAAATTCTTGGGAGGGTGGCTACGGCATCCATACATTAGCTTCTCATTTAGGAATACCAAAACTAAGTGTAACTCATAACTTGTACTTCAAATCATATAATCATGATGCCATAAATCTTGTAGTCGCATAATATATAAGAGTATGACATACAAATATATGTTAAGATATTGAATCATAGTCTATTAATAAATATAAATGTTAAGGGGTCATTTGGGATCATTTATAATTGTTGTTTTTTATTTTCATTTTATTTTATTTATATTTATATTTTAAATAAATATGTCTAATAGTGATACTTATTTAAAAAAAAACTCAAAATGTTTAAATTTTAATTTAATTATTTTTAAAAATAATGTAATTTGTTTTAAAAATAAGAAAATATTTAAAAATATAGTAAATAAATATATTTTTAAAAATAGCATAAGAGCAAAATTTTTTTAAAAAATACAAAATTAAATTGATCTCAAATGAACGGTTATAAATATAATCACTTTATGAAGATGACATTGTAGAAATAAATATGAATCAATTAAAACTTGCTCATAAAAAGAACTATTAAAGATGCTAATCTAATGGTCTTCCCATTCAATTAGTGTGGTGGAAATGAGGGCTATCACCACCTAAAAATTAGTGTGAATTTAAATAATTATTCTCTCATTAAATCATCGATTTTAAATTTGTAAAAAAAAATATAGAAATGATTTGACCTTAAAATTAAGAGGACATCTCAAATCACTATTAATTTTTTTAATTTTATTTTCTTTTAAAATATTATTTTAAAAATATTTAAAATATATAAAATTATTTGACTATTTTTAAAAACAATACGATTATTTTATTAAAAATAAAAATAAAATGCATACAAATATGATTTTAAAAATAATGTAAAAATAAAATAAATGATACAAAATCAATTTGATCCTAAATAAATCTTAATATTTCAAAATGTTAGGCTATATATTCACAAAAAAAAAAAAAAAATGTAATGAATGTGATGGACATTCTAATATAACATTAATCATCAATCCATAAGTAATATCATGAGCATTCTATATTTTTCCTTAACATAATTGAAGGGCAAAAAAATAAAAAAAGAAAAGAAAAAGTCAAACACACATGGGATGACTTTTTTTTATAATGAAAACACAAATGGTCTAAATATCTTAGAATAGAACCACATTAAACTAACAAACGCCACCATGAAATTAGTGGAAATGGTCAATAGTCAAGATCTCCTAAAAACTGACTTTCATCTAGCTTGAGCCAGCTCGTACAAAATCCCTAATCATGAAATGGCCCGTTGGTCAAACCATTTATTTACTTCAGCCATTATTTCATTCAATTTTTTATATTGACTAAAACAATTCAATGCCACCTAAATCATTTGCTTCTCTCTCTCTCTCTCTCTCTCTCTCTCTCATCAAACCTTAACATCGCCTCCAATCATTGTAATTTTAAAACTATGACATAAACTAATCAATTAGAGCAGAACTTTGTCCCCACTTCTTTAATTTTTTTCGTCCTTTAAGACTATAATATAATATAATGTATAATTAAAAGTTCTTTGTATCACGATAATGATGGGTATTAGTCACTGTTGATCAATGCAATTGAACTAATCCTACAGGTGGTCCCCAAGTCTTGTTAATTTGAGCCAATGACATGCAAGCAGCGTGACACCAATGATGGAGGTAGCAGGACTGGGGGTTAGGCATGAAATTTTAATTTTATTTGTTATATGAACGAGCAAGATTATTTTATTATCTACAATGATTGTGGTCGATCTTTTGTGGTTGCAAACAATCTTGTTGTTTGTCACAATATGCTTCATATAAAGAGAGCAACATAAGATTTAGTAATGAGAGTGTATAGTTTACTTGAAGAAGTAGTGATCATAAGAGCAAAATTAGGTGATGCAAATGTGAAATAATTTGAAATCTTAACTGACATGTTAATAGTATTTTGAAATGGGAGAAATTTAGCTCTTGATTTTTATGTTTTTTGAAAGGTCAAAATTATACACAACAAGTGATATCATTAACATCTGCATCTTTAGAGTACTTAGAGAATTCTTTCTGAATTAGAGAATCTTTCTTAGCCTCAAAAAGTCTTTCTTATTTTTTGGAAACAACTTCTCAACTTTGGGATGATTCAACTCTATCTCAAAAAAAAAAAATATTCGACCTAATTGTTTATTACAGGAGAAAAAAAAGATTAAAGTGTACTAAAGATGTCACTTAATGCATAAATCAGTGCACAATCAATATTCTTTTATCTAAATATATTCTCTATGCACATCACCAATTTTCAAAGCATATGAACTACTCTATGATTATTAGGGCTTCATAATCAAAGCTATTGTTACATTATGAGACATAATTGACAATATCAACACTTACAAAATCTCTTTTGAAAATCACATTAAAGTTCTCTAAATATCTTTATTAATTTCATTTTTATAATGACGTTAACTTTGCTTTTGCATTGACAAACTTGGCATAATCTTTCTTTCTTGTCTCCAACCTTATTAGATCAAACCCTTTTAGTCTCATTATATTTGCAATCAATTAAACTAATCTAATCTAGTCCTATTTACCCTTAGTGCTTTTCTGACAAAGTGGAATAAATCCCCAGTAAATTGAATCATAAGATTACCACTAGCTTGTCATTGTTGTAGGTATGCATAGGCTTCCCTTGGAGTTTGATTTTTTTATATATCCAACATATGAGCCTACAAGATTTTATATCATATCTAATGTACCTAAGTCCACTCTAGCATTGTAGATTGGCTATATCCTTTCTTTCATTAGTGAATCACTTTGATTAACTTATAGCTTACCTCAATGCTACCTTGATTGAGAACCTAGACTCAAATTGGCCCAGTGGGGCCTTAATTAGAAATTGGCCTATTTAACATGACTTAAAGTCCATGAATATTTTATTAGATAACACATGTCTTCTGAACATTGAAATAGGCCATTTAAGATGACCTTAAATAAAATTAGTATCATATTACCCCAATATAACCCAAATATCTTATTAAGACCTAAGTTTATATACTCGAGCCTCGCAATTGTCTTATGACACTTTAAATCTTTTAGTTGTGTTATCTTATAACCAATAAGATTCATTAGATTTACTTGACTTAAGCCTTGCTAGGTTAGGGTAGGGCTAATGCAAACCACTCCACTATACTCTATGAAACTCACTTGTCCAGATTAAGTTTTAGTTGAATAAACCTAGTTAATTATAGATTACTCATTCTAAATACTCAAAAACACTCAAGTTCCCTAGCTTGAACCTCATTTTTGTTCTAAGCTATCACTTGACTTTAGTCACCATTGAGTTTACTCAACCCTTGAGACAATTTAAACTTAACCATGTACTTCTTCTAATTTAGATTAAGCCTTATGCATTAACCAAAACTCCCCATGAGAGTTATAAATGGTTTGACACAACCTTAACTTTGCTTACCTTAAGCTAACCCAAACCAAATATAGGCCATTAAAAGGCCAATTAATCTTTTAGCTTCACATGAACCCACGTTGACTGGATTAAGATATATTGAATCACCCTCAATGCCAATCGTATCTTAAGGATGCCAAAAGTAAAATTGACCATACCATTGGATCAACCTAAATATAGTCTTAAGTGACCTTATCCATTAAATGGACCCACTTATTTAGCTTTGAATGAGTAGCCTAGCCATGTTTGACCAAGATTAAATTAAGTTTATAAATTTTTTTTTCATGCAACCATTTTATGCCATATAGAAGAGTTTGAGGTAACTTGAGGTTGAATCAGCTAAACCTTTTGGCCTATAAGACCTAAGAAACTGGTAATCCAGCTTAAAATAAGCTTAAGCTAACTAAAGTAGCTTGGGCCATCCCATTAATTTGACCTAAGTCCATTTAAACATGTTGCTAGATCACTTTGTCTAATGCACACATCAAGCTTGTGAATAGGTTTCCCTAGACTTCTTAGTATGATTAAACCCAACCCTTTATCATATGACTATTACTAATAATAAGTTAAACAGAGCATAATGTTCCACACCACTCCTTTTCTAGAACCTCTTAAATATTTTATCATGCTTAGATGCTTTGCTTTACTTGGCTTGATCCCCACCTTCATCCATAATAGTTTGAGAGTTCAATAGTCATTTCATCCATGGTCACCACATTATTAAGGCTAGCCTAAGGATACTACTTAGTACATACTATAGTTTAGAAAGGAAATCATTAATATTTTATGTTGAAAAATATTCTTTAATTCTTCTTGAATCTTTTTGGAGGCTCTAGTGTTTTGTGTAGCAAGATACAAGTGTCTAAAGATTGAACTTTGACAAGCTCATGCATGTGCTAGTGTTGGTTTTCTTAGAGGTTGAGGCATTATCAACCTAAGGTCTCATCATCAATTTGCTTTCCTAGGGATCCCAGGTTCTTCCTTTATCTCCTTATCATACTAAAACACAATTGATTTAGTAAGCTTATTTACATCTGGATTTTAGCAGTCTTAATTAGTCTTGGGATGACCAATAATCTTACCTTAGTCTATCCTTAAATTTTTTGGTGAACTATTAATTTTATTTATTATTGATTTAGTAGACTGTCATATTATTGGTTCTAATTAAACTTATGATTATACTATTAGTCCATTATATAATGTTTACATTGATTTTCAATTATAATTACTATATTAGTAGTGGTTTATAGACTAATGAAAGCTCATATCATAAAACTCTATCACATCAAAGTCTAACACATAATCTATCTAGGTTTCACATCAAAAAACTCTTTATCAAAATGAATTGCATTATTATGGCATAATTTGACCCATTTTTCTGTAGTCAAGGGGATTTGACTAAAATTTTTATAGATCAATTCACTAAGAGAATCATTGAGACATAAGTATTCTATTTCAAATATTTAAACGTGATCAAATTTATTAATAAGATTTTACAACTTTTCATGAATAAAATTATAACCAACATTCATCTACGCTGTTCACATGGTTTAACATGTTGATGAAGCTAAAAGGATGACCTAGTTATTTTAATTCTTGTTGCGTGTACGAAAATTCAGATCGGTAGAGTAGAAGAATTAGATGTCTTAGTATTGCATAAAAGTTTCGTACATATATCAAAAGAGTTTGAGAGACCTTAGGATTTTTACGTGGAAAACCCAAAAAGGGAAAAACCATGAGGCCCAGCCCACTTAAAAATAAATTCACTATATGAGCTTATGTTACAATTATTATCCTTTCTCCAAAGTTGGAGAATGATAGCTTACAAGAATAAGTTTGTGACAAGCTTCACTATATTAGCAATGACCTGCTTGAGATGGTACCGATTATCGCATCTAAAAAATTATCGAAAGATGGTCGTGGTAAGTTGACAATGGTGACGGCCACGTGCATGGATGACAACTAACGGGTGGCCGGGCGGTGGTGACCGTGGCCGAGGTGACCGCAGTGGTGGTCGACGGGGTCGATTGACCGAGCCGATCCGGCGTGATTCCCATATGATGACCGGAGATGCGGTGACTAACGACGGGTGATAACTGGCGATGATGACTAACGATGGCTGATAATGGCGATGGCGTGCGAGTGGTGGCGATCCGACGACGGCTGGTTTGGCTACCGATTATGCCTTGAGATTGTTCGAGTCTCAGAGCTTTCTACTCTCTTTAGCTTGGGCTCCCCCTCATGTGAAGAATGAGGGCTATTTATAAATTATGTGAGTGACATTTTTGTAAATACAAGCAAAATCCAAACCACTTCATCGGACTAAAGTATTTTAAGTATTTTAAGTATGTGAGGGACTCATTCAATCATCTAAATATTTTAAGTATTTAGATGTTCAAATGAAGTCCGAATTAAGAGAACTTATGATTATTAGATACGGCTCGTCAAAACGCTCGATTTGACTATAAACACTCCATATTTAGGATCTATTTAGAGATCCGATTGATATCCCAAAATTTTCAAATATATCTTAAGATTGATGCTGACTCATAATCGACTTTCTATCAAGATTCGTCTTCAACTAGTAGATTTTTCAGTAACATATCAATTCTAAATGAATATTAATTAATGAAAAGGATGGCCTCATATTTAGTAAAATTTGACTTGATTATTATTAATATTCAATCCCTTCAAGATCTTCTTTAACCCCCATGAAGCTTTAATTTTTTTTTTTTGTGTTCATTTTTTGTCATAATGACTAGCAATCAATATTATATTTCAATATAGAGTAAGTTGTCTCAGAGCTCAAAAGTTCTCCTAAAAATAAGTCGTAATATTTAGTAAAATTTAAGCCAACTATTTTAATCTTAAAATAATTTTAATTTGAATCTAATTCAAGTTAAATTAAAATTGGTGAATTTAAAATTGGAGTCTATCAATGCATTTTTATATCTATACAGTATATATATATATATATATAACGAATATCGAAGCTATTTTGTGTTAAATAAAATTAATTTTCCTTAGGCCACTACAATTAAATTGATTCCTATTACAACTTGTTTATAATTTAAATAATTATCGAGCGAGTTAAATTTCTAACATGTTGAACAGCCAAAGCTTGATTGAAGGGGCAGGTGGGACGTCGCGGGTCGACCTGGTCGGGCAGCTTTAGAAAGAGACGGGTCCAAGTCCCCCCCTACTCCAAGCCCGTCGCTGACGACCCAGTAAAAGATCCCCACCGTGTGACCACGTCTCGAAGGCTAACACAGTACAATCATGTGCGCTTTTCGTGAAACGGCCATAAACCGGAAAATTAACAGACTCATCCACCTGTTTCTGCTCCGCCCACCTTTTTCGCACACCGACTGCTTCAAAAGCAAATGGAAAGCAACTAAACGCATTCCTACTTGAAAGGGTAATTCACCGGCAGGTAATGTTAAACGACAGGCCAAGCCCGCGGTCAGAAAACCGGCAAGTGGAATCCAGGAACCAGGGGTCTGTGTGAGTACGCGGGAAAAGCAGGCCGACCATGAGGCCGCGTAACGCCCAGCGGTTTTCCGTAACGGAAAGGTCACTCCGTTCTGCTACGGCCGAGACCGGCTCCACGTGTTGACCTGCAGTCTGCCCGATCTCCTTCTTACCTCTTGCATGATCTCGCTGATCTGGCACAAACGATATTTATTTTCAGCTTAAAGTTGAGCTATAAGTTGACTCCATTCAATCTTGAACGCCTCGTTGAATTCAATTCCACCACAATGCCAGTGAATTTCAATATTTTTAATATTTCAAGTAGTTATATATTGATTAATAATTTAAATAAATTTTAATAAAATTAACAGATCACTTATATATATATATCATTTATTTCACCCCTTACAAAATTTTGAATAGACATCTTTTTTATTCATTTTTAAAGAATTTATTAGATCATTAATTCATAATTTTAATTTATTCTGAATCGAATCAAAAAATTAAAAAAATTCAGATTTGTTCGGTTAATTTTTTTAAAATAATAAATAATTTGATTTTTTGAATTCTAAATTTTAATATGATCGGACTAACAAATTAATTCTGTCCAAATAGATCAAATGCATATCCTGAACAACAAACCGCCCATCGCACTAAATTCTGCTATGCAAGGGTGTAAATGAAATTTAAGGAAATGAATTTTTCCTAAACAAAAAATAATAAGGAAAAAACGTTTTCTTCACGGGTTCCGTCTATTAGGCGTTTGGTCGAACCACCGTAACTACCGCTTTTATCTATTTAATTACTCTAAAATCCAATAATTACTGCACAGATGCCCTATGTTATCAATACGATTGTTTCCATAATTATATAAGTAAGCAACTTTTACCCTTTTTCCCGTTTTCCAAGTATTCCATAACCTTTGTCACGGTCTCCGGTTCCGTTCCTTCCCTTCCCTCCCCTTCCCTGCCTTCGTTTTCTTCTCATCGTTTCTCTTTCCTCTTCGCCCCAAACCTTCCTTGCCCGATCGCCGTCGTTGAGCACCGGCGGTCACTGCCTACCGAGCGTTTTCCTTGCTTTGTTGCGAAGAAAGGCGGCTGAATTTGGTCACCGTAGCGCTGGTAACTTGCCTTTGGGGATAAGGCTCGGATCTCCTCAAGATTTGAACGTGAGAGAGTAATGTGGGATTGATTCCTTGAGGAGATAGGGGTTTCGCGGTCCCTTGCGCAGGGTATTGCGTTCTAGGGCTCTTTAAGTTGGTGCGGCGTCGGTTTTTTTGGTCTTTCTTGTTTTGCGTTCTTGATTCGGTGTATTGTGGAGGTGGATTCCTTGGCCAGATCGGTATGAAATGGTAAGTGGTGCAGATCTTGTAATTCTTTTGCGGCCTTTTTATCTTTTCTTTGACTATGTTTTTCCAGAGCTATGCTTTATTTATTTTTCTCTGTTTTTGGTTCTTGATAAATTATGGTAAGTTCGTAAAATGTGCAATTTTGTCTCCACTCTCCATTATTGATAAGCCTTGGAGATTTTAAGCAGATTTATAACGGTGTGTTTTGCAATTTGCTTTTCCATTTTTAGCTCCTTCTAAATATATTTATCTTCTGTGGCTTTCTTTGTGTGATGCTCGAAAGAGGGAGAAGTAAAGTTTTTCGTCTGATGAATGATATCACTTCACCTCTTTGATTTTTTCCTATATTGTGCATATTTAATATGTTCTAAATCTTCACAATATGAGGTTTCTTGGACAATTTTAGAACATCTTAGGTTCGGTGCCATTTTGTTTCGATTGGGATTCTTATTGTGGATGAGGGTTTGCTAATTTATCTTTTTATTATCGTATGCTTGCTGATCGTTGGCAAGAACATAGACTTCCTTAATTTTATACTTGATAAAGGAATTCAGAAAGATCTGTTGTTTTGATGAAAATTCATTGGCTGCTCTGCACCGTTTGTAACTTGGTACGGGTCTTACATAATCTAGCTTTTGCTATAGTTTCATCTACAGATAGATTATAGCTTTGCTATAGTTTCATCTACAGTTCGCCCTGATTGGTGTTTTGCGTAGTCATCTGTTTATTTGTTTCTTGCATCATAGATGTGCTACATGATTTTTTGATTTGGTGAATGCTAGTTAGTTCGTTTCTTGACTTGATATGTGGAAAGGTGCAATGTTATCCTTTTGCAGTTTTACCGAATGCTGACCATCTCGAAATGTTGGCTCTGTTGAATTCTAAAGTTCCTTGCTTGCTGTTTTCTTTTTCTCTAGGTTTCCATGAATTTTGAAACTTCAACTTGATTAAACGACAACCACATTGGGTTTGTTTGGGACAATTTTCTTTTAACTTTGTTTTTCAAATCACAACCACATTGATGTTTGGCTAATTACTTTTTTATGGCATTTTAGGAAATTTTGTTAGTTAAAACAGCTTTTCGTGACCAAGCTCATCATCTTACATTCTAGCCGTGCAGTTGCTTTCTGTTGTTTCTCAAAAACTTTTCTTGCAACATTTTTACAATTAATTTTACTGACAATTGTAGCTGTCTCAAGCAAACATTAATTTGCATGTTTCCTTTGTTTTTTTGGATCTTGATTGGTTGATCCATGAAAGCCAAAGCTTGTCTGTATGTTTTTTTTTTTTTTTCAAAATTTGTGAAAGGAATAATATTTTTCTATGATTGCTTTAAGGACACTTAATTAACTGGGTTGCCTCCTATGATACTTTCTCTGGGGTGAGTTGAACTAAATTGTAAAATTTCCATCTTATTTTGAAATGTGAATAATTTTATTCTTTGCCAGATTGTCAGATATTTATTGCTAAATATCAGAATATTTTATCTGAACTTGCTATCGAATGCTTCCAGCATAGTGATCCTTAATGGTTGATAGTATGACTCATGAAGTATGCTTGAAATTGTTCAATTTAGTTTGCATGCTTTCTATATTTGGGTCCATTTTATTAGTCAATTCAAAATAATTTATGAAGAATAAGTTTAACATCTTAACCAATCCAACGAAAATGAATCGAAAATGAGGCTTCATGACTTCTGAAATCAGTGCATTTGGGATCACTTGTGTTTTCAATATTCAATGTATTTTGAATGCTCTTCATTCAATTTATTGTGCATATTTTCTTGACAGGTGGAGGGTAGGTCATTTTTGTCTCGAGAAATTAAAAGTCGTTTAGAAATTTTGAAGAACAAGAGGCTTGAACGGATGAAGTTGAGTGTTTTTTCTGAAACAACTAATGTTGCAAGTACAATGTCTAGAAGTGGTGGAGATGCTACCAAAGCTGCTACATCATTGGGAAATAGAACATATGGAAATGCAAGTGCTGTCTTACATGACAATGGCTCCTCAAAAGATGCCTTCTCAAAGCACATATTTAAAAATTTCGATATGTCTAATTTGGGGTGGATAGATAAGATTCCAGAATGCCCTGTTTTCTTCCCAACGAAGGAGGAATTTGAAGATCCATTGATTTATCTCCAGAAGATTGCACCTATAGCTTCAACATATGGTATTTTTCTGTGATTTGTTGTTTGTTTTAATGTATCTGTATGTGACAATATGCTCTCGCTGAAGTAAATGTATGCTCCATGTGTATGTTATCTTTTGCTTCAATTAAAGTTCCTATCTCTTTATTAAATTATTCAGACTACATGATGCAATTACAATTATATGTTTTCCTAAAACTTTTTGGCCTCGAGTTCCTTCCTTGACTACCAAGTTGAAAAGCTCATCCAATCTTGACCATCATAGAACTTTTGACATATAATTTTATGCTTTGTTAAATATCTTTTTGCAAGCAGTCTGTGATGATCTCAAGTGTGCACTTTTCTTGGGACACGTGCTATACATCAATAATTCAATATTTTGCATTTATTCTTTTTTTTTTTTGCTTCATACTGTGCATCAACTTTGCATTCCCTATTGACACATGTGATAAATGTATATTCTTGTAGCTATTTTTGTTACGGGTACTTCTCAATGTGTATTATTATGTTCAAGTGCTGATGATATATGAATAGTTCCATATTCTTTCTCATACTATCATTTGTTTATCATCCAGAGATGATGTGCGTTAGTAGATCTGACATTTATCATAATGTACATGTCATGTGATTGGTACTCTTTGATCCTTTTGTTTATATCTCGTGACTGATTTAGAATTTTACTTATCAGGCATTTGCAAGATAATATCTCCTATTTGTGCTTCTGTACCTGCTGGTGTGGCATTGATGAAGGAGCAAGGTGGATTCAAGTTTACCACACGTGTGCAGCCTTTTCGTCTATCTGAGTGGAGTGCTGATGATAAAATTACTTTCTTTATGAGTGGAAGGTGAGTTGCGTTTTAATATGTATGGTGTTCTCTTGGATTCCCTGCACCCTGATGGCACCATTTTTTTTAATCCAGGAAGTATACATTTCGTGATTTTGAGAAGATGGCAAACAAAGAGTTTGCTCGAAGATATTCCAGTGCTGGATGTCTCCCTGCTAAGTATGTTGAAGAACAGTTCTGGCAGGAAATTGCTTTTGGCAAGACTGAGTTCGTTGAATATGCCTGTGACATTGATGGCAGTGCCTTCTCATCTTCCCCTAATGATCAACTGGGGAAAAGTAAATGGAACTTAAAGGTGTAGATTTGTTCCTTTCTGTTCAACTGATGCATGATATGAATTGTATTCTTCATTTTCTTTTACAGTTCATCTTTTTTTTTTGGGGATTTACATACATACCACACAATTCTTATGTATTTACATATCTAACACCTAAAGTTAGATATATACTTATCTAACACTTTTCTATGCTTAAAAAGGTGCATTTCACTTTTAAAAAGTGAATAAAGTGGTATTTTTGATGTGATATTGAAGATTAGGGTGTTATATATATATGTAAAAATTGAAGTTTAGGTGTTAAATATATAAATACATAAGAATTGTGTGATATGTATGTAAATCCCCCCTTTTTTTTCCTTTTCCAGTTTTGTTGATTTGGGTTATTAGAGTGAACATATGTATTTCTTTTATCTTTCTGCAACCAATTTCGCTTCACCTTATTTTGTTTTTTGAATTTGTATTTACCTTTAGAGGCTTTCTCGCCTTCCCAAGTCAGTGCTGCGGCTTTTGGAGTTCTCTATTCCTGTAAGTGAAGTTTACCACTGTTTTTGGTATGTTTCTTTCTCTTCCGTTCATTGTTATTATAGTTATCTGGTATCATTTTGTTACTTTCTTGCAGGGAGTAACAGATCCCATGCTTTACATTGGGATGCTTTTTAGTATGTTCGCTTGGCATGTTGAAGACCACTTCTTGTATAGGTTTGCAGAGAAACATTCTTGATCTGAAATTTTGACTTCTCTTTATCCGTTGCTGTTTAGTTGAATGTTTTTAAGGTTTTGATCACATCTTGCAGCATCAACTATCATCATTGTGGAGCGGCTAAAACTTGGTATGGAATCCCTGGTCATGCTGCACCTGAGTTTGAAAAGGTGGCTCAGGAATATGTTTACAAAAGTGAAATTTTTTCAACTGAAGGTGATGATGCAGCATTTGACGTGCTTTTGGGAAAAACTACGATGTTCCCCCCAAATATTTTGTTAGAACATAATGTTCCAGTCTATAAAGCTGTACAAAATCCTGGCGAGTTTGTAATTACATTTCCTCGAGCTTATCATGCAGGATTCAGTCATGGTAAAGACTCTTGCTTCATTTCAGTCATGGTAAAGACTATTTATTGAATATATACCCCATGAAGTATCATCTTTTTGTGTCCTATAGGTTTTAATTGTGGCGAGGCTGTCAATTTTGCTATTGGTGATTGGTTTTCCTCGGGTACTGTTGCTAGCCAACGGTATGCACTTCTTAATAGGATGCCCTTATTACCCTATGAGGAACTTCTATGCAAGGAAGCGATGCTCCTTTTTAAGAGTCTAACAGATTTGGATACCAAAATACTGCCCTCTGGAAATAGTGAATTGCTTTCCCAGCGCTACATCAAGGTTTCTTTTGTGAACTTGATGAGATTCCAGCATTATGCCCGTTGGTGTCTTATGAAGTTGGGAGCTCGGGCTTCTTATTCTTCAAATTTTCCAGAAATGATGCTATGCAGCATCTGCAAACGTGATTGCTATGTTGTTTATATAAGGTGCAATTGCAATACTGGTCCAATCTGCCTTCATCATGGTATTGACTGTTTTTCTGTACTGCGATCTGGTTTGTTATGCTGTTTGTTTTTATTAGTTGTTCTGATTCTCTTTCTGTATTGCAGAGAGTTGTATAAAAAGGTGTCTTTGTGGCTCTAGCCGTACCATCTTTTTAAGGCCAGATCTTTTAGAGATGGAGGCTGCAGCAAAGAAGTTTGAGCAAGATGGGATAACAGCGGAGGAGAGTTACCGCTTTCCTTTACGTCCAACTGCTTTGCTTTGCCCGGATGAGTCTGGTTATTTTCCATATTGTCAAATAATATTTGAGGAAGGTATCGGACATGATGCTACAAGAGAATGTAAACTTTATTCAGGATCAACCTTTTCTTCGCCAAAAGAATGTCTTACAATAAATCATGTAAAGATCTAATTAATGCTTTATTCTTCTTCTATATATGCTGTGAGAGAAAAAAATGTCATAAAATCTGTGTAAAATTCTTCACTGGTTTAAATCTTACAGGAATGCCCAACTTCCGATACAGTGATACCTTTTCACAAAATTTCAGAGAGTTTGTCGACATGTCTCTATAATTCTGCTGAATCAACTGCATCAGAAATTTCTATTGAGGGATATGAAGGTAGCTCTGGAAATTCAGTTGTTCATGATGCTGATGATTCAGAATCTGAAATATTCAGGGTGAAGCGCAGGTGTGCTGTGAGTGTAGTGGGAAGAAATAGAGCAGACTCGAGGTTTTCTAAAAAACTGGTAATTACTTGAACCCTTATTTTTACACCTAGCATTTTCGTTTTTTTTTTAAATTTTGTTTTCCCTATACATATTTAAATAAGTCTGCTTTATTTTCTATTTGTTGTTTGATTTAGATCAGACAATATGATTTTATTTCCTGTACATAAGTTATAGATGCATCGCACCATTTTATGAGAGTATACTTTTAAATTAAAAGCGTGATTACATTATTTGATAACAAAAACAAACAAAGAAGGAAATCCTCCCATGTCGAGCAGGGAATTGTATTATATGGGCACCACCTAGGATCAGAAACATTGTTTGCAAATGTAGGAAAACGCTGCGGTGGGATGTTCTTTAACTGCATTTTCTTTAAGTCGTACCAATATGATCTTATTTCTGGTATTTGTTTCAATTATTAAATGCATTCTGATATAAGAGTGGTCCTTTAAATTACGAGCTTGATTACATTATTTGATTGAAAAAAAGTTCAAATGGGCAGTCACCTAGCACCAAAAGTTTGTAGAAAAATGGCCGAGTAAAATGCTGATGATCCCATGAAATATCTATTGTGGCTTGAAAGATGTATTTAAGCCTTCCTGTTTTTTTCTTTCTTTGAAGAATCCACAAGTAGTTTTATGGATGGATTTTGATTGGGGTTGTTAGTAAACGTTCTTTTAAAATCATTATGGGCTCATGGTTTATTTGTTGCTTGTAAGAACTTGATTACGTTCTTTGATATAAATAAAACAACAACAACAACAACAAGCCTTTATCCCACTAAGTGGGGTCAGCTACATGAATTCTTTGTCTCCATTGTGTCTTATTATGTGTCAAATTTTCATTTAATTCAAGTATACTAAGGTCATTTTTTATACATCTTAACCAAATCTTTTTATGTCTACCTTTACCTTTTTTTTTTTTTTTTTGAAACTTGCATATTGCATTTAATAATAGTAAAAAAGTAATACAAGAGCTAGCAAAGGCTAGAGAGTCTAAAACAAGAAGTTAAATAGAAGCAACATGCTTCTTATCATCCTCAAATAATGAAACAAAAAGAAAGGTAAAGTAGAAACATCTAAAGACAACCAAGTAAAGTCCGAGAAAGCTGAAAGCCACCACCCTGAAATCCTGAAACGTGGAGAACAGAACTTGGTGGAAGAAGAAAGCCCAAGTTTGGAGAGGAGAGAAGACCGAAAGTCACGCATGGTCTTCCTAAGTAAATTCAACACTAATGTTGTCCCTCCAATGATGCCCTTGTACTCATCATACATCCAAGGGTCAACAAGCTTCTTAACAGCAAGCATAGCCTGCATTTCTATGAAAGCACTATCCCAATGGAGAAACTGGATACCAGCAGCCTTGATGAAGTCACCAGCATCATCCCCGAAAATAACTCCAATGCCCAAGCCAGAGAGGAGGAGAGTACCATCTACATTCACCTTTAGCCATCCGGAGGGGGGGGGAGTCCAGGGGAGTGGATGCCCTGCTTACCGGTGGAGCTCCCATTGCCTGTGAATAGAAAGGTAGATGCATTTGTAAAAGCCTCCAAAATATAGAAGAAGAATGACCTTTGGTGTCCCATGTTGGCTACCATGTGTCTTGTGTCCTCCAAACTTGATATATCGTCAAACTCACCCCAAGCCATGTCCGACTTGGTGGTCCGAATGCCCCAAACAGATGAGCATTAGAAAAAGGGGAGGTTAACTCCCCAAGAGGACAAAACCAGATGATGAGGAAGTAAGAGAGCGGTAGTGAGGATATGATCCGTGTCTTCAATCTCCATGCACTGACAATGAGTCTCCTCAAAGACCTCGAGTGAGGTGGTAGGTTGGTGCATTCGTGATGCCACCGTAAAACTTCGTCATGGGTGCAACGAACTTTGTAGCCAAGAGTGGCTAGAAGGGGAAGAGGGCATCAAAGGCGGCCACGAGATTTCCCCAAAGGGAGGTGAAGAAGCTCGTCCGTCTTCATCTAGTCCGAATGAAGCTCCACCTTGGTAATGTGCTTCACAAGATCCTCGCCAAATGGTAATATCCCATGTCCCGTCCTATGGATGAAGCTGCCAAAGTATGATCCTCAAGCCAATGATCTAAGAAAGTCCTCCCAAGCAAGGAACAATCCTAACCATGTGATCCAAAATGAACTTTGATGCCATCAAGAATCTTCCAAATGAAGAGGTTCAAGACTTTGAGCCCCACTAAGAATGACACCCAAGTCTTGAGTCCCCTTCAAGCTTTCACTCCAAATATCTTCCCCATAGCCTCAATGCAACCAAGGAAGTAATGAAGTGGGCTTCAAGAAAATCCCAAGCCAACCTTGCCTGAGAGAGGCACCCCAAGTGGGTAGAGTGAAACCAAGCCCCCATGCTTAATTAAGAAAACAAGTACCCCAACCTGACATAGTGAATGCCCTCCTGAGCCTGGGACTCTTGTCCCATAAGAAGGACCTACATAACCGCCATCTCCGCAACACATTCAAGGGAATAGTTGTATGTGTTAGACAAACCAAACCCAGTATAAGAGCCGAGGAAAGGGTTAGCAGAGAGAGATGTCGAGTTCCCAGACATAATTTCTCCCCAATCGTGGAACCAAATCATGCTTGTAGAGTTTCCTCATAAACTTAAGGCCAAGATACTCCATCTCTTGGACCCATCAACCCAATAAGCAATCCATTAGTCCTCCATCTCTTTTGCTAAAGAATGGCTGACTTAGCACCGCTGATCCGTCCACACAATAATCATCATGATTTAATTGGCATGCGAGGCGAGGTAAGAATGTCATCGATATAGATATAAGATAGAGTACCCCGCCTTCACATACCTGTGTTCGCCTCTCTTAAAAGCTAAAGAAAGCAACATATAAATGTGTGAGAGTGGACATCTGCCTAAATCCACACTCAAGGCCAATCCAGGAGACCTTCTACCATTCTACCTTTTTTTAACATAAAGCATCTACTCCTACCTGCCATCTACTACCGACTTATGTGGCCAAACCATCTGCGGCTTTCTAATCTTATTCCACCTGATACTCCAACTTCTTCGAACATACTCATTTCGCATTTTATCTCTAAGAGTAAAGCCACTCATCCACCTGAGCATCCTCATCTCTGTAATACTTAACTTAGTCTTATGCTTCTTTTTATTGGCCAACATTCTGCATCATAAATCATTGCATGTCTTACCACCATCTTATAAAATTTTTCCTTAAGTTTAAGTACTTTCTATCACAAAGCCGATGCATTCCTCCACTTCGCCATCCAACTTGAATTCTACTAATAACATCTCCATCTATTTCACCATCCTTTTGAACAATAGAGCCTAAATATCTAAATCGCTCACTCTTTTTAATGACTTGTTCACCTAATGTCACAACACTAGCACTAAAACTTCTACAACTAAAATTACACTCCATATATTTTAGATCTACTTAAAAGAAAACTTTAGACTCTAAGGTTGACCTCTATAATTCAAGTTTCTCTTGACTCTCTCTAGTCTTATCAACAAAAAGAATGTCATCAGCAAAAAACATACACTAAGGAACATCTTGTAAATGCCTAGTAAGAACATCCATAACTAAAGCAATAAGATAAGAGCTTAAAGCTGATCCTTGATATTATCCAATTGAAATAGGAAAATATTTTATCAATCCTCCTTGTGTTTGGACACAAGTAACTTCTCTAGTTTACATATCCTTAATGACTTGAATATAGCTAATATTAACTCTTTTCTTTTCTAGAACTCTCAAAAGAATATCTCTTGAAACTTTATCATAAGCTTTCTCTAAATCAATAAAAATCATATGTAGATCCTCCTTACTTTCTCTATACTTCTCCATCAAACCTCTTAACAAATGTATAGCATTCATAGTAGTTCTATCTGGCATGAAACCAAATTGATTATGAGAAACTTTTGTATCATATCGTAACTTATGCTCAATTACTCTCTCCCATAATTTTAATGTATGACACATTAACTTAATTCCTCTATAATTTGCACACTCTTGTGTATCACCTTTATTCTTAAATATAAGAACCACCAAACTCTTTCTCCACTAATCTGACATCTTTTTAGTTTTTAAAATAATATTAAAAAGATTTTTAAGTCAAGAAATTTCTTGATCTCCTAAACATTTTCACACTTCTATTAGAATATCATCAGGTCCTACTGTTTTTTCACATTTCATTTTCTTTAAAGCTTTCTAACTTCGCATATTTAATATGACGATAAAATAAAATTCTCTATTTTTATTTAGATATTAAGCTAAAATCGATTAGATCCTTCATCAGATTTATCGTTTTCATATTTTCAATATCCTTTTTTTCTAAAAAAGCACTTTATGATTTTATCCTTAATACACTTTACTTGAACTAGATCTTTACTTCTCCTATCTCTTTGGTTTGCTAATTTATATATACATCTTTCACCTTCTTTGGTATCTAATCTATTGTATAAATCACTAAAAGTTAAATTTTTTATATAATATATTGCTTTTTTAGAATCTCTACAGATCACTATATATCTTTCCCAATTTTCTAAATTTTTATATCTAAGTTTTATAACAATGCTTCTTATTTCTTATCTTTTATTGCACATTTTGACTCTACCACCAAGTATTTTTATTAAAAGAAGCTTTTCCTTTTGATTCTCCAAACACATTTTTAGCAACTTGCTTAATTTCACTTGCTATTTTTTCTCACATAACATTAGCTTTCTTATGAACATCCAAAATTCTAAATTCTTGTAGCTTGCTCTTAAAAATAATTTTTTAATGTTCTTTAAGTGCTCCCATCTAATCTTAAGATTATAATTTGATTTATTTTTCATCTTTCAATCTTTCATCTTAAAATATAAAATTAACAATTGATGTTGGGTATGTAAACTTTCACTTGCAATGACCATACAATCTTTATAATCTAAGCGATATATTTTTCTTATCAGAAAATAATCAATCGGTTTTACTAGATCCATTTTTATAAGTAATAATACGCTCATCTCTTTCTTAAATAAAATATTAGAACTAGAAAATCATGTAAGAAAATCTAATATACCCTATCTTTTATTACCACCCAAATTCATAAACACCATGAATACTTTTAAAATCTTCTATCACTCTACCAACATGTCCATTCAAATATCCTCTAAGAAATATTTTTTCTTCAAGAGATATCTTTTATATTAATCCTTCTTTGTTAGAATGAATTTTGATTGAGCTAGTCGATGCAAGTGAAAGTATTATGAAGTCATTATGGGCTCTTGACTTATTTGCTTGCATGAAAGACCTTGAATACATTATTTGATGAAAAAACAACACAAATTCCGTAGATGGGCAAAATAGTTTAGAAAAATAGCACACAGATGGTTTGATTGAAAATCTCATGGATTTCTAGAATGATGTATTTAAGCTTCCCAGCTTTTTTTCTTTTCTCAAGGATTCCGTGAGTAGTTTTATGGATGTATTCTGATTGGGATAGTTTAGTGTAGTAAAGGTTACCTGACATTATTTATGGACTCATGGCTTATTTGCTTGCATGTGAGATGCATGTGAGAGGAAGTGGAAATCAGGAATTTGAGGAGTTGCCGCAAAGCCATGCACACACTCTCACAGATATGTTCATGCATACACAATTAGATCAACTCATGTTAGACATGTTGGCCTAGTATTTGAGAGCTTAGGCTTCAATCAAGAGGCCAGGAGTTCAAATTCTTGCATATGAATTGTATGTATAAGTTTGTAATTAAATTCGCTCAAATATCCCAAAAAATAGGTGCATACATACAATCGTTGGCATCAATTAATTTGATTTGTAAGGGCCTTGAAAGCTATTGCTAACCATCCACACTATAATAAAGTCTCAACTTATGGTCTTTGGTGGGCAAAATAAAATAAATGTATATACATACACTTAAATATTAAAACTTGTATATATATATGTACGCATATTTGTGTGTGTACAAACACACACATAAACATACACAAACTAATGGAAGATGAAGATGCACACTTTAAGAGAGATTATAGTATTTCATTTTAACAGATTTTGATGATCTAGTCTCAATTTAAAGACCTAATTGAAAAACAAAGTTGCAAATTGTAGGAGGATATTACAACAACTTCATTTGATTTAAATGAGTTTTAAGCTGAATGAATTTTTATAAGATGACACCTTTTGCAATAAGATTTTGTGATCCACAATGAGTAGCATGTGAGTCTTTCTTAGCTATTAAGTCTGGATGAGTGCCCACAAAGACCAAGAGTCTGGCATTGAGTTGCATTTCAAGTGATGATTATAACTAAAATGAGCAAACTCCAAGTCCCTCCTATTTAGCAGGTTTAGGTGTGTACCCTTGTGAAGTCCAAGAGTCTGTCATAAGATGAGGTTCACTTGAGGACTACTAAACAACTAGCAATAATGTAACTAAAAGCACTTTCATTAAATATTAGAACATGAGAAGTACTCAAAAAGACCTTTTTATATCTCATTATAATATTTATTAGGTACATCCTAACGAGCACTAAGGCCCTCACTTGGTGTTGCTTATTCATATGAAATCATACGAAGTACATCATCAATATTAACATGTGAAGATGCATCTCTCCAAAGGGGTGCATAGGAGTGTCGATTCAGCATCTCTCCAAAGGAGTGCATAGGAGTGTCAATTCAGGTTAATAGGTTGAGTTCATGTTTGTTACTTGACATTATCTATATATCTATATATCTATATATCTATATATCTATATATCTATATATCTATATATCTATATATATAGATATATAAGAACTTGCATAATAAAGGTTACCATGCATAATACATTACAATAAATGATGTAATGCAAATAATATGCTAGTATTAAATTAATGTTATTATTTCAATATGAGTTTGTAGATGCAGACTAGGATGCATATGCATACTAAAGTTATCTAATATTATGTATATCTTATAACATTTTTGTGTATATTTATAAAAATATCATATTGTTGAAATTACGTATTGATCTAATTTTATTAATTTTTAATAATAATTTAATCACTCATAACATGTGATCCAACGACATATAGAAGCCCCTTTAAAAATCTAATTTATTTGTGTTATCAATCAAAAGATCTGGATTATTCACCATCATAAACAACTAATGTATTTAATTCCAAGCTATTTGTAAATTTTTACAGTTTCACAATTAACTTCTCATACACTTTCACAATTAACTCTCAGTAACTTCAATGATGTCAAAGAAAATATATAGTTTTTTTAGTTACATTGAAGGTCATATTGTACCTTGGTGTATGCTTTTTGCTGATGACATTCTTCTTGTTGATAAGACTAGAGAGGGAGTCCAACAGAAACTTGAATTATGGAGGTCAACTTTAGAGTTTAAAGGTTTTCGTTTAAGTAGATCTAAAACTAAATATATGGAGTGTAATTTTAGTTGTAGAAGTTTTAGTGGTAGTGTTGTGACTTTAGGTGATCAAGTCAATAAGAGAATTTATTTAGGCTCTATCAAAATGATGGTGAAATAGATGGAGATGTTATTAGTAGAATTCAAGTTGGATGGTTGAAGTGGAGGAATGACCGGCCTATTATGTGATAGAAAAGTTCCACTTAAACTTAAGGAAAATTTTAAGAAGACTGCAATGACTTATGGTAATATTATAAAAGAGAAACATAAGACTAAGTGTTACGAGATGAGGATGCTCAGGTGGATGAGTGGCTTTACCCTTAGAGATAGAATGCAAAATGAGTATGTTCGGGAAAAAGTTGGAGTAGCTCTAGTGGTAGATAAGATTAGGAGAGTCACCTTAGATGGTTTGGCCACATAAAGCGTCGTCAATGATGACAGGAGAGTAGATGCATTTGATTTGCTTTATGTTAAGAAAGGTATAGACCTAAAAGACTTGGTTAAGATGTATAAAAATGATCTTAGTATACTTGAATTAAATGAGAATTTGACACATATAGACACAATACAATGGAGACGAAGGATTCATGTAGCCGACCCCACCTAGTGGGATTAAGGCTTGTTGTTGTTGTTGAAGGTCATATTGTCATAACACAATCTTTTCTTCTTTGGAAAAACGTTTTTAAAAAATATAAATCTATCCACAATATTTTATATACTGAGAACTATGGTACAAGGAAGTTACATATTTTTTACATCAAAATTAATAAATAATTAGTACAAAAAGCATATGACTTGAGCTAGTTTCTTTTTATTTCTCAAGAGGAGATTTTTATTGGTGATATTCTAATCTAATCATGACTTTGATTTTAACTTTATCTTTAATTCTTAAATTATAAATTACTAATTAAGATTAGATATTTGTTTGGAACTTTGAGTCATTTTCATGATAAACTCACACACCCATGTGTTCAAAAGTTTTGATTCCGAAACTCATGAAAAATAAACATCACCTCAACTAACAGGTTGAGGTTCATAACGCAAGATTACATGATTTTCCTAACAAAAGTTGAATTAAAACACTCATCTTTAATAAAAAAAAATTAAATTTGAGATTAATATCATTCTACAATCATATTTTAATGATTTTAATTTAAAGAAAAAGATATTATAGGCATTCATTGCTCTCAAATTTCCCCCAAGAAAAAACAACTAGGCATTCATTTAGACAAATTAGAAATAAGTGATATTTTAATGCATTAATTAAATGAAATATATATTTTTATATTATTTATATTATATATGGGGTATATGTTAGTTGAACGTTGAAAAGCATAGGTCATAGCTAGTATTATTTATCACAAAGTTGAATTGTAAAATATAAAATTGATTTGAATTGAAAATTTTAAATAATAATATTTAAATTTTGTATAAATTAAACAAGTTGATAAATAACATTAGTATATGTTTTTGAGGAGCAACAAAAAAAGAAATAAACTTGCATTATATATATATATATATATAATATGAGGAGAATAACCATGCTCTTCTAGATTTAATTTGTGTTTGCAAACTTGTGGTCACATGATTAGTTTAATTTATGAAATGAAAATTACATATGAATTAGGTTTTAGTTGATTTCTTAATAATTCAACTATTCATCAGACATGGTGAAAAAAAAATTGATCACATGCATGATGCATGTAAATGCCACTTAAAAGTCTAGTTTTTCCTATGAATTTTATCAATCAAAGCCACTAAATATCTTTGAAACTTCATTGCGGACCCATATTTAATTCTAGGTTATTTGTAATTCTCTATAGAGAGATTGCAATTATTTTTTCTTACAATCAAAATCATCAAATGAACAAACTTTAATGGATCAGATTTATAATCAAATGTTTGTTGGAGATCTTGAAATTGTTTATGCTACTAATATTAAGGATGCTGAAGAGAATGAATCATTTTGTTATTATATTTGGTGGTTATAAAATTAAATCTGAACGGCAGGAGAATGGTTATGTCTATATATAAGCACAAATATTTCTATGGCGATTATGTTCACCAATTAATTATAGAAGTAGAAATTGCCTCTTGATAGACAACCAAATGAGTGGATTTTTGAGAATATTTTGATGTTTATCTCCTTATTTTGATTTATTTATCAACATAATGAGTTAATGTGGGTGTAATGCAAGATGATAAATTTAAGGGGAATTACATACATAACTATCAACACTTGTATATTTATAAAACTAACACCCATTCCATGTCAATTTTTTTGAACTATCAAATCTGTCTATTTACACATGCCATGATCAAAGCAAAAAATATGAGTTGGGTTTTTGTTGTGAATTTTGATATTTTGATGGGAATTTAGCAATTGGATGCAAGATAACGTTAGTTTAATAAATAGCAAAGTTTCAATTATTTTGTATATAATCATCCCATTGTTGGACCAACATCATGAACTTTGACTGCCCTACAATGGAAACAACTCTAGTGATTGCCATCTATCATTTGATATATTTTGAAGGTTGGGTTTATTTGGTGAATTTCAGAAGTGGGGCTCAATGTATACTTAGTATTCATTTATTTGTTTTAATTAAATACTGCTAGATTCGTATAATTAGATTTAATTCAATCAGCTGGCCATCCTCATTTTTCTAAGAAAAGGTTAATTTTCCTTTTTTTTAAGTTTTTATGATCAGCATGGGCCATTTTCAAGGGCATACCAATTTTCTCTCGATTTTATTATCAACATTATGAGATAATCTAGTTATATTGCAAGATTCAGTTTTTTTTTTTGGGTTATATGAAATATGAAATGTGCCCTTCTATAATAGCATTTATGATACTGATTTCATGGAAGTTTTTTTGGTTATATTCAGCTGCCCCTCAAATACCATATGCTTGTATAAAGCAGCAGGTTACTGGATTGTTTAGGATGTCGGCATTTGCTGTTGGCTTGTGGAGACAACAATATGGAGATCTTTCTAGAAACCTGATAACTCGAATTCCTATCCACATAAGAACAAGAAAATTTGAATGTAATATCCTTGATTCATCACCAAAATTGATAAATTCAATTATCTTTAAAGAAAGTAACTAATAATTATGTGATAACTGGAAGCTATAATAATTGGTGAAATAATATTCACTAATGATGATGGTGGGTATGAAAAGCACCTTGTGCATTAGAGTAATAGAGCTTCATACAATGACTCGTATATTTTTTATCTATATAAAGTGCAATAATGAAACCAAGATTTACTTGTCAAATATTAGTTCAACACTTTGTCCAAGTCAAAAATTGGGGTGGAACTGCTCTGTGATTTCCTTCATCCCACGTACCCGCTTTAGAAACTATGGCTTTTGTGACTTCAGTTTCCCTTGCTTTCATTGCCTCTAATTCGGCTTTCTTGTGACTTGTTCCTTGATCTCCCTCAGCTCTTACTTCCTTTGCTATGGAATCAATTAAACGTGCTATATGCGTGATGATCATTATAATGTTTAGCCAATGAAGTGTATAATTTCAAAATAAAATAATATTTAATAAAATTTACACATTTAATTAAATAGAAAAATAATGAAGTAAATAGAAAATTAACCTTATAATACCAAAGAAATTATGGAATACTTTTTTATATTTTAAATAAGCTTTGAATAATTCTAATTAAGTTTATCATATGTGCATCATCTTAGAGGCTGTTTAATAAGATTTACACAATCAAATATATTAAATTCTAAAAACCCCTATACTAAGCTATACCAATAGAATTTGAAGTTTTTATTATCTTCACTCAAATCTTCAAGCCTTGAACCTTTAAACAGGTCTCCAAGTACTGGATTCTCCTCCTATTTGCTCAGTGAATCACTTTAATTATCTTGATTGTTAGTGTTGCTCAAAAAAGATAAGCCCCGCTAGTAAATACTTAACAAATCTTGTTTGAGTATATACTCAATTCTTTCAAAACGGAGGTATTGCTAGTTTTTAGCTTTCCTATAAGTCTGCTATTTCTGGCAAATGACTTCATGTGGGGTAGGTCTTCTGTCAACTTTGCTAGATATATTGAGATCTCTGCATGTCATTTTACCTTGAAGTTGAGAGGGAATCTAATCTCGCTATGTAGTTTGGCAACAATTTCTTTAGTTATGATAGTTTACCTCCAGTTATTATCCATTTTTTAAGTTTCTTTTTTACCGTGCATTTTACCAACTCTGGAATGCACCAGAAAATGGTTGCATGTCACATGCACCTGCTTCTGTATGCTGCAATTCTACGAGATTGGTAATAGGGCTGCATCTCTGAAGACGTTTAATGGAATGCATGCTTCAAACATGTCTCAAATCGTGGTAAAATTCATTAGCTATGTATGATTAATGAGTTAGTTCTATAATGTTTCTAATTATTCTTTTATTGTAATTTATGCACTTTACATTGATTTTGGAAGAGACTAAACATAGCGTTTGGTTTTTCAGGCATTCAAACGTTTGAAGAAGCACAATTTGGAAGTATCGAAAGTTTTACCTGCTGGAAGCTATACTGGTGATAGAGTTGGTCCGACATCACTAAAGATGAGGCATCCCCCTTCTGTCTCTAAACTGAACTTCAAATTGAGGAAACATAAATGGGAACAGCAGAAGTTACACTCTTATAATAGTGGAAAGGACAAGCTCACACACAATCCGCCAATTTCAAATAAACAACCAATCTCTCATGAGCTCGGGCCAAAGAGTCTAGAAGTTAGAGGCCCTTCTATATCCTGTGGTGTTGCTAAGCAGAGCAGTTCCTACTGTAGATTTCCCGAGAACAATGAGAAAGCCAATAGGCATTTTTCTCAGAGCATGACCTGGCAATGATGGTTGCTAACAGAAGATTTTAATCTTGGCTCTAACTATAGGAAGCGGGTTTTAGGTTTTACATGGAGCGGGCATTAATTTACAGGGTGCCCTTCTAGATCAGATCTGATTCACATAAATTGATTCTTTGTGCGGGCCTCAAATTGATGCGCTTGCACGGCCTGATTTTTAGATTTATCTTAGCTGTTATTCTTTTCTTTTTATACAATGGTTTCTTGGGGCAGGGGACCCAAGCCTTGTAGGCTTGATTCTGAGGAAAGTCTTAACGTATAATTTGTTGATATTGATCAATTGTTGGTTGGTCATCCCTGCCTCAAATTCCAGTTAACCAATACGCTAATTCCTTTCATTCTTTTATAAAGATAGCTATATCCATTGGCATATAAATGCTTGATCATTTGTTTTTCCTAGCTATTCTGAACCATGCAGAAAAGGGTAAGATGGGAACCTTTTCTTTCTTTTTTTATTTTGATCTGTTGAGAATGATCTTTGCGGCACATTTTTATCGGAGTAGCATTTTCTTAATCCTTAAAAAGAGTTTCTTTTTTGTTAATGTAACTTTTTTAGTATCGTGGACTAACCCGAAAAGCTTCATAGACTTACAATTGTTATTCTGCTTATCCGAAAAGTGTTTACTAATTGAATGCTGTCTTCATATCATAATTTTCTCTTATGCCAATAGAGTTTGCAGGCAGAATCTTTGTCGAGTTTTGTACTACTATTGCACATAATCAGTCTAAGAATATCATTTTGTAGACAACCAGAGGGCTTTGACTTCAATTGAGTTGTTTTTAGTTCTGTTTGCACTTGAAAATTCACCAGTAGATTGGGCCGGATTGACTCGGACTGAGTTATAGCAGATGAACCGGCTACGTGTGGTATTGATGGAGTTCTAGAGGCTACTGTAGTTTGTATATGACAGTCCAGGTAGGCTTCTTCAATGAACATTATAACACAAGTTGTATATAGGGTAGTAGAAAATCTTTTAATATCGGCTGATGTTGATGGTGGGAATAGAATTTATTGTCTCTTTCAATGGCGCTTCTTCCCTCTGCTTCTGAAAATGTTGTTGTTCTACCAAGGGTATTTTAGGTGAGGGGTCACCTTCTCTCAGCATCACATGAGAAATGCAATAGAACAAGCTTGTGCTGATTTTTCATTTGATTTCTCTTTTTGTGGCGTTGACGATTGCAAGAAGGATGGAAGGTTGTAGCTTTGCCAAGGGAATCTCTATTATCCACTTTATGAATCATCTTCATTATATAACAGACAAAAATCTTTTAATATATATATATATATATATATATATATATATATATATATATATATATATATATATATATATATATATATATATTGTTCGTCCAATTTGTATAATTAGCCATATAAATTCGATTATATGGTTTATGCTTAGCAGTATTTAAGATAGGATCCAACAGTTTTTAATAAAGCTGAAGGCTTTTTAGCCCAGGTTCTGAACAACACTGCAAAATAATATAAGGATAGACGGAAAAATAAAATAAAGTAGGATTGCTCTTCTGAACTTGTCTCAGTTCATGTGTAATGGAGAAAAGATAGAGCACGATCTTTTTGTGATTTCATCGCAACTAGATCAAAGTGTTTTACACAGGATCTAAATAATATTAATTAGTTCATTTTAGAAACATACCAAGAGATTCAAGAGATCTTTTGCATTGGATATATGAAAACTAAAACAACACTGAAGAACAGATTTGCATGCAATTAATAGAAAATCTAAAAGGTCTACATGTGCAAACAAGCTTAACATATGTTTGGGATGTTACAAAGGCAGATGACTGATGAATCATAATTTTTTTTGTTTCTAATACACTAATTTATTGCATTTCTTATTATTCATTTATGTTATTTTCTTAATTGCCCATCAAATGTAATTCATGAATTTTAGAGGATTTTTACTGAGGAAAGCAATGATAATGGAAGGTCTGGCCAGTTTTACGAGAGGGAGATTTTTCAAATATTTTTGACACCACAATGTTTTCAACTAGGATTGTTGCACCATTGAAATTATTACACTCAGAATTAGAAAAGTCCAAATTATTATATATTAGTTGTGTACATGTGCGTATCATGTACACATTAATTGTGTGCATATTGTGTACATGTACACAAGAGAGTATATAATGTGTACATAATTAATACATAGTAATTTGGTTGGCTCAGATTCTGTACATAATAATTTCTCATTGCACACACCCTCTTCTTTAACATAGCCTAATATTTAGGTGTAGGAAGTACTTGACTTGGGTAGTGATGCTACTCAACAAAATTGACAAATAAGGATGCACATTATTTGGATAAAATTGAAAAATCAAACAGAATCAATCTTATTTGATTGGTTTAGTTCTATTGTTAAAATATCAACTTGATTATTAGTTATAGTTTTAAGTTTCATTAATTTTTTATTATTAGTTTTATTTTTTCTTGTGAAAAACTGAACAAATCAAAATTGAATTGCACTAATATCCTAAAGTATTAAATTAATAACGTTCATGAACTATAAATAAACAAGAGACATAAAGATCTACATGAATACTATTTATTCTACAAATCAAAATTATAAATTTTAGCAAATATTACTTATTATTCTTTTTAACATTGATTATTAAAATTATTGATATATGGTGATCTAAAACTTGCAAACCAAAGTATAGTTCGATTTGGAAGATAATTACTTTGTTAAATTTTTATAAAATTTTACACTTGAAATCAATTAATTTAGTTATTTTGTAAATTGTGCCATCCAAACTAAATACACACTACTATCGACAATAACTAGGCTAGAATTATGATATAGCTATTTGGCACATTATTTATTTTTATGAATTTTAATTTTACAATATAGGAAAAAAATTTATGCATGCATGTTATCTATATATTCTCATATTGATAATTTTCTACATGAGAAGAGCAGTCTTTCAAAGTTGAGTGATCATAATACATGTGCCTACGAATATAAAATTTATCTCAAATCACTTGCATAACTTGAGTCTATAATATTTTAATGTATAATATTGAAGTTTCTATGAGTGGTACCATTAAATGCCCTACGTTTATCTCAATCCTTTTTTTGAGATTGATAGCATATTAAAAAAATAAGATCATTTGAAAATCAAATGTTGAACTAAGTTCTATGGTAAAATACACTTTAATAATTTTAGTGAACTTTTGATTATTTATTATTTCCATTATTAAAAAGGAATAATACCAATCTTAGGAGAAGATTGATTAATCATTCCACAAATGTCTTTAGATTCATTCAACCCTATGCATAAAATTGAGAAACCACAAGAATAGGCTAATTTCTGAATATTTTGACAACAAGCCACTTTAAGAAATTATGGAAGTACCTATTGAAGAAGATCCAATATGGTTAGCTTGAAAAACCAGCTAGAGGCTTACAATCACAAGAGATGATATCCAAAAAGATTTATGAATAAATTATCTCTAATAATTTATCTATTAAAAATATCACTAAATAATATCTTTTGATTTATTTTATTCAATCAGTAGATGACATTTAGACTAAAGTCGTAAATAATTAATATGATTCATAAAAAAATTATAGGCTATCTGATGATAATAAATAGAGATGAGTAACACAAACCTAAAAACATAATTGGTACTATAATTTAATCATCACCTATTATTATTATTATTATTATTATTATTAGTATTGTTTTTCCTTGCATCCAAGATCTACTTTGCAAAATGGTCACTAGGGAAGGTCTAACCCCAAAGGACGTGAATAACAAAAACGAATGAGACAATGCTAATCACTGTGATGGGGCATAAAAATGTCGTTAGAGTGAAATATAAAAGATTTTGATAGACCTCGCAATGTTCTCCTAATTTATGTAATAATAATAGTCATATTGCTAAAGTTGAAATGCTCAAGAAATGGGTGCGAACCTTAAAAAATGGCTTTAATTAGTTTCCCAACTTTTATATGCATCAGCAAAAAAAAAAAAAATGCTGGTCTAACTTCTAAGCCCCCATAAAGCTTAAATATGATGAGATATCAATAATTTCAATTTGTAACGTTTTCTACTTATCATTATTTTTAAAATTAATTTCCCTAAGGTCTTGCTGACTTTGCTGCCATGCAAAATTAGATATTATAACAATCTCTATCAAGAATGTGTTCTACGTACAAGAAAATTAACAATGTTTTTATGTGGTTGTGTTTGTCTGTTGTGGGCTCAAAAATCGTCACCGACCTCTCGACAATATTGAATTTAAAAATAGTATGATTTGAATATGTTGGTGTAATCTTCAGAAGGCAGATTAAATAGTAGATAAGACACTACTTAGAGATTTCGTACTCATTTGATGAGCACCTTAGATCTGGTTTCGGTTTCCCATAGTGCCAAGATAATTTACCTCTCTCAATGTGAGAGAACTTCGATTAAGGCTCGTTAGATCGCTTAATGTGTAGCTATAGTAACGGTGGAGTTTGAATTTAGATTATGAAATTCATCATTTCGCCTTAAACCGATAGGGAGAGAATGACGTCATCTAGATCACATCGTTCCGTCATCCAGCCGTTGCGGTCACGAATGAGGAGGTAGTCGAACCAACCTGACCGAATGATCCTTATCAGCAACACATGAGTTACGTCGTCCAAGAAATCCTTGTAGACTTGGGGTGGTGTTTGTCTAAGCAGATAATCTTAAGTCTACCTTAACTAACAGATGACTGTTTGCCCTATCAAGTATACCCTATGATTCACAACTCAAATGACAAAGCCATTGGGGAGCATACGAGCTACGGTCGTGATTGTAATATAATGGAGCATAACTGGCCAAACCACCCGATGAGGACTCGTCGTAATCATCTGTGAGCCTATCGGCCAAGCCACGGAGGACACGAGCCACGCCCTCATCGGCGTGAGATTGATTGAGTGAACATAGCGTAAAACTTGATTTGACATTGGCTCTTTTATGAGCTTAAGTTTTCTTAATTTGTCACCCATAAGCTGATAAGGTGGATAGATTGAGTTTTATTTAAGTTTTTAATAATAGAGTTTCATTTAAGTAGTTTTTTAGATTGCCACTTAATTAGATTTGAAAAATTGATTAATTTGAATATGTTTAAGAGCTTTAGATCACAACTCGCTTAGTTAGCAATGAGGATTAGATCTACTATCACGACATAATCGGATATTTCACTGATTTGAAACTTTTATTATAGGTTTTAGGTTTTGTTAACCCGGACCCAGTCCACGACAAATAAGCAACCCGGAAGATCCTGACAATTGAATTTAAGCATTCAACATAGTGTAAGGGCCCATGCGGGTGTATAGTAATTTTAGGTAATTTTATGTTTGAATTATGAGATTGATTTCGGATTTTTATTTAATTCCAACTTTAGCCTGCGCATTCTTTTCAGACATCAAAATTTGCACTTGAAATCTCTGTGTGCGAGCATATGCATGTGTTTATAGCTTAGCTAATTTTACCTAATTAGTGATTTCATTGATTTTAAAAATCATAATTTAGAATGAAGTTCCTTAATTTTTGTATTAAAGGAAAGCTCCGTCATTCGTATGATTGTTTTTAGTTTGCATTGTAAAAGAATTACGATCCGAAAGAAGGCATTATAAATTGATCTAATATCTTATTAGATTTTTCAGATAAATATTTAATATATTCCAATTTAGCCTGTGCAGCCTTTTCAGACATTAAAATTTGCACTTTAAATCTCGATGTCCGAGCACATGCATGTGTTTATAGCTTAGATAAGTTCACCTAATTAGTTATTTCGTTGATTTTGAAAATCATAGTTTAGAATGAAGTTCCTTAAATTTTGATTAAAGGAAGTCCTATGATTTTTGGTAGATTTTGATTTAGTATCGTCTTTACCTTGTACGAGCTGCTGATTCGGTGCATTTTTTGTTTTGAAGCTACAGGTTCAAAGGATAATTTAGTTTATTATTTTAGAAAGAATATTTACCTCAAAGTAATTCTTATTTTTTCCCTCTTTATTCAAATTTTCCTACATTCATTTTCCCCATCTTTTTTATTCGAACTCTCCTACATTCATTTTCCTCCCTTTTTTTTTTTTTTGAAACCAAACCACCTACTATCTCTTCTAATTTCTATAAATAAGGCCAAGAGAGAGCCTCCTATTCTATTCTATTTGTTTGAAGGGTTAGAGTTAGGACATTTGAAAGGGAGCACTTAGAAACTTTAGTGGACTTTCAACTCTACTTAGATAAATTTCATAAGTGCTTTTCACAATTTTTTTTATTTTGTTTTACTTTTATATTTGTTGTATGTCATTTTACTTTCCCCCCTTTTTTTTTTCTTATTTGACGCCTTTAGTGTGAAATTAGCTACATGTTTCCTTATTTAGAGTTCTTCAGTCAGTTCATTTCACTCTCCCATTTTTCCTAAGTCAGAAGATTTGACGTAATTTTGGTGCCTCCTCCCATCTGCAGGGTGAGGGTGTTTTGGCTTACTCAGTACGCCCTCTTAAGCGCAGCGACTGGTGTCTTATGACACCACAGCCGGTTTTTTATCTCATCGCGCCCTCTTGAGCAAGACGAGGCCTTCAGACCTAAAAGAAGACAAATGCAATATATATTCATTCCCTCTTTTTTTTCTAAGACAAATTTAGTCAAAGATTTTATCAGGGGATGACATCTAGATGGCTTACTATAAGCCTCTCGAGCATAATGAAGGTTCTGACACCACTATTTTTTTCATCTCGTCGCGCTCTTTTAAGAGACCTTCAAACTGAAAGAATACAGTATATATATATATATATATCCATTCACAGATCCCATATTCGACTCAATTGCACGAATGCTAGAAGAACAAGGTTGGGTATGAAAGAAGAACCTCTGACGATGTTCTTTCCCAGGCAAGCAAGAGATAAGCAAAGCGAGAAAAATCAAAGAAGAATTTGCCTCTGATCTTTCTGATGAGCGAAAAAAAAGCGATAAAACGAGTGATATTAAAAAGAAAATTCCACGATATTTTCCGGTTTGAGGTGAAATGAAAATTGGATGGGTTACAACATGCGGAGCGGAAAATGAGCTGTAGTGGAGGTGGGTTTGCGCAGGTTGCGGGACACGCGGGTTTGCGGAGGCGGGCTGGCATGCGAGATTGGAGGGAATGGCCTGCAGGATGTGCTGCGGACAGCGTAGCATTGGAGCGCGGGCTGTGGTAGGTCAGAGTGTGGGACGCGGCAACGCGGGGATCAGGCCAGACTGACGGGCGCACGGGTTGCGCCGGAGCGGCGGCGGGATGCGCGGGGCAGATGCGGACGGGCTGCGGGCAGAGGCGGAACACGTGCAGGATGCGTGGCTGTAGAGCGGCGCGGGGACGCGTGAGGAGCTGCGGAACGCGAGCTGCGCCGGAGCGGCGGGTGCGGGATGACGGGCCGGAGGAGGTTGAGAGGGGAGAAGGAATCACCTGTGGAGAGGAGTTTCGAATCGGAATGTGGGAAATGGGACGGGAGAGAGGAACCGTTCCCCTTTTTTTGCGGTTGATCAGAAAATTGAAAACCAAAATGGGGAGGGGGGGGGGACGGTTGCATGGAGAGATTTGAAGATGGTTAATTTAAATTGATTAACGATTTTAATATAAATTGCATCGATAAACCCATAGTCAATATATATATATATATAAGATTTGAAGATTTTAAGTTAATTTTAAATATTTAACGATTTTAATATATATATATATATATATATATATATATATATATATATATATATATATATATATATATATATATATATATATATAATATATGCAAGAATAGATATGTTGAGGATCAGTCGTTGGTTTCATGCCAAATCGGATCAATTTCATCTCAAAATACATGTCACCGCTTTCTCATTTGCATAAACTTAATTGATAAACCATCTTATTTAATAGATTTTGATATTTCAAAGCAATAATGAATCAATTTTGTGAGCGGTCAGATCTGCTCTCGACTTTGATGCGCGTGCAGCGATTAACGACGATCGTTGATCATCAAGTCATACAATATTTATATTCGAGCTTACGTTAAATGCAAAGTCATGATTGAGATCATTTGAGTTAATTTTGGTGACGTCTGATGCATTTTAGCCTCGATTTACGTATTATCATTTAAAATCATTCGATATTTGCATAGACTCATCTGAATTGAGTGTGGATAGTCTTATTTGATAATTTTCAATATTTCAAAGCTAATAACATAATCAATTTCATGAACGGGGGTCATTTGGCTTACGTCGGTGCCTGCTGACTTAGATATGCATGCAAGCACGTTGACGACTCGAGCACTTGATCAGTTGATCATTAAGTTATGCAATATTTATATTTTGACTAGTTTTGACATTCTAAACATGATGACAAAGTTCGTTCATTGATCGGAGGTCATTTCGACCATTTTTGGTGACGTCCAGTGGATTTTTGAGTTTCGATTTGCAGCTGCCATTGCTGATTATTCAACATTTGCACAGACTTATCCGAATTAAGTATGAACATTCACATTTGATAGTTTTTGATGTTTTGAAGCAACCGTATGATATTTTCAACAGGTCATTTTGATCGCCGTCACTTTGACATATATTTTCGCACATTCTTTCGCTTAATCAATTACTCATTAGATTTTGTAATATTTATATTATAATCAATTTCGATGTTTTGAATGTGACGACGAAGTTCTTCGTTGATTGGAGGTCATTTGACTATTTCTGACGCCAGTGTGAGAGCCCCATTTTGCCACCAAGTCCATCAATTCAACTTGTGAGCTTTTTTGACTTATGACACATAACAATGCCCCCCAACAAATGTGATTCATGTATGAAGTCACATTTGTTGAGATCTTGAATTTGGGCATTGAACTTGGATCATTTCAACGTAATACTTTGATAGATTGTCAAGTATGCCTTATTCAGGACATGCTAAATGAAGGGCTTGACCGATTTGTCAAAATTGACTTGTCAGATTGATAAGAGTTCTTACACCATCTACTTTCCGCTTCAATGACTTTGCTGAAGATCTCTTTCTTTTATGTCATTGCAGATTTGAGTTTCCTTTAACCCTAGCTTCGTGCTTGGTTGGGTTTGATGGAGGAGTTGATTTATTTATTTTGATGAAGGATTCCGTTGGAGAATTGGTTTATTCATGCTTGGTCGAATTTGAAAATTCTTTTGTCCTAGCTTTGAGTTTGACGGACATAATGAATGACTGACCTGATTTGTCCCTATTGACTTGTCAGGAAGTGTATGTACTCCATGAACCTTGTGTTTGCTGCTTTGGCAGATTCATTGAAGGGTACATATAGATGACCCAGCCTTCCGACTTATATAGGGTCAATGTTGAGTTATTAGTCTAGCAACATGTGTTTTAATAGACTGAATAATCAAATTCTTTTAGTTCATGACGGCTTTGTTTGAACTATGGAATTGCTTTCTCCATGCTTTCGCTACTTGATGATGAGAGATTGGCTTTGATTTGTGCTTTGAGCTTGATGAACATTTGAGAATAGATTGAGATATCACGTAAGTAATATAAGATTGACTTGAGGCAGCTCTGAATTGAGAGTTCCCTCAGATTATCTTGACTCATCGATCAAGTAGAAAGATCTCTTGGATCCTGGTTGCTTGTAATCACTAAAATGGATATGCTTTGAGATTGAACATCTATCATCATTGGACTGACGAACATGAGCTCTTTCACTGCGGCCTTTTCTTAAGGCTTGTTGAGTGGGGAGAGCGTCAACAACTCGACCACATTTGGTCTTGTTGAGTTCGACCTTTAGTGTTTTGTCATCAGACTGACAAACGGAGGCTCTTTCACTGTGGCCTTTTCTTAAAGCTTGTTGAGTGAGGAGAGTGTCAGCAACTCGATCATTTATGAGCTTGTTGAGTTTGACCTTTAGAACCCATCCGTGTCCTAGACTTCAGGATATAGGAGTTGATGTTTTTCTAACTCAGTTGATTGAAACTTCCAAAATTGGGAGTTCTTTTGACTTAATCTCCAGAATTTAGCAAATTTGGGAGATAAATTTTTGATATTTGGGGCTGTCTTTTCATGCGTAGAAATAGATTCTTTTTGTTCCTGCAAGTCTCTGCAACTTAACAATAATAATTAGGGATGTATTCAGGGATTTCGGCATAAAGTTCGATGTCAACCGGAATCAGAATATATTCAAGGATCTCATCTTATAGCGTGATGTCAACTCAAATAAACTTAACATAAACAGAAAAAATGCCCCCTGTCTTATAGGGAGAGTTCTAAAGTATATTTAGGAGAATTTTCAAGATGAAAATATGCAAATACATCAATATTTGAATTGATATTCTCTTAAGAGAGTTTTTTAACATGTAACATTGCTTTCATCTATATATAAAAAAAATTCTAAAACTGAATCTTGTGTAACAGGGGAATTTTCACAAAAAGTTCTTCATCTGGAGTATGTTTATTTAAGGATCTCGGCATGAAGCACGATGTTGACCTAAATAGATATACTAAAAAAATACCCCCTGTCTTGTAGGGGATTTCTATTGTACCTGATAATGTGGTCAACAAGTATAGTACATTTTTAAGTATCGACCATTAATTGGCGGTATTAGTCTTTCACCCTTTAGTCGATGAGTTAGTATGCCCTCCTTGGTATACTTTCTCAATGATAAAAGGGCCTTCCCAGTTAGGCTCAAATTTGCCACCAAATTTTTGATTAAGAATAATTAGTCTTCTGACAGGACCAATTCCCCTTTTTGGAATGTTCGAGGCCACACTGTATGGTCAAAATTCCTGGACATCTTTGCTCGATAGACTTCCAGATTTTGGTGAGCTTACAATCTAACTTCATCGAGCGTGTCGAGTTCCTCCATTCTCAAACAAGCATTTTGATCTTCATTTAGGTTGTATTTGATGGCTACTCGAAGTGAAGGCAACTCAACTTTGAGTAGAAGAATTGCTTCAATTTCAAATACCAATGAATAAGGAGTGGCTTTAGTCGGCGCTCTCTAGGTGGTTCGATAGGCTCATAGTGCCTCTATTAGCTTGGTATGCTATTCTCTTTTATTTTTAGTGAGAATCTTCTTGAGCAGTTTGAGCAATGTCATGTTAAAAGCTTCTACCAAATTATTTGCTCTTGGATTGTATATTGAAGAGTATGGCCAATCAATTTTGTGTCGATCAACGAATCTATAAACCTTTGCACTTTTAAAGGCTATGCCATTGTCAGAAATTATTCGGCATGATACTCCAAATCTATAGACCACATTATGCATGAAGAAGTTGATCACTTGGTCAACAGTAACTTCTTTAAATGGAGCAGCTTCAACCCACTTGGAGAAATAATCAGTCGCCGCTATGATGAAGCCGTATCAAGCTACAGACAGTGGATCAATTGGTCCAATTACATCTATACCCCAACATTTGAATGATGCAATCTTTATGGGTTATGATGGATTTGAGGTTGATGGATGAGATTCATTAACACAACATGATGATTCTCACCATAGATAACCAATAATCCTTTATCACCAGGGATCCTTCATGAACTTCAACCATCACTTTTACTTCATCTATATTTAGGCATCCCATATTTGTTCAAAGGATCTACGATATAAAGTGTTATTGAAGAAAGCATAGCATATCATTCTCTTCTCTATTTGAGCTGTCAGTGATTTATTGTTTGATAATTTGCCTTCTTTAAAGTAGTCAATGAAGGGTTGCCTCCAATCACATGACTCTTCCATTGTAAAGGCTTCACATTGCTTTTCTGAAGCAATGTCATTCTTAGCTCTTCTTGGTACAACTTCTTATTGATTTCGGGGAGTATGAAGAGCAACCTGAGTCGCATCCTGCTTGGTCAGATTTGATAACCCCTCTACCTGCGGGGATTGATACTTTACTGGCTCTAGAACTCGTCGAGTAAATATGTCGATCATGACATAATCACCATTCATACTTATCATTTTCTTAGCTAATTTTCCTAGGCAGTCAGCTTTGCTATTCTTAGATCGAGAGACTTGAGTTAGTGTGATATTTGGTATCTGTTTCATAAGCTCGAGAACTCGCTTGTGATAGAAAGCTAACTCAAGCTTGTTGATTCTATAGATGCCAAGTACTTGATTTATAATAAGCTGAGAATCACCAAAAATGTGCAGGTTTTGAATGCTTATGAAAATAACTTCTTTAAGAGTTGCCATTAATGCTTCATATTCAGCTTTATTATTAGTTCTTGGCTCGGTCAATCCATATGATCGTCTCATTATCCCTTCTTCTAGTGTTATGAAGACGATGCCAATTTCTGCTCTTGCTCTTGGGAAATTTAAATGTTCTACTTGTTTGATTGATGAAGCTCAATCAAAGTATATTTCCAAATTTATGATTTTTCTCTTTCATGAATGAGCATAATTTTCTAATTGGGAAAATCATCATTAAGAGATGAGTCTATAGGGATAGGATGTGCAGCTAGAAAATCAGCTAAGACTTTTCCCTTCACTACTTTTTACGGAACATATGTGATATCAAATTGTAGAAGCAATACTGCCCATCTTGCCAAGCGACATGTCAATATTGGTCTTGTCATCAAATACTTCAGTAGATCAATCCTTGAGATGAAAGTAATCTTATGAGATAACATATAGTGGCAGAGCTTTTGGATTGCAAAGATCAATGCTAAACAGTACTTATCTATCGAAGATAATCTCATTTCTGCTCCTATTAATCTTCGAATGATATAATAAAGAGCATTCTCTTTACTTTCTTCATTGTGTTATGCCAATAATTTCCCAAGAGACTCTTCTAACGCAGCTGTGTATAGAATGAGGGGCTTTCCAAGAGTAAGCGTTACAAGGATTGATGGATTGTTGAAGGCTTCTTGACACTCAGTATCCCACTTGAATGGAGCATCCTTCTTCACCAACATTGCAAATGGATGACAACGTTATGATAAATTTGATATGAATCCACGAATGAATGCAAGCTATCCTTGTAAAGAACGAAGCTGACGCAAACTCTTCAGTGGAGGCATCTCCACAATTGCCTTGATTTTAGCAGGATCAATTTCAATACCTCTGTGACATACAATGTACCCTAGGAATTTTTCGGAGGATACCCCGAATGCACATTTTAGAGGATTCATCTTGAGATCATATTTCTTGATTCTCTTTAGTACAATTCTCAAGTCTTCGAAGTGGTTTTCATGATTCAACTTTTTTACTACCAAATTTTTGACATAACATTCCACCTTTTGATGAATCAACTCATCAAAAATATGCTTCATGGCTCTTTGGTATGTAGCTCTAGCATATTTCAAGCCAAAGAGCATGACCGTGTAGCAATAGATGCTAATAGGTGTTCTGAACAATGTATATTTTTCATCTTCATGTGCCATTTTGATTTGGTTGTATCCTAAAGATCTGTCCATAAATGAGAACATGTCATAGTTGGAAGTGTTATCCACTAGTAGTTCTGATATTAGAAGCAAAAAATCATCTTTTGGGCACGCCTTATTTAAGTCCCGAAAGTCAATGCAGAGATGAATTTGGCCGTTCTTCTTCATAACTGGGACAATGTTGGCAATGTAATCTGCATACTTCTCATCTCGGATGAAGCCTACTTCAATCAGCTTTTTAGTTTCTACAATTACCTCTTCTTCAATCACCAATCTCATTCGCTTAGGGCGTTGCATTTTTTAATAGCTAGTTTATGAACTACATCGGGGATAAGCTTGGCATTTTAGAATATGTCTGCAAAGTAATCTGAATTCACAAAGTAGATTTTAGCTCTTCAACTTTCTCGTGCGTAAGGCACCGGATGAAAGTTGGATGGGGATCATCCTCAACTCCTAGGTTGATTTCTTTAAGTTCATCCATAGTAGATATTTGTCCACCAATTTGAGTTCTTCAGGTGCAGGCTTGGCTTCTACTTCTTCATCATTTTTAAGAAGAATTTCATGGGAATCATCTTCATTATTAATCTCAATCTCAATTATTATAACAGCTCTATTTTGATGAGGTTTATGGATGAACCCAAGACCTTTAGTGATAAACTTCTCACTTCTTCGTGACATCTAAGGACTTCTTTAGCTCTACATCTTGTTAAAGATTCGAGTTATATATTTAGAAGTCCCAATATGAATTCCAAGCTTATGTATCATTCTTCGTAATTCTATGGATATTATATTGGTATTCTTGTTAGCACTATCTCATCATAATTTTCATATTGAGTAGGCTGCTCAAAATTGTGAGGCTTAGACTCTTCAAATTTGTAAAATAGAGTTTCTGTTCTGCCACTCTCACTCAACGATGGCACAGAACGTTATCAATTCTTCAATATTATGAACCTCTAGTGGACTTATTTCTTTGAAGCACTACTGATGGATGGGTATAATTTTGAGTGAGTCATTTGACTCTGCCAAGTGAGCTATCCTCCTTGATGCAACCATCTGAAGTCTATTTCCATAAGTAGATTCAAAATCATAATCTGAATCTGAATCACTTATTTCATACTATGCCTTTCTTGAAAGCTTATAAGTTCCCTTAGGTTTGACAGGCATATCTTCTTCTTCTTTCGTGCCACTTCCCAAATAAGGAACTGATTTTCTTGATTTAGGTGTAGAATCAAGTGCTTTAGGGAGAGTCGACATTGTCATCTTTCTTCTCCTTTGCTTCTACTCTTTCACTTTGTGAAATTTTTAGTTCTCAAGTGATGCTTGCTCAAGAGGCTCTACTAGCTTAGGCTCTTTGAGGATGAAATACTTTGCATCTTCATAGATCTTTGCTTCATTGACGGAGAATGATTGTAGGTTACTAGGAATTTTGAATTCTTCTCCTTCTTTTAGATATTTCATACACTGATGCATAGTTGATGGGACCATGCCATACTCCTGTAGCCACGACCAGCCCAAGAGAGCTCTAAATGATGTATTGGCATCGATTACTTGAAACTTGGCTTCTGTATATAAATTCTTGAACTTGAGCGAGAGAATAAAAGAACCCAGAGTTTTTTACCCTTTTTTATTGAAATCATGAACCATCAACTTGTCTCTCCCAAGATATTGGATATCTAGTGATAATCCTCTTAATACTTTAGACTCATAAAGTTGATAGAAGAACCTAGATCAATCAATATTCGACAGATTAAGATGCCATCACTCTCTGCAGTAATATATAGATGACGGTTGAGATCTACTCTTCCCAACATAAGATCTTCCTTAGAAAATGTGATTGCTGGGAGGTCTTGAGTTTGCAATGCTTCAATCATGCATTTTTCAGCAAAGTAAGCTTCATAACTCTCCGGATCTTTGAGAGCCTATATCAAAGTCTCTAGGAGGTCTTTTGACATCAAGAGAGCCTCATACACTTAGTTGTGCATGGATCTTTCTCAAATGTGATAGAATATTATAATCTATCTTCTCGCTAGATTTAAGTTTTATCTTAGGATTTTTGAAAATAATATCCTCGTTGACTTTAATTTGTTTGCCTTTATTTTTATTTGCATTTTTTTTTTGATGCAGGTGGTAAGACTTTACCACTTCTCAACTGAACTTAAATCACCTTATTTTTCTCAGATTCTTCTGAAGAGGTAGTTTCTTCAAACTTTTTTCTTATTTTAGAAGATTGGCCAAAAGGGCTAGACTCATTTTTCAGTTATACATTTCATACATGATGATATCGATGAGTCTGACTCTTTTCCATCGAAAAAACATAGAACTTCATCTGAACTGTTATCGTCTTGTTGAGTCATTAAACAGAATTCAGACGTTAGCTCCTCAGGCTCTTCTTTCTTTCTTGATAAGAATTTTGACGGGTTGGTCGAGTTTGTCTGACTACCCTTATCGTTTCGGAGTAACTGATGCTGAAGAACACCTGACATCACATAGATGATTCAGCATGTCTCTACTGGATAAGATTCACCATTATCTTCTTCATCCGTGAATCTGAAGTTTAGGCATGAAGTGCAAGCTAAATGGTCTTGTCGACCGGTGATACTCTTCTAAATTGTTAATGATTTTTGAGTTGTAGTTCTCTTCTTGATGTTCTTTTCTTTGATTTATGAGGCATGCGCAGACGCTTCTCATGCTGTGATGAAGTAGCCTTATCAGAATGTTGCTCAGAAGCCCAAATACTTGGTTTAGGCATCTCTCTTAAGTCCAATATAGGTTCAAGTAATGATTTCCACTTAACAATAGGGATGCCTTTTAACTGCTTCAGCATCATCATGGTCTTTTTGGAGACTACTGTTTACCATTCTTTAGTATGAACTGATTTCTCCTTCTTTTTATCTTTACTGGATGATACGAAAGAGGATGTAATCATCCTTGTAGACTCTCTTTTTGGGTTGATTAGAACACTGTCAGATAGTATAAATTCTCCTCGTCGATACTCCTTTCTAGTCAATCTTTGAAGACATAACAATCTTTGATAGGATGATTGATCATTCGATGATAGGGACATTAATTTGGATTGCTGACTTGATCAGCTTCTTCAGGCCTTTTAATTTCTGGTAACTGTAGACCAGCTTTGACTGCTTGCCAAAATAATTAGCCACGCTATCCCTTTTAAAGGAATATTCTTTGTTCATCTTTTTCTTGAGAGATGGTGGCATTCGCTCATCATCTCTTATCGCTTATTTTGGATGCTCCCCACCACTTTGAAAAGTTGAGGTTTGTCATTGCCTTCCAATACTAATTTTGGCTATGGATTAGAATAAACATGCTTCTTTCCCTTATCATTATTGTACATTGGCTGCATTCCTTTATCCACATTATATATCACCCACTTTTTTCCATTTGAGCTATAGAAAGTGGCATGAATTTCATTTCTTCTTGAGTCTGAAGGTTTGTTTCTCTTTGCTTTATCTGCATAGACTTCAAACTTAGGACGGTTCAACTTTTTGAATTTAGCCACCCTATCGAGCAAGTCCTGGAATGTTGCAATTGACGCCATGCATAGAAATGGTGTCATTTTATCATCCATATTACCCATTAGCAATTAGATCGCATGTTCTTCTTTCAATTGTTGCTCGCACTTCATACCTAGGTTGCACCAACGACTTATGAATTTTATCACTGACTCATCTTTCCTCCTTTTCAGTGAGGCAAGGTCAGCAATTGTGATTTTCTCGATTGCACTAGTGAACTTCTTCACAAATATAGTTTCTAATTTAGCAAATATTTTAATTGAATCATTTGACAATTTTGCATTCCATTCAAGCGCCGAGGTCGCTACTAAGATGAATTGCGGTGCATGTCGTTCCCTCCTGTGTTACCATAAGTAGCTTTAAATTGGGCTAAATATTACTTTGGATTACCAAGCCCGCTGAAAGTATTAAATTTCCACGAGTAACCTTCTGCATGCACTGATCATATTCTTGGCGACCCTTACTCACCAAATTTTCACTGCAGGACTATGATTGTCTTTATCTTTTCATTGATTATTATTTCTAACTGAGAAGTTGTTACTGTTCCAGGTGTGCTAGTTAGATTTTGAATTATCAGCTGGAGAGGTAATGGGTTAACTTCGTTCCTTGCTTCATGCGTAGCATGTACTATAAGAGCTTAAGGTACCACAGTGGTTGGTGATATAGAAGTTGAATTATTAGTTGCCTGTTGATTCGTTAACAAAATAGGTGCTACACTTGATGTGATATTCATCTGCAACATCTCCATCATGATGTTCATTTGTACTATCATATCATTCATTTTGGTACCTAGCTATGCAATCTCCTTGTCTTTGACCTCCATTTGACGCTGCATTTCTTTTTGCTCTCTAGTTAATGTCATAGCTTCAATCAGTACAGGTTCTTCTCTTCTTCTATTTCTTATTATTGTTTTGCTCCTTGCTCAATTTCAGGAGAAGAACTTGACTATCCTTCTCCTTGTGCATTTGTAGAAATAGCTGTTGCTGGGGTTGTACGACGACACTGATTATAAAAGCATGTACCAGGCTGATCATTTTTTGGTTCAACCATATAGACAGCTTCAACACCCATGATCTCTTTCTCATTCTGGTCTTCTTCTTCTTCATATTTAGCAAAGATCAAAGATCCATCCTCTATTTGCTTCTGTGAAGAATCTTTCTCATAGATGTTGAATTCAGGTTCAAGTTCCCTAGATTCATGTTACTGCTGAGCGGAGATTTCATCTATATCTCAGACCATATAGACAACTTCCACTTCCATAGTGTCCTCTTCATTATTTTTTTCTTACACCCGAATTTTTGATCGATGTTTCCAGTGGATCTCTTGTTCAATGTGCGGAACAAACACTTCTTCTATTAAAGGACTACGATCAAAGTCGACCTTCTTTTGTAGGGGTGAATCTGATCGGCGATGGGATCCCCTAGAGGATTCTCTAGGATGTCGACCGTCATGTCTTTCATCAATGATATCCCTTCTTTTGGGTATCCACTTCTGATGAGTTGATTTTGAGATAGATTTTTGAGTATATGTATCAGATGTCACACCTCTTCTATTACTTAAAGTTCATTACGGGGCCTTGGCCTCCATATTTGCTTATCCTTTTGCCTGGACCTTTCGACAGTGGATTCTTGGACTTGAAGTCCAAGTGTCGCGCTCTGATGCTCACCATCAAAGTTGGGCTCATTGGCTAGTTACCAGAAGAGATGACATCTTTCTTACTGGAGCTTCAGTATTTTCCATCACCACAGACCTCTGAAATCTTCTTTTCATTAGGCCTTTGTCCTTGGCTACTTTAAGAACTTTATGTATCATGACAAACAGTGTTTCAGGCTGTCTCTTTTGTGATGGTGGAGCCTGACATGGTTGGTTCTTCCAGAAAGACTGCTTTAATTCACCATTAGAGCTATTCCTTTTTACCCACTTTAGGTTGTCAAAGTTATTGTGGGTAGGGATACTCACTTCTAGCGGCAGTATCACTTGTTTACTAGGTTGTTCAAAGGGAATCTGCTGAATTGTTGAGCCCTCAGCTCAATGTTTCTCCTTCTTCTCTGTCTTTTGGTTAATTTGCTTCATGATCATGCTTTCTGGGGACAAAGGGTTCGGTTAGAGCAGCAGTTGTACCATGATGCATTAAAGATACAATTTTCTCACTAACGGTTCTTTTCATCACGGGAGCTTTAGATTGACCTAGCCTTTGAAAACTAAAGTTCTCTGTTGGGAGAACTCCCTGACAGCGGTTGGATGTTGAACTACTTGTTGCACGTGGCTAGTAGGAGCTTCAGTAACTTGACGCCTTCCAGCATGGCCTCGGATGAATGTACCACGGGTGGGTACTTCAGAAGTCACAGTTACGATAGCAGAGAAATTTAAGCTACCAAATTGAATGGTAGCCTCGACATCACCTGTGTTGATGACGATGTTGGCTAGGCAGATGTTCACACCATGATCTAGCTGAACGGTGAAAGGAGTGCTTTTTTTTTTTTGAAACTTGAAAGGAGTGCTTTGTAGATCCATTTCTGCAAAAGTGAAAAATGAGGATTAGTAATTAGCGATTATTATTTCACCCATACTTTTAAGATGTAGAGGCGCTACAGAACAAAATAAAGGTGTAATAAATGTATACTCTACGGAATGATTTAGTCTACATAGAATCTCATATTGAATATATTACACACTTAAATCACCATTTTTTATTTTGAATTTTCAAAAATTTTATTGCTACTATAGCGTGTATATGACTAGCCAAAGATGGAAAGAGAATCCTATCCCCAACGAAGTCGCCAGAAATCTATGGGCTCTAAAAATTCACCATCGACTTCTCGACAATATTGAATTTGAAGAGAGTGTGATTTGAATGTGTTAGTGTAATTTTCAGAAGGCAGATGGAATAGTAGGTAAGACACTACACAGAGATTTTGTCCCCATTTGGTGAGAACTTTAGATCTAGTTCCAGGTTTCTTATAGGCACAAGCCCCAAGAGTTAATTATCACTCTTAATAAGTGATAGAGAACTTTTGAATAAGGCTAGTCGTTAGATCACTTAATGCATAGTGTATAGTAGTAGCATGTGGAGTTTCGAAATTTAGATTATGAAATTCATCATTTCAGCTTAAACCGAATGGTTGGGGGAATAATGACGTGTCCGATTTAGATCCCATGGTTTCATCATCCTAGGTTGTCGTGATCCCTAGTATACTCAGTTAGAAGAGATAGTCAATCAAACATGATCGAAGGATCCTTATCAACAACACATGGATTACGTCATCCAAGAAATCCTTAAAGATCTGGGGTGGTGTTTTTCTAAGGAGACAATCTTAAGTCTACTTTAGTTAACAGATGGCTATTTTCCCTATCAAGTATACCTTATGATTTTCAACTCAAAGGGTAGAGCCATTAGGGAGCATACGGGCTATGGTCATTATTGTAATAAAATAGAGCCTGGCTGGACAAACCACCCGATCAGAGGACTCTGGTCGTAACTGCTTCATCTGTGGAGCCTACTGGCCAAGCCACGTAGTCAGAGGACACGGGCTACATCCCTACTGGCCTGAGATTGATTGAGAGTGAACATAACAGAACATTTGATTTGACATTGGCTCCTTTGTGTGCTAGAAATTTGTCACCCCGATAAAACAGTTTGGAAGGTGGATAGATTGAGTTTGATTTAAGTTTTTAATGATAGAGTTTCATTTAAGTAATTTTTTAGATTGCTACTTAATTTGATTTGAAAAATTAATTAATTTGAATAAGTTTAAGAGCTTTAGATCATGTCAACTCTGCTTATCTGCTAACAGAGGATTAGATCTACTATCACTTGATAGAATCAGTTTCTTATGTATTTCACTAATTTGAAACTCTTATTATACATTTTTAGGTTTTCTTAACCCGGACCTAGTACTAAGACTAAATCGGGAAGCAACCCGCCGCAGCATCCTCAAACACTTGAATGTAAGCATTCAGCATAGTGTCGAGGCCCATGAGGGTATATAGTAATTTTAGATAATTTTATGTTTGAATTATGAGATTAATTTTAGATTTTTATTTAATTCTAACTTTAGCCTGCTCAGCCTTTCAGACATCAAAATTTACACTTGAAATCTCTATGTCCGAGCATATGCAGGTGTTTATTACTTAGCTAATTTCACATAATTAGTGATTTCGTTGATTTTGAAAATCATAATTTAGAATGAAGTTCCTTAATTTTTGTATTAAAGAAAAGCTCCTTCATTCTTGCGGCATTTAGATTAGTGTCACCTTCTATCTGCTTATACAAAGAATTGCAGATCCAGTGGCAAAGAAGACGTAGTAAATTGTTCTAATATCTTATTAAAAAATTTTCAGATTAATATTTAATATATTCTAATTTATCTTGCATAGCCTTTTTGGATATTAAAATTTGCACTTTAAATTTCTATGTCCAAGCACATGCATGTGTTTATAGCTTAGATAAGTTCACCTAATTAGTGATTTCATTGATTTTGAAAATCATAGTTTAGAATGAAGTTCCTTAAATTTTGATTATATGAAGTCCTATGATTTTTGGTAGATTTTGATTTAGTATCGTCTTCTGTCTACTTGTACAAAGAGTTGCAAATTCGGTGGCGATTTTTTATTTTGAAGCTACGAGTTCAAAGGATAATTTAGTTTGTTATTTTAAAAAGAAGATTTACCCCTCGAGGTAATTCTCATTTTTCCCCTCTTTTATTCAAATTTTCCTACATTCATTTTCCCCCTTCTTTTTATTCGAACTCTCCTACATTCGTTTTCCTCCCTCTTTTTCTTTTGAAAGCAAACCACTCACTACCTCTTCTAATTTCTATAAATAAGGCTATAAGGGAGCCTTCTATTCTATTCCATTTATTTGAAGGGTTGGAGTTAAGACATTTGAAAGGTAGTGGTTAGAAACTTTAGTGGGCTTTTAACTCTGCTTAGATAAATTTCGTAAATATTTTTCGCCCTTCTTTTTATTTTATTTTACTTTTATGCTTGTCATATGTCATTTTACTTTCCCTCTTTTTTTTTCTTATTTGACGCATTTAGTTTGAAATTAGCTTCAGGTTTTCTTACTTAGCGTCCTTAAGTCAGTTCATTTCACTCTCCCATTTTTCCTAAGTCAAAAGATTTGACGAATTTTATGATTCCGCAGGTACATCAGTGTATTTAGCTTACTAGACGCCTCTTAATAGTAGTGTCTTGCAACACCGCAACCAATTTTTTTTATCTCGTCACACCCTCTTGAGCACGACGAGGCCTTCGGACCTGAAAGAAGACAAATGTAATATATATTAATTCCCCCCTTTTTTTTCTAAGTCTAAAAATTAGATAAAATTTAAAGATTTTATTTGGGGAGCCACATCTATTGTTATTTACTTGCCACTTGACATAGCGTGTCTCGACACACATTTTTTTCATTTCATCACGCCCTCTTGAGCACGATGAGACCTTCAAACCTGCAAAGAAACACAAGCATGTGTGTGTATATATATATATATATATATATATATATATATATATATATATATATATATATATATCCATATTCACAGATCACACATGTTCTAACTCATTTTTTGGCGCACTATAATGCTCGGTATGGGAACAAGGTTGGGTATGCTAAAAACTAAGAGAAGAACCCGCCTCTGATTGCTTCCGGTGAAAGAATTTAGAGGAATGCGATGCCGAAATCGAAAGAAGAATTCACCTCTTGATGATGTTCTTCCCAGGTAAAGAAAAATTAGAATGATGCTAAGAAGACGCAAAATCAAATAAGAATTCGGCCTGATGATGTTCTTCCCGATTCGAAAATTTGACGGGTTATGCGGGAAAAAATCATGCAGCTTACAGCTGTCAGAGCAGAGGTTGAGTGTTTGGTCAGGATTTCAGCTGGAGGCGCCGGGATGGATTGAGGAATGGTCCTGAGCGGGTGGACAGCCGAGCACCTGAGGAGTGGCAACACGGGGATTTATGGGCGGACCGATGGTGTGGGATGCGCTATGAGTGCAGAAGCAATGGAACGCTGCGACGAGGGCATGGTGGAAGCATGGGTTAAAGAGATTTAGAGATTTTAAGTTAATTTTTAAATTGATTAAACAATTTTAATGTGACTTTTGCACTGGTAAACTCACATAGTCAATATATATATCAATTTAAGGTAATTTTGATGTTCCAAACATAATGACGCAAGTTTAATGAAAATCGTTATCGTTTCGATTCAATCATCTCAAAATGTATCCACTTTCGACGCCGACATTCAATGCGTGATCCGAATTGTGTATGAATAGTCTTATTTGATATATTTTGATGTTTCGAAGCTATTGACATAATCAATTTCACAAATAGAGGTCGTTTGGCTTGTGTTTGTGCCTCCTGACTTCGATATATGTGCAGACACATTGATGACTCGATTGCTTGATTAATTGATCATTAAGTCATACAATATTTATATTTTGACTAGTTTCAACATTCTGAATGTGATGGCAAAGTTCGTTCACCGATCGAAGATCATTTGAATTGATTTTGGCGATGTCCAAGATTTCATGCAATTTATTTCAAATCATTCGACATTTGATAACATGAATTGAGTCCTCATTTGATAATTATCGATGTTTCAAAGCTAATGACATAATTAATTTCATGAACGGGAGTCATTTGGCTTGCGTCGGTGCCTCCTGACTTTGATATGCGTGCAAGCATATTGACGACTCGAGCATTTTATTTGTTGATCATTAAGTTGTGAAATATTTATATTCTGACTAGTTTCAACATTCTGAATGTGATGGCAAAGTTCGTTCATCGATCGGAGATTGTTTTAATCATTTTCGGTGACATCGAGTGCATTTTTGAGTTTCGATTTGTGCGCTGCCACTGCTGATTATTCAACATTTATATAGACTCATCCAAATTAAGCGTGAACAGTCTCATTTGATAGTTTTTGATATTTTGAAGCTAATGATATGATGTCAATTTGAGGTCATTTGATTATCCGTAGCTCGACTCGATATGCGACATTGATACGAGGCTTAATTGATTGCTCATTAGATTTTGTAATATTTATATTCTGATCAATTTTGATATTCTGAATGTGACGGTGAAGTCTGCTCATCGATCGAAGGTCATTTTGACCATTTTTGGTGACGTCCAGTGCATTTTGAGCCTCGATTTACGCACTACCACCTCCGAAGTCCGTCGAATTCAACTTGTGGGCTTATCTTGACTTATGGCACATATATGAAGGTCAACAAATTCCCCCCAACAAATGTGATTCACGCATGGAGCGAGTCATATTTATTGAAAACTAGTTGACCCTTTGGGTTGGCCATAGAACTTGAATCATTTCTGCTTCGCTTGCAATAGCTTATAGAGCTTTGTTAGGATTTATCATTAGTATGCTGCCTTATTCAAGACATGCTAAATGACGAGCTTGATCGATTTTTCAGAATCGACTTGTCGGATTGATAAGAGTTATTACACAATTTACTATCTGCTTTAATGGCTTTGCTGAAGATCTCTTTCTTTTATATTATTATAGATTTGAGTTTCCTTTAACCCTAGCTTCGTGCTTGGTTGGGTTTGATGGAGGAGTTAATTTATTGGTTTTGATGAAGGATTCCATTGAGGAATTGGTTTATTCGTGCTTGGTCAGATTTGAAATTCCTTCTGTCCTAGCTTTGAGCTTGACGGACTTGATGAAGGACTAACCTGATTTGTCCCTATTAACTTGTCAAGAAGTGCATGTACTCCATGAACCCCATGCTTGCTGCTTTGACGGATTCGTTGAAGGGTACATACAGATGACCCAGCCTTCCGGCTTATATAGGGCCAATGTTGAGTTATTAGTCTAGCAACGTGTGCTTTAACAGACTGACTAACCGTGAAATTCCTTTAGTTCAACCATCGGCTTTGTTTGAACTATGGAATTGCTTTCTCTGTCATGTGCTTTATGCTTTGACGGACTTGATGAGGAGATTGGATTTGATCTGTGCTTTGAGATTGATGAGATCATTTGAGAATAGATTGAGATATCACCCTGCGGGTAATATAAAGATTGACTTGAGGCAGCTCTGAATTGAGAGTTCCCTCAGATTGTCTTGACTCATCGATCAAGTAGAAAGATCTCTTGGATCCTGATTACTTGTAATCACTAAACTGGATATGGTTTGAGATTGAACAACCATCATCATTGAACTGATGAGCAGAGGCTCTTTCATTGAAGCCTTTTCTTAAGGCTTGTTGAGTGAGGAGAGCATCAATAACTCGGCTACATTAGGGCTTGTTGAGTTCGAACCCCCGAACTCAGTCAGATGAACACCTATTTGTTTTTATTGAGTCCCACCTCAGAACCCATCCATGTCCTAGACTTTAGGATGTAGGAGTTGATATTTTTCCAACTCAGTTGATTGAAACTTCTGAAATCGGGAGTTTTTCTGACTTGATCTCCAGAATTTGGCAAATCTGGGAGATAAATTTTTATCATTTGGATCTGTCTTTTCATACGCAAAAATAGATTCTTTTTGTTCCTGCAAGTCTCTGCAACTTAATAATAATAATTAGGGATGCATTCAGGGATTTCGGCATAAAGCTCTATGTCAACCTGAATCAGAATATATCCGAGGATCTCATCTTATGGCACGATGTCAACTAAAATAAACTTAACATAAACTAAAGAAATGCCCCTGTCTTGCAGGGGAAATTCTAAAGTACATTTAGGAGAATTTTTGAGATGAAAATATGCAAATATATCAATATTTGAATTGATATGCTCCTAAGAGAGTTTTAACATGTAACATTGCATCTATATATAAAAAATCTAAAAATGCCCTGTGTGTAACAGGGGAATTTTCACAAAAAAGTTTTTCATCTGGAGGATGTTTATTTAGGGATCTCGGCATGAAGCACGATGTCGATCTAAATAGATATACTAAAAAAATTCCCCCTATCTTGTAGGGGGATTTCTATTGTACCTCGATAATATAGTCGTCAAGTATAGTACTTTTTCAAGTATCGATCATTAATTGGTGGCATTGGTCTTTCACTCTTTAGGTTGAGAGTTGGTATGCCCCTCCTTAGTATATTTTCTCGATGATAGAAGGGCCTTCCCAGTTAGGCTCAAATTTGTCACCAAATTTTTGATTAGGAATAATTGGTCTTCTCAGCACCAGGACTAATTCCCCTTTTTGGAATGTTCGAGGCTGCACCGTATGATCAAAAGCCCAGGACATCTTTGCTCGATAGACTTCCAAATTTTGGTGAGCTTGCAATCTAACTTCATCGAGCATGTCGAGTTCCTCCATTCTCAAACAAGCATTTTGATCTTCATTTAGGTTGTATTTGATGGCTACTCGAAGTGAAGGCAACCCAACTTCGAGCAGAAGAACTGCTTTAGTTCCAAATATCAATGAATATGGAGTGGCTTTAGTTGGCATTTTGTAGGCAGTTCGATATGCCTATAGTGCCTCTATTAGCTTGGTATGTCATTTTCTTTTATTTTTAGTGAGAATATTCTTGAGAAGATTGACCAATGTCTTGTTGAAAGCTTCTACCAAACCATTTGCTCTTGGATTGTATATTGAAGAGTATCGCCAATCAATTCTATGTTGATCGATGAATCTATAAATCTTTGCACTTTTAGAGGTTGTGCCATTATCAAAAAATTATTTGACGTGACACTCCAAATCTATAGATCACATTATGCGTGAGGAAGTTGATCACTCGGTCAGTTGTAATTTCTTTAAATGGAGTAGCTTCAACCCACTTAGAGAAATAATCAGTCGCCACTAGGATGAAGCAGTATCAAGCTGATGACGGTGGATTAATTAGTCCAATTACATCTATACCTCATCATTCGAATGGCCAGGATGTTATCATTGGGTGTAATGGATTTGGAGATTGATGGATGAGATTCCCATATACTTGACACTCATGACACTTCTTAGCATGATTAATACAGTCTCTCACCATAGATAGCCAATAATAGCCCATCTTTTTTTATCTTTACTACCATCTTGGGATCTGACTGATGTACACCACAAAGTTCTTCATGAACTTCAACTATCACTTTGGTACCTTCATCTATATTTAGGCATCGTAGCCACATTTGTTCAAAGGATCTATGATATACAGTATTATTGACGAAAGCATAGCCTAGCATTCTCTTCTTGATTTGAGCTACCAGTGATTTATTATTTGGTAATTTTCCTTCTTTAAAGTAGTAGATGAAAGGTTGCCTCCAATCATGTGACCCTTCCACTATAAAAGATTCACACTGCTTTTCTGAAGCAATGTCATTCTTAGCTCTTCTTGGTACAACTTCTTATTGATTTTGGGGAGTATAAGGAGCAACCTGAGTTGCATCCTACTGGGTCAGATTTGATAACCTCTCTACCTACGGGGATTGATACTTTACTTGCTCTTGAACTCGTCGAGTAAATATGCCGATCATGATATAATGACCATTCATACTTTCCATTTCCTTAGCTAATTTTGCTAGGTAGTTGGCTTTGCTACTCTCAGATCGAGAGACTCAAGTTAGTGTGATATTTGGTATTTGAGAACTCGCTTGTGAAAAGCTAACTCAAGCTTGTTGATTCTATAGATGCCAAGTACTTGATTTATAATAAGCTGGAATCACCAAAAATGTGTAGGTTTTGAATGTCTATGAAAATAGCTTCTTCAAGCCACTAATACTTTATATTCAGCTTCATTATTAGTTTTTGGCTCGATCAATCCATATGATCGTCTCATTATCCCTCCTTCTGGTGTTATGAAGATGATGTTGATTCCTGCTTTTGCTCTTGGGAAATTTAGATGTAGGACTTATTTCATTGATGAAGGTCAATCAAAGTATATTTTCTAAATTTATGATTTTTATCTTTCATGAATGAGCATAATTTGCTCTTCGGGCAAATCGTCATTAAGAGAAGACTCTGCGGGGATAGGATTGCAGCTAAAAAAATCTGCTAAGACTTGTCCCTTCATTATTTTCTGTAGAACATATGTGATATCAAATTGTAGAAGCAATACTGCCCATCTTGCCAAGCGATATGTCAATGCTGATCTTGTTATCAAGTAGTTCAGTGGATCGATCCTTGAGATGAAGGTAATCTTATAAGATAACATATAGTGACGGAGCTTTTGGACTGTAAAGATCAATGCTAAATAGTGCTTCTCTATCAGAGAGTATCTCAGTTCTACTCCTATTAATCTTCGACTGATATAATGAAGAGCTTTCTCTTTGCTTTCTTTATTGTGTTATGCCAATAATGCCCCAAGAGACTCTTCTAATGCAGTTGTATAGAATGAGGGGCTTTCTAGGAGTATGCGCTGTAAGGATTGGTGGATTTAACAAGTAACTTTTAATGTTGTTGAAGGCTTCTTGGCACTCCTTATCCCACTTGAATGGAGCATCCTTCTTCATCATCCTTGCAAATGGTTGACAATGTCCTGATAGATTTGATATTAATCGACAGATGAATGCAAGCTGTCCTTGTAAAGAATGGAGTTGACGCAAACTCTTCGGTGGGGGCATCTCCACAATTGATTTGATTTTAGAAGAATCAATTTCAATACCTCTGTGATGTATAATGTACCCCAGGAATTTTTTATAGGATACCTCAAATGCACATTTTAGAGGATTCATCTTGAGATCATATTTCCTGATTCTCTCCAGTATAATTCTCAAGTCTTCGAAGTGATTTTCATGATTCAAGCTTTTTACTATTAAATTATCAACATAATATTCCACCTTTTGATGAATCAACTCATCAAAAATATGCATCATTGCTATTTGGTATGTAGCTCCAGCATTTTTCAAGCCAAAGGGCATGACCGTGTAGCAATAAATGCCAATAAGTGTTCTGAACGATGTATGTTTTTCATCTTCATGTGCCATTTTGATTTGGTTGTATCCTAAAGATCTGTCCATAAATGAGAACATGTCATAGTTGAAAGTGTTATCCACTAGTAGTTCTGATATTAGAAGCAAAAAATCATCTTTTGGGCACGCCTTATTTAAGTCTCGTAAGTCAATGCAGAGACGGATTTAGCTGTTGTTCTTCCTAACTGAGATAATATTGGCAAATCAATCTGCATACTTCTCGAATGAAGCCTGCTTCAATCAATTTTTTTAGTTTCTACAATTACCTCTTCTTTAATCTCCAATCTCATTTTCCTAGGAGCTTGCTTAACGGGAGTTGAATCTAGTTTAATAGCTAATTTATGAACTGCTACATTAGGGGATAAGCCTGACATTTTAGAATATGTCCAGGCAAAGCAATATCTGAATTCACAAAGTAGCATTTTTAGCTCTTCAACTTTCTCATCAGGCTAAAGGGCATTGACAAAAGTTGGACGGGGATCATCCTCAGCTCCTAGGTTGATTTCTTTAAGTTCATCCATAGTAGCTATTTGTCCACCATCTTTGAGTTTTTTGAGTGTGGGCTTGGCTTCTATTTCTTCATCATTTTTAAGAAAAATTTCATGGGAATCATCTCCTTCATTACTGTTTGTCTCAATCTCAACTTATATTATATTATAACATACTCTATTTTGATAAGGTTTATAGATGAACCCAAGACCTTTAGTGATAAACTTATCACTTCTTCGTGACATCTGAGGACTTCTTTGGCTCCACATCTTGTTAAAAATTCGAGTTCTATATTTAGTAGTCCCAATATGAATTCTAAGCTTATGTATCATTCTTCATAATTTATGTGGATAGCATATTGGTATTCTTGTTGGCACTATCTCATCATAATTTTCATGTTGAGTAGGCTGCTCAAAATTATGAAGCTTAGACTCTTCAGATTTATAAAATAGTATTCCTATTCTCCCACTCTCACTCAATGACGGCACATAGAATATTATCCATTCTTCAATATTATGAACCTCTAGTGATTTCTTTGAAGCAGGATGGGTATAATTTTGAGTGAGTCATCCGACCGCCAAGTGAGCTATCCTCCTTGATGCACCTGAGCTCTATTTCATAAGTAGATTCAAAATCATAGTTTGAATCTGAATCACTATTATTTCATACTCTGCCTTTCTTGAAATCTTATATGTTCCCTTAGGTTCAACAGGCATATCTGTTTCTTCTTTCGTGTCACTTCCCAAATGAGGGGTTGATTTTCTTGATTTAGGTGCAGAATCAAGTGCTTTAGGGGGAGTAGGCATTGCCTTCTTTCTTCCCCTTTGCTTCTCCTTTTTCACTTTGTGAAATTGCTTTTTAATTCCTGAAGTAGATGCTACCACTTCAAGAGGCTCTACTAGCTTAAGCTCTTTGAGGATGAAATTTTTTTCATCTTCATAGATCTTTGCTTCATTAACAGAGAATAGTAGTAGGTTATCAGGAATTCTAAATTCTTCTCCTTCTTTTAGATATTTCATACACTGATGCATAGTTGATGGGACCATGCCATACTCGTGCATCCACGGCTGACCCAAGAGAGCTCTAAATGATGTATCGGCATCGATTACATGAATGAAACTTGATATAAATAACCGAGAAGAATAAAAGAACCTAGAGTTTTCTGCCCTTTTTCATTGAAACCATGAACCATCAACTTGTCTCTCCCAAGATGTTGGATAGCAAGTGATAATTTGTGGGATCCGAAAATTCGCCACCGACATCTTTCAGAAAAAGAAAGAGTTGTTTAGGTGTCGGTGATAATTTCGTATGAATGAGTAGATAAGACACTACCCAGATTTCGTTCTCATTTAGTGAGAACTTTTTTATATTCCTGGTTTCATAAAGCAAGCTATAGTTACCCTCCCAATGAGAGAGCACTTTCGATTACTAGTCAATGAATCGTTAAAGAACGCAGTATATAATTGCGATGAGTGGAGCTTAGAACTTATGAAATCTATTATTTTAACTTAAAACTTTTGTGGGGAACGATGACGCTCATCAAGATCCCATGGTTCCGCCATCCCGGTCGTCAACTGGTCCGCTTAGTCGAGGTAGGTCGACCCAACCCGACCGAAGGATCCTTGTCGACACATGGTTACCGTCGTCAAGGTGTCCTTGTAGACCTGGGGTGGAGTTTGTCTAAGGGGACAAATATAAATCTACCTTAGCTAACATAGGGTTTTTTGCCCAACCAAATACATTCTACATTTCACAGCTCAAAGAGCAAAGCCGTTGGGGAACATCACGCTAGTGGACCGTAATTTAGTGGTGCCATCGCGAACCACCGGTCGAGGGCTCAGTCGTAACCATTTATGTGGTGCCATATCGGCAAAACCACGCGAGGACACGCCACGCCCCACGCTTTAGGAATATTTGAGTGTGAAGGTAGTTATGTTAATTTGACATCTCTTTGTGAGCAAAAGTTTTCTTAATTTGTCACCAAGACAAACAATCGGAGGGTGGATTGATTTTTTTTAATTTTTTAAGTTTTAATTTAGATAATTCATTTTTTTGTTTTTTTTATTTATATTTTGTTATTTCCTTTGAATTTTGATCATTTTATGATTGATCTTTAGATTTGAATATATGATCATTTATCATTGAAATTTTAATTATAATTACCCTTCTCGATCTTAGGGTTAATATCAATTGATAGACCTTATCTACTCTGTCGGGTTTGGGACTTTTCTTCCTGAGGATTTGATTTTTAGAAGCTATGTCAGTTGATTCATATCTTGTACTATATGACAGAATTAACTTCTCAGATATTATTAATTTGAAATTTTTATAATATCAAATTTTTAGGTTTTGTTAACCCGGACCCGGTCCGAAGACCAAACCGGGATTATGTAGCATCTATTCTTTATATTTGACTTAGTAATTACTCCAACGTGCATACGGATATCTGTTCTTTGAAAATTGCATGGACATTAAGATGTCTAATGTTGAAGTTTCGATGTCAAATTTTGATTTTTGAGTTTTGTTAACCCGGACCCGGTCCGAAGACCAAACCGGGATTATGTAACATCTGTTCTTTTGTTTTATATCTAACTTGCACATGTCCCTATTGTTTGAACACTTCAACATACAAACAAGTATCTGTTCTTTTAAGATGTTGTATGGACATTAAATGTCTAGTTGAAACGTAGGTTCAATTTACAAGTTTAAATTTCAATATGGCATTTTTGGGTTTTGTTAACCCGGACCCGGTCCGAAGACCAAACCGGGAAGTATAACATCTGTCATTTTGTATTTGACTTGATTGTAATGCAAGCATGAGTTTTGATAGAGGATTTTTAGGTTTTGTTAACCCGGACCCGATCCGAAGACCAAACCGGGATAGATAGACCCTGTCAACTCTGACTATTTTCTTGCAGAGGATCAGATCTAGATTAATTATTTCAAGATCAATCATTCTCCAAACCTTGTCAACTCTAGATTGTACATAAAGGATCGGGTTTGAGATTTTCTTCTTGAGATCTTGAACTTGCAAAAAATACATTAACAGTGATGTCGATAGATTTATCTTTAGTCATTTCGTGACAGAATTAACTTCTAAGATTTACAATAGCATCATTAGATTTTTAGGTTTTGTTAACCCGGACCCGGTCCTAAGACCAAACCGGGATTGTAGCATATGGCATTTTGTATTTATCTTAATAATTGCTTCAACATGCATATGAAAGTTTGTTCTTCTAAAATTATATGGACATATGAATGTCTAAGTTGAAGTAATTTGACATGGTATAGATGTCGAATTATAAGCATAGGTAAGCATACTGTAATTGTCATATAGTATGATGAATGAGCTAAGCATGAATAATCATATGCATGTACCTTCTTTTTCTTTTTTTAAATACTTAGACATTTCACATTTTTATTTATCAAAATTTTCGGCAGCCTCCCGGCGTCATCCCCGCATAGGGGGCTGCTTCGGGAGACTAGGCCTTCCCACCACGCCAAGAAAGACGTGCATGGTAGGTGTCGTGAGACACCGCCGAAAGTTTATTTACCCACCACGCCAAGAAAGGCGTGCATGGGGATAGCATAATATAGCGAATTTTCCCTGAATCCTTCCGCGTGCTTATCAAAGTTTACAATGCCTCCTCTCCAGGGTTACCATGAGAGATGGCCCACCACGCCAAGAAAGGCATGGTGGTGTCGTGAGACACCGCTGGTTGAAACTTTGATAGCATAACATTGTTAAGATATCACACATGCAAGTTTCATTTCATATATGTTTTCTTTGCCACACTTTGATCACATGTTAGACATATAAAAGGGGAATTTGCAAGCATCAATCTTCCCAATTAGCAAGAAATTAAAGCAAAAGAAAGAAAGGATTTTGAATATTGCATGATTGATTGCCACATACTAGAAAGATTCAAGCACTCATTAAACTAAACATGAATAATTATATGCATATACCTTCCTTTTCAAACACTTAGGAAATTTTATTTTGTTTACCAAAATTTGACCTCCCGTCATCCCCATAGGGGCTACTGAGACTAAGTTTTCCCACCACGCCAAGAAAGGCATGGTGTGTCGCGGAGACACCTCAAAATTTATTTGCCCACCACCAAGAAAGGCGTATGTGCATAACACAAGACAGCATTTCCACGCTGGAACAACGCGAGCAAGTACTTATCATAGCGCCACGTTGGAACAACGTGAACAGGTACTTATCACAAGTTTCCCCGCCGCATTGGAACAATGTGAACGGGTACTTATAGCATAGAGCAAAATAATCAAAATTTACAACAGCCTCCCGGCTCTCCCCCCGTAGGGGTTGCCATGAGAGACTGGGCCTGCCCACCATGCCAAGAAAGGCATGCATAGGTGTATGTCGTGAGACACCGCGGCCGAAATTTTGATAGCATAGCATTTCCCTACCATGTTGGAGAACATGGTATATAATAATAAATTTAAAGCTCGTGATTTGCATATAAACATAAAGAAAGTGCCGCATGTATATCCGATTAGAGCATAATAATCAAAATTTACAGCCTCCTCGGCTCTCCCCCATATGGGGTTGCCATGAGATCGATGCCTACCATGCCAAGAAAGGCATGCATGTGTATGTCGAGACACCGCAAGAAATTTTGATAAGATATTTCCTACCATGTTGGAGAACATGGTAGGTACTTATATCAATAAGTTTAAAGCTCTCATTTGCATATAAACATGTTTGCATATATACTTAAACAAGACAGCATTTTATGAGCATTGCATTTTCATCACTATTTCACTCTCATAATTCAAGAGCAAGAAAAAGGCATAGAACAATGTATCTCGCATGATTCCAACCTCCAAATACTCATGGACAGCAAGTATGAACAAGTACTAGGCAAGATGCAACTTTAATGAAACTAAGCATCAAAAATGAAAGCTTTAAACTTGCACAAAGCCCCATTTCAAATTGCACTTCAAAGGCTTATGACTTAGTGATCACAAAAGAGAGGAAAACAAGCACAATGCTAACAAAGTCAATCAACCTTCTCCTCTCAATTTTAGATTTCAGCTTGCATATGAAAGAGGCATGATATATATATAATTCCCTTCATAGGAAATCAATTGAAGCAAAGTAGAAGCATGAAATTCATAGGAGAACAGCAAATAATATGATATTTAAGCCATACATCCTTCCTTATCAAATTTTCAAACTTCCGGCTCAAATAAAAGAAATTTTCAGCAAGCACCACATCTTTAGATAGCAAACTACTTGATTTCCCCTTACATAAAATAAATTTCAGCATGCTTCATGCCTCTAAACAACAAGTTAATAGTTTTCCCCTTTCATAAAAAATACTTTCAGCATGTATCATACACATTAGAAGCAAAATCGATTCAATTTCCCTCTAATAAAAATATTTTCAGCAAGATAAATGCATAGATAACAAATTAATAGCTTTCCCCATCTTGTAGACATGAATTCAATAATTTCCCCCTTTGCAAACACAACATTTTAGCAAATAGCACACTTCAAATAACAAATTAATTATTTCTCTCATAGAAATGATTTCAAAACATCACATTCTGGAAAGCAAATCAATTTGATTTCCTTAGTATAACCAATTCCAAAATAACATCATAACTACCCCTAAATATAGCATGCAACACAACATTGGGCCATACATCATCCCCAATTTTTGTAGGCTAAGCATCACATAATCGTGAATAAAAATAAGAGATTTGGGCCATACATCATCCCAAATCCCTAAAGAAAACTCTTAGCATAATCCCAAGCATAAGATATGGCATATTTAGCAAAACCCTAACTTCCAAGAAACCGAAATGCATAAGAACGAGCTTAGGGTTGGAGAAACAACCTAGTATTTTTCAAAGGAAAGGAAGAGATAGAGTTTCAAAGCTTGGTTCGACTCACTAGGGCCTGAGACGCATACGAGAGGGAGAAAATCGCATCTTCTTCATAGGAATGAGAACAGAAGAAGGGCGTCGTGTCTGGGTATCGTGCCTGAGCCGATCAGGAAACATGAGAAATGCCGAGAGAGAGAGAAGCAGAGAAATGAAATGTGAGAGAGGAAGTCAATGGAGAGGAGAACCGAGAGAGGTGAGCTTCAGAGAGCAGAACAAGAGAGGATTGAGAGAAGAGGAAATGAGGTCAACGATCGTTTCTCTCTTTAGGGCCGATCTCTCGATTTGACTGAGAATTAGGTAGAATTAATGCATGATTAAAGGTAATTAGCGGATTTTGATCATTAGTCACTTTAATTGCATTTTTTTATTAAAAATATTTTTGATTGTTACTTTGACAAACCCTAGCATATGGGTGTCAATTTAGAATTCGGTTGTGCGACAATGTGATCAATTTTAGGTGAGGTAATTTAAATAATATGGCGATGGAAGTAAATTCAAGTCTAATTGTGCGCCGTCGCTTAATTAATCGACCCTCGCATACTTTGCCATTCGACCGAAGGTGTCGTTTGATAGGTTTTGACATTTCGGCGGCGATATTTTGCGACGGAGATTATTTTAGACATAGACGGCTTCGATCATTACAATTTCATGATAATTTGATTTTAATTATCCGTCGGTCATAATTGATTCAAAATTTTCGATTAATTCATTTTAATATTTGCACGTCGAATAAATGCAATTTGATCGGTTGATTTAAGGATTTTAAAATCCATCTTATTTATCTAATTTAATGTGGCACATAGTTGTAGGTCAACATAATCCTCATAATATCTTTAGACTCATAAGGTTGATAGAAGAATCTGGATCAATCAATATTTGATAGATCGAGATGCCATCACTCTCTGCGGTAACATATAGAGAACAGTTGTGATCTGTCGTTCCCAACATAAGACCTTACTCAGAAAATGCGATTACTGAGGTCTTGAGTTTGCAATGCTTCAGTCATGCATTTTTCAAAAAAGTAAGCTTCATAACTCTTGGATCTTTGAGAACCTGTATCAAAGTCTCTCGGAGGTCTTTTGACATCAAGAGAGCCTTATACACACTCAGTTGTGCAGGGATCTTTCTCAAAAGTGATAGAATATTATAATCTATCTTCTCACTTGATTTATGCTTTATCCTAGGATTTTGTGAATAATATCCTCGTTGACTTCAATTTATTTGCCTTTGTCATTATTTGCATTTTCCTTTTTTTGATGCAGGTGGTAAGATTCTTCTGAAGAGATAGTTTCTTCAAATTTTCTTCTTATTCTAGAAGATTGGCCAAAAGGGCTAGACTCATTTTTCAAAGTCATACATTTCATACATGATGATATTGATGAGTCTGACTCTTCTCCGTCAGGAAAACATAGATCTTCATATAAACTGTTATCATTTTGTTGAGTCATTAAACAGAATTCAGACGTTAGCTCCTCAGGCTCTTCTTACTTTCCTGACAAGAATTTTGACGGGTTGGTTGAGTTTGTCTGACTACCCTTGTCGTTTCGGAGTAACTGATGCTAAAGAATACCTGACATCACGCAGATGATTTGGCATGTCTCTACTGGACAAGATTCACCATTATCTTCTTCATCTGATTTAGCAATGCGAAGTTTAGGCATTTTGTCTGCAAGCCTAAATGGTTGTCTTGTCGGTTGGTGATACTCTTGTAAATTATTATTGATCTTTTGAGTTGTAATTCTCTTCTTGATCTTCTTTTTCTTAGCCAGCTTCTTTGATTTATGAGGCACGCATTTTAGCGGTACTTCATCTTTGTGAAGTAGCCTTATCGATGCCTAAGAAGCCCAAATACTTTGTTTAGGCATCTCTCTTAAGTCCAATAAAGGTTCTAGTGGTGATTTCCACTTAACACTAGGGACATCTTTTAACTACTTCAGTATCTTCACAATCTTTTTGGAGACTATTGTTTGCCATTCTTCAGTCTAAACTAATTTCTCCTTCAGTTTATCTTTCTTTGGATGATCAGGCGTAATCATCCTTGTAGACTCTCTTTTGGGTTGACTAGAACCTTGATAGTATAAATTCATCGATACTTCATTTCTAGCCAATCTTTGAAGACATAACAATCTTTGATAAGATGACTGATCATCCGATGATAGGGACAGTAATTTGGATTGTTGACTTGATCAGCTTCTTTAGGCCTTTTAATTTCTGATAAATGTAGAATGGCTTTGACTACTTTCTGAAATAATTTAGCCACACTGTCTCTTCTAAAAGAATATTTTTTGTTCATCTTTTCCTTGATAGATGGTCGCATTCGCTCATCATCTCTTGTCGCTTCTTTTGGATGCCCCTCACCACTTGGAAAAGTTTGGGGTTTGTCATTGCCTCATAATACCAATTTTGGCTGTAGATTAGAATAAACAGGCTTCTTTCCCTGATCATCATTGTACATTGGCTACTTTCCTTTATCCACATTATATATCACCCACTTTTTGTCATTTGAGCTATAAGAAGTGGCATGAATTTCATTTTTTCTTGAGTCTGAAAGTTTGTTTCTCTTTGCTTTATCTGCATAGACTTTAGACTTAGGACGGTTCAAAATTTTGAATTTAACCACCCTATCAAGCAAGTCCTGGAATATTGCAATCGATGTCATGCATAGAAATAGTGTCATTTTATCATCCATATTGCTCATTGGCAATTGGATTGCATGTTCTTCTTTCAATTATTGTTCACTCTTCATACTTAGGTTGCGCCAATGACTTATGAATTTTGTCACTAACTCATCTTTCCTCCTTTTCAGCAAGGCAAGGTCAACAATTATGATTTTCTCGGTTGCACTAGTGAACCTCTTCACAAATTTAGTTTCTAATTCAACAAATATTTTAACTGAATCATTTGACAATTCTGCATACCATTCGAAAGCAACTGAGGTCATGCTACTGATGAATTGATGGAAAAATAGTGTGTCGTTCCCTCCTATGTTACCACAAGTAGCCTTAAATTAGGCTAGATGTTGCTTTGGATTACCAAGCCCGCTGAAAGTATTAAATTTTGGCACTGAGTAACCTTTTGAGTATGACACTTGATCATATTCAGCTGGGTAGGAGCGACCCTTACTCACCAGCTTTTCAGCCTGCTCTAAGGCTATGATTGCTTTTATCTTTTCATTGATTATTATTTCTAGCTAAGCAATTGTTACCATTCCAAGTGTGCTAGCTAGATTTTGAATTGTTATTTGGAGGTATGGTTAACTTAGTTTCTCCGTAATAGCGTATTTTCTGAGCTTGAGGTACCCATGGTATAGAAGTGTATTATTATTATTGTTGATTATTAATAAAAATAGGTATTGCACTTGATGTGATATTCTTCTGCAATATCTTCGTCATGATATTCATTTGTATCATCATATCATTCATTTTGGTACCTAGATGTGTAATCTCTTTATCTTTGACCTCCATTTGACGTTGTATTTCTTTTTTTTTCTAGCTAATGTCATGGCGTCAATCAGTACAGGCTCTTCCTCTTCTTCTATTCTTATTGTTGTTCTGCTCCTTGCTCATTTTCAGGGGAAGTACTTGACTGTCCTTCTCCTTTTACATTTACAAAGACAGCTGTTGTTGGGGTTGTACGACAACACTGATTATAAAAGCGTGTACCAGGCTGATCATTTCCTGGTTCAACCATATAGACAGCTTCAACACCCATGATCTCTTTCTCATTCTGGTCTTCTTCTTCTTCATCTTCAGCAAAGATCGAAGATCCATTCTCTATTTTCTTCTATGAAGAATCTTCTTCATAGATGTCAATTGAGTTTAGGTTCCAGTTCATGTTTATGGTCTTCTTTGGCGGAGTTCATATATATCTCTGACCATATTAAATAACTTCCACTTCCATAGTGTCCTTTTCATTATTTTCTTCTTGCACCTGAATTTTTGATCGACGTTTCCAGAGGATCTCTATTTCAATGTACGGAACAAGCACTTCTTCTATTAAAGGACTACGATCAAAGTAGACCTTCTTTTGTAGGGGTGAATCTGATCAACGATGGGATCTCCTAGAGGATTCTCCAGGGTGTCGACCATAATGTCTTTCATCAATGATATCCCTTCTTTTGGGTATCCACTTCTGATGAGTTGATTTTGAGCCAGATTTCTAAGTATATGTATCAAATGTCACACCTCTTCTATTACTCAAAGTTTCATTACGGGGCATTGGCCTTCATATTTGCTTATCATTTCACCGGGACCTTTCGGCAGTGGATTCTTGGACTCGAGGTCCAAGTGTCATGCTCCGATGCTCACCATGTGAAGCGTACTAGGCTCGCTAGCTAGTTACCAAAAGAGATGACAACTTTCTTGGTGGAGCTTCAGTATTTTCTATCACCATAGGCCTCTGAAATCTTCTTTTCATTAGGCCTTTGTCCTTGGCCACTTTGAGAACTTTATGTATCCTGGCAGATAGTGTTTCGGGCTGTCTCCTCAGTGGTGGTGGAGGTTGACGTGGTTGGTTCTTTTAGAAAGATTATTTTACTTCACCAGTAGAGATATTCCTTTTTACCCACTTTAGGTTGTCAAAGTTATTGTGGGTAGAGATACTTGCTTCTGATGGTAGTATCACTTGTTCACTAGGTCATTCAAAGGGGATTTGCTGATCCCTCAACTCAACGTTTCTCTTTCTTCTTCGTCTTCTGGTTAATTTGCTTTCTGATGAGGAAGCTTCAAGATCATGCTTTGTACAAAGGTTCATCGGTGCGATGCACATGATGAGCCATTAAAGACATAATTTCTCGATTCTTTTCATCACGAGCTTTAGATTGACCTAGCCTTTTGAAGTTCTCTATGGAGAACTCCACAGATGGATGTTGAAGCTGGTTGGCGCACGTGGCTAGTAGAGTGCTTGTGAGGCCTTCCGGCCTCGGACGAATGTACCACGGGTGGGTACTCTAGGAGTTTTAGCTATGATAGCCGGGAAATTCAAGCTACTAAATTGAATGGTAGCCTCGACATCACCTATGTTGATGACAGCATTGGCTAAGCAGATGTTCACACTACGACCTAGCTGAATGGTGAAAGGAGTGCTTTGTAGATTCATTTCTGCAAAAGTGAAAGATGGGGATTAGTAATTAGCGATTATTATTTCACCCCATTCTTTCAAAATGCAGAGGTATTACAGAATAAAATAATGGTGTAATAAAGGTATACTCTACGGAATGATTCATTCTACATAGAGTCTCATATTGAATATATTACACACTTAAATCACTATTTTTTATTTTGAATTTTCAAAAATTTTATTGCTACTATAGCATGTACATGACTAGCCAAAGATGGAAAGAGAATCCTATCCCCAGCAGAGTGGCCAGAAATTTATGGGCTCCAAAAGTTCGCCACCGACCTCTCAACAATATTGAATTTAAAGAGAGTGTGATTTGAATGTGTCGGTGTAATTTTCAGAAGGAAGATAGAATAGCAGATAAGACACTACCCAGAGATTTTGTCATCATTTGGTGATAACTTTAGATCTGTTCAAGGTTTCCTATAGGCGCAAGCCCCTATAGTTAATTACCCTCTCAATAAGTGAGAGAGAACTTTCGATTAAGGCTAGTCGTTAGATCACTTAATGCGTAGCGTATAGTAGCAGCATGTGGAGTTTCAAAATTTAGATTATGAAATTCATCATTTCAGCTTAAATCAGATGGTTGGGGGAATGATGATGTGCCCGATCTAGATCCCATGGTTCTGTCATCCCAGGCAGTCGCGGTCCCTAGTCTACTTAGTCAGAGGAGGTAGTCGACCCAACTGAAGGATTCTTATCACATGGGTTATGTCATCCAAGAAATCCTTGTAGACTTGGGGTGGTGTTTGTCTAAGGAGATAATCTTAAGTCTACCTTAGCTAACAGAGAGTTGTTTGCCCTATCAAGTATACCCTATGATTCACAACTCATAGGGCAGAGCCATTGGGGAGCATATGGGCTACGATCGTGATCATAATATAATGGAGCGATTGGCCAAACCACTCGATCAGGACTCGTCATAATTGCTTCATCATGGAGCCTCTTGGCCAAACCACATAGTCGAGGACGAGCCGCGTCCTTGGCGTGAGATTGATTGAGAGTAAACATAGCAGAATACTTGATTTGACATTGGCTCCTTTGTGAGCTAGAGTTTTTTTAATTTGTCACCCCCGATAAATAGTTGCAGAAGGTGGATAAATTGAGTTTGATTTAAATTTTTAATGATAGAGTTTCATTTAAGCAATTTTTTAGATTGCTACTTAATTTGATTTGAAAAATTGATTAATTTGATTATGTTTAAGAACTTTAGATTCTGTCAACTCTGCTTAGCTGCTAATAAAGTATTAGATTTACTATCATATGATAGAATCAATTTCTCAGATATTTCAGTGATTTGAAACTCTTATTATAGGTTTTTAGATTTTGTTAACACGGACTCAGTCCTAAGACTAAACCGGGAAGTAACCCGCGCAGCATCCTCGGACACTTGAATTTAAGCATTCAGCATAGTGTCGGGGCCCATGTGGGTGTATAATAATTTTAGATAATTTTATGTTTGAATTATGAGATTGATTTTAGATTTTCATTTAATTCTAACTTTATCCTGCGACCTTTTCTGACATCAAAATTTGCACTTGAAATCTCTATGTCCGAGCACATGCAGGTGTTTATAGCTTAGCTAAATTCACCTAAATAGTGGTTTCATTGATTTTTAAAATCATAATTTAGAATGAAGTTCCTTAATTTTTATATTAAAGGAAAGCTCCTTCATTAGATGCATTTAGTTGGTGTCGCCTTCTCGCTTATACAAAATTGCGGTCAGATGGCGAAAGAAGGTGTTGTAAATTGATCTAATATCTTATTAGATATTTCAGATTAATATTTAATATATTCCAATTTCGCCTGCACAGCCTTTTCAGACATTAAAATTTGTACTTTAAATCTCTATATTCGAGCACATGCAGGTGTTTATAGCTTAGATAATTTCACCTAATTAGTGGTTTTGTTGATTTTCAAAATCATAATTTAGAATGAAGTTCCTTAAATTTTAATTAAAGGAAGCCCTATAATTTTTGGTAGATTTTGATTTAGTATCGCCTTCTGTCTGCTTGTACAAAGAGTTACAGATTCGATGGCTATTTTTTGTTCTGAAGTTACAAGTTCAAAGGATAATTTAGTTTATTATTTTAAAAAAAAGATTTACCCCTTGAAGTAATTCTCATTTTCTCTCTCTTTTATTCAAATTTTCCTACATTCATTTTCCCCCCTCTTTTTTCCTTTAAAAGCAAACCACTCTCCACCTCTTCTAATTTCTATAAATAAGGCCAAGAGAGAGCCTCCTATTCTATTCCATTTGTTTGAAGGGTTGGAGTTAGGAAATTTGAAAGGGAGTAGTTAGAAACTTTAGTGGGCTTTCAATTCTGCTTAGATAAATTTCATAAGTGATTTTCACCTTCTTTTTATTTTGTTTTATTTTTATGTTTGTTGTATGACATTTCACTTTCCTTTTTTTTCTTGTTTAGCTTTTAGTTTGAAATTAGCTGCAGGTTTCCGTAGCATTCTTATGTCGGTTCATTTCACTCTCCCATTTTCCTAAGTTAAAAGATTTGACGTAATTTTAGCAGCCTCCCGGCGTAATCCCCGTATAGGGGCTGCATTAGGGGTGTTTTGGCTTACTCGGTATGCCCTCTTGAGTGTAGCAAGTGGTATCTTGCGACACCGCAGCCAATTTTTTTTATCTCGTCGTGCCCTCTTGAGCACGACGAGGCCTTCAGACCTGAAAGAAGACAAATTCAATATATATTCATTTCCTCCCTTTTTTTCCAAGTCTAGAAATTAGACAAAATTTTGATAGCATTTCGTGTAGGGGGAGTGACATCTAACGGATGTTGACTTACTCGGTACGCCCTCTTGAGCATAGAGAACGGTGTCTTGCGACACCACAACCAATTTTTCATCTCGTCACGCCCTCTTGAGCAAGACGAGGCCTTCAAACCTACAAAGAAACATAAGCATGCATATATATCCACATTCACAGATCTTACATGTTCTGACTCATTTTTTGGCGTGCTATAATGCTCGGTAAGGGAACAAGGTTGGGTATGCTTAAAACTAAGAGAAGAACTCACCTCTTGGCGGTGTTGCTTCTCTGGTTGCATTGAGATGAATTTGAGGAGGTAATGCGTGGAATGCAACGCCAAAAATCGAAAGAAGAATTCGAATCTTGAAAATGTTCTTCCTCGGTTAGCAGTGAAGCAAAAATTGGAAGGATAAAGTGAGGAGTGCTACGCCAAAAACTGAAAGAAGAATTCGTCTTTTGAAGATGTTCTTCCTCGGTTTGCGGCAAAGAAAATTGGACGGGTTCTGTGCAGAAAAAATCGTGCGACAAGTTGGTTTGAGCTACGAGCGGATGAGCTGAGTGGAAGCGTGCTGACGCATAAGTTCTGCGGTGGTGGACCGGCTCCTTGGATTGGAGGAATGGATGCACGATGGATAGCTAGAATACACATCGAATGCATGAGTCGAAGGCGCGTGATCTGATTCTGAGCGAGCGTGGATGCGTATGAGGCACCTGGAGTAGTGGGTGCAGAGGCTCTGAGCTGGAACATCTGAAGGCAGTCGGGAAAGGAGGCGAGGATGGCGTGAAGGAGGTTGAGAGGGGAGAAGGAATCACACCTGCGAGGAGTTTCAATCAATGTAATGGGAAGGGAGAGAATCATTCCTTTTGTCGAGAAAATTGAAAACCAAAATGGGGAAGAAGGTTAAGCATGGGTTAGAGGATTTTGGGATTTTAAGTAAATTTTTTAATTAATTAAACAGTTTTAATATGAATTTTGTGCCAATAAACTCACATAGTCAATATATATCAAATTAAGGTAATTCTGATATTCTGAACGCAATGACACAATCCGTTTCACGATTGGAGGCCGTTTGATTCAAGTCGGCGTCAAATTGGGTCAATTTCATCTCAAAATGCGCATCACCACTTTCGACTACTCGACATTTGCACAGACTTGTCCGAATTGAGTGCGAATAATCTTATTTGATAGATTTTGATGTTTCGAAGCTAATGGCGTAATCAATTTTGTGAACAGAGGTCGTTTGGCTTGTGTCGGTGCCTCTTGACTTTGATATGCGTGTAGGCGTATTGATGACTCGATCGCTTGATCAGTTGATCATCAAGTCATACAATATTTATATTCTGACCAGTTTCGACATTCTGAATGTGATGGCAAAGTCCATTCACCGATCGGAGGTCATTTGAGTTGATTTTGGTTACGTCTAGTGCGTTTCAGTCTCGATTTGCGTATTGTCATTTCAAATCATTCAACATTTTCATAGACTCGTGTGAATTGAGTGTGGATAGTCTCATTTGATAGTTTTTTATGTTTCAAAGCTAACGACACAATCAATTTGGTGAACGGGGGTCGTTTGGCTTATATCAGCACCTCCTGAATTTGATATACGTGCAAGCATGTTGACGACTCTAGCGCTTGATCAGTTGATCATTAAGTTGTGCAATATTTATATTCTGACATGTTTCAACGTTTTGAACGTGATGGTGAAGTTCGTTCATCGATCGGAGGTCATTTTGACCATTTTTGGTGACGTCAAATGCATTTTGAGTTTCGATTTGCGTGTTGTCACTGCTGATTATTTGACATTTGTACAGACTCGTCCGAATTAAGCGTGAACAATCTCATTTGATAGCTTTTAATGTTTCAAAGCTAACGTCGTGATCAGTTTTATGAACGGAGGTCGTTTGATCATCGTCAGCTTCCCAACTCTGATATGCGCGTCGACACATTGATAGCTCGAGCGCTTAATCGATTGCTCATTAGATTTTGCAATATTTATATTCTGATCAATTTCGACGATCTGAATGCGACGGCGAAGTTCGTTCGTCGATCGGAGGTCGTTTCGCCATTTTCTAACGCCCAGGCGTTTGAGGCGAGGCCGATTGCCCATCCAAAGTCCGTCGAATTCAAGTTGTGGGCTTGTCTTGACTTATAGCACATATATGGAGGTCAACATGAGCTCGAGCTCGGCTCGAGCTCGATTTGAGCTTTTAGGATGGTGTTCAGGCTCGAGCTCGTTTAAAAAAATTTTGTTAGAGCTCGGCTCGAGCTTGTTCGTAAGCTCGGTTCAAATTGGGCTTATCGAGCCTGTTAACAAGCAGCTTGTTTAAAGAAATAAACGAGTTTTAATCGAGCTTGTTCGTGAGTAGCATGTTGAGAAATATAAATGATATTGTTTATGAACATGTTTTAATCGATCCTTAATCCAACCGTAATCGAGCTCCTTAACGAGCTTGTTCGCAAGCTTTAAATGATACTGTTCATGAAAACTGAACCAATTGTTCAAGCTTGTTCATTTAACAATCGAGTTTTTAAAAAAGTGTTCAAGCTTGTTCGATTAGTTAAATGAACGAACATTAACGAGCTCTAATCGAGCCGACTCACAAGTAGCTTGTTGAACCCTCGGTTCATTTACAGCCCTATAATAATATAACAAGAAGAGAGATTGAATGGATATCCTATCTCAAACAATCTCTCCTTCAATTTTTCTCTTTCTAATCACGCATCAAAATATATTTTATATAGCACCTAGCTATCAAATACTTACCAAAGTTTCTTTTCTTGTTATATATATATATATATATATATATATATATATATATATATATATATATATATGTATATATACATATATGTACACGTGTGGACGAAGAGGGCATTACACACTTGGCATTTGTAAACAGAGAGAATTGTTGTAAGCCAAATTTGGGCAAGCTAATTTTCATGCTCTACATTTTTTTTTCTCATTAATTATTGAAAATATCAAATAATGTGTAATACCCACTGCATTTTTTCTTTAATCCTCAAGGTTCATGAAACGAGAAACACAAATGAGATTGAAATGGACTTAACATAAGAAAACATAAGAAATTAAATGATCATATGGACATAAGAAAGTAGACTCCCAACTTTCCATTCCAGCTGCAGAAGATGACAAAGCAGGAAAATAAAAACTTAAAAAAAAAAGACAATGAAGAAAAAAAAGCATAGACTATCAAATGAATTGTGAACGAATAAAGTATTTTTGTACCATTTCGGAATGTTTGATTGAGAGAGAATAATAATTAACAGTAAATATGAAGATTATTTTTTTTGTTGCGAGAGAGCTCCAATAAATTTGAGCAAACAGTGGTCAATTATGATTAATGAGTTGCTTAATAATGGAAAAAATTTTAAATTACGATTAATGCTAATCTTAATTAGCAATTTAGGCACGAAAAAAAATATTAACATAATAGATCTAATTGTCAGTTCAACGGACGACTGACGCCAACGTGGACGCCACGCTGGCGCCAGTCGTCTGTTGAACGGACGACTGGTTCGTCAGAAATTAGGTTGCACCGATAGATTCTGCTTTTATGCGAGTAGATGGCCGAGAGGAAGCCGATGTGGACTGGGTCGATTCGCTAAACGTATATTGCGCAGTTGGAGAGCAGACGAGATTTAATTGTGGTGGTCTGCTTTCGTGCGAGTGGATGGTCGAGGAAAACCGATGTGGATTGGGTTGATTACCACCAGACGTATATTGCGCAGTGAGAGAGCGGACGAGATTTAATTGTGGTGGTAGACTCTTCCTAGCAGGGGGGCAGCCATTAATCGATACATGAGATTGTATCGGTCTTAAGCTTCACTATATATGTTGAAGGCACCTACAATACCCCCAGACACTTATTACCCTCGAGCTCCTGGAGACCGACTCATGGTAAGTCCGCATTTCATCACTGCAATAATAATTTTTTTTACTAATTCTATCATAATTAGAGTTCTCTCAATACAGCGTGAGCACATATTGAATACCGATGACAGATTCCAGCAATATTTTGGGAGGGATAAGGACACAGATTTTCAGCAATCAGTCAACAAGTATGAGGGATTGTGCAGAAAGGCTGCATGCATACATATTTCGATGGCCGTGCGGGGACACTAGATTCTGGTACTTCATCGTTGATGAGGGGATGAGGATGGATATTGATTCATCATCTCTACCAGTGGTCGGACCATCTGTATATACATTCACACAACCGCCATAGTATTCATACCAGGAAGCTATGTGGTCACAGATGCACTCGTGGCAGCCACTAGTCCTTCCTACATATGAGCCTCTGTCACTCCATATGACACCCTTGTATGAACTATATCATGGTTTCTCGCTCCCTACGCAGTCTTCAGTCGATGTACCTAGTGCTACACACGTGGGTTACTCGCAACAACCCTCCGAGCAGGTTGAAGAGGAGGACCAACATCTTGAACATCATCTACGAGACCAGCCGTGACGACCACCAGCCCATTACACGCCCGGTAGTGATACAATACCGCATTGCAGGCATCGTCGGAGATAGTCGCTTGCACTATTATCTTCTGTCCATACAGGATTACATTTTGTTGTATATGTACCTATCTTATTGTATTCTGTCTCGCAGGCATCGTCCGGAACTATTTTCTTATTTTGGTTACCATAATTTATAAATATTCATATCTTTTTTGTGCTGCTTTATTTATACAGCTTCAAGTGTTTAGAAGAAGTTGTACATTGATGTATGTTTTTGAGTGATGATATTCCCTTTGGTAGTAACAGTAGAGAGATAGTTAGTTTGTCTTGTAAACTTAGTTTGAGTTGGCTTCTTATCTTTGTTTGAAAATGGTTGCATTTCTAATACTAGCACATTCACTTCTCTTATATGAATATAATCAATATGAATAATTATCTCCAAACAATAAGACTAATGTGCTAGCAACACATGCTTATATATCATGACTTAAAAAGTTGTTAATTGCACTTCATTAAGAGTGTTTGTTTAGCGTGCATTATTTGTGCATTTCATCATTGTTCATTTTACAAAATCTGCTGCGCATCGGGCCGTATTCACAAATTTTGACCAACATAATAGTTGTAGAAAATTTTGTTACGATTTCCAAGGATATGAAGTTCACTCGATTTTGATACAGATGACTCGATCTCATAAAATATGATTCTTTGCTCAACTTTCACCAGCGCACATTCAAAATCTGCTGTGTATCGGGCCCCAATCGTAAATTTCGACCAACATGATAATTGTAGAAAATTTTGGTATGATTCTAACAATATGAATTTATCAATTCGATACCAGTGTATTTCAGATACCACAATACGATTCTCTCGACTTTCATTTCTGTAGCTTTTTCGTGCATCCACAAAATCTCGTGTGTCGGGCATAATCGTAAATTTTGATCAACATGAAAGTTGTAGAAAATTTTGTTATGATTCCAACGATATAAAGTTCACTCGATTCGACAATATGACTCAGATATGTAAAATACGCTCAATTTTCCTTCGTAGCTTTTCGACATTTTCAAAATCTGCTGTATAGAAATATTAATATTCGACCAACATAAAAGTTGTAGAAAATGTTGGTATGATTCCAACCATACTAAATTTCGATTCGACATGACGAGCAAAATCGACATGCTCAATTCATAGTAGTTTTCATATTGCAAAATCTCTGTCAGATCGTAAATTTTGTCAACATAAAGTTGTAGAAAATTTTGTTACAATTCCGATACCAAGTTTTCGATTCGGTATGACTCACGCGTAAAATCGCGCTCTATTTTTTTAAAAAATTAAATTACATAGTCATTGACTATTCAGACGTGGCGTCCGCGTTGGCGCTCGTCCGTTATCTGTGTATTTTTATTATGTTAATATTTTTTTCGCGCCTAAATTTCTAATTAAGCTTAGCATTAAGTCTAATTTAAAAATTTTGTCCTTAATAATTCCTCTCTCTTAATAAAGAGAGAGAGAGAGAGAGAGAGAGGAATTATTTTTCCATTATAATTTTAGACAACGTTTTAAGTTTGTTCAGCAGATTTCTCAGTATTATTGTGTATTGATACCAATAAAGTATTGATAAAAATGAAATAAATATATTATCTGTAATTTATAATTACTGTAAAATCTTTTAAAATCGAAAGCATTGAGGAAATTAATAAGTGATTGTGATAGCACAAAGTCCACCAAACTTTCAGATTAAATGAGCGAATGACTGAATGGTGCTAACCATTATGGTTGGAGACATACCAGCAACTCTTCTTTGGCAATCACTCCCCAAGAAAGCTAAAGCCTTTACAGTAAATTTCTTACCTTTTTCTACAAAAGATCACAAATACACAAGCTCGGGGTGAAAGGGAATCGAATCATCAACACTCATTCATTTATCGCCACCCGTTCCCTCCTTCCTCTCTCTCTCCAAATGTCATTTTCTACCATATACTTCCTACAAGGACGCAAGAAACAAATATTTTCACCCCATCTTCTCAAGGGTGATTATAGCCCTCCACTCCTCACTGCCTCTTGATAGAGCTAGCTTCAATTTCATTCTCTTCTCAAGTCTCCTTCATACGACTCACAACGCTCTTCTTCTCCCACATCATTCCCTGCAGGAGAAAAGCACAACCAACAACACTAAAGAGGCCAAGTAGCTAGTTAGCATCTTCTCAAACAAGATCGACCAGAACAAAGAAAAGTAACTAAAGAGAAGTGTGTGTGTGTGTAAAGTGATATACAGAGGGTCTTCCCCTTCTCCTTTTGATCCCAAAGGAAACAAACAATGGAGCTCTTTCCGGCTCAACCAGACCTTTCATTACAGATAAGCCCTCCAAGCAGCAGCAAACCGAGCACAAGATGGAACAGCAGCTCAACTGAAGAGACAAACGACTTGGAATTTTGGAGAAGTCCCACCGCCGCAGCCTCACCCTTCCTGCCGGCGAAGTCCTCCGCCAGCGCGGGAACCATAGGATTCGATCTCTCCCTCACAAGTCCCTCTCCCTCAACCACCACTATCTCACGTCATCCGTCGTTAATCCATGATTCCCACCGCCAAGATCTCACCTTTCTACGCCCCATTCGCGGAATCCCCGTCTACCATACATCTCCTTCCTTCCCTTTTCCTCCTCACCATCTCCACCTCTTCGACTCCTCACGCTCGCCGTCGAGGTTTCTTCCAAGATTTCCGGCAAAGAGGAGCATGAGAGCGCCCAGGATGCGGTGGACATCTACTCTCCATGCTCGCTTCGTTCATGCCGTTGAGCTCCTCGGTGGCCATGAGAGTAAGTTCTGCAAAAAAATTGAAAAAAAAACCTTCTTTTGACTGACCTTTTCTGATATGCTCCTATTTGGGATCATAGGAGCAACCCCGAAATCGGTTCTTGAGCTTATGGATGTGAAAGATCTCACCTTGGCTCATGTGAAATCGCACTTGCAGGTAGGATCGAGGAGATGCTTCTTCTTTTTTTTCTTTTTTTTGCCTTCTTCTCTCTTTTAAATCCTTGCAATTGGACTTCTGGTTTTATTGTACTCTCGATTAGATTATTTTTGCTGCTTCTTTTGTTTTATTCCATGCTTTGTTTATTCTTGTTGTTTTGGCTCTTTGTCATGATAAAATCACATCTGCAAGCTAACCTGTGATTTTCTTGGCCTATGCCATTGAAGCATTTAGAAAAATTGCTTTGGTTACAGAGAAATATTAGAGTTTTGCTTCCATCTTCTTTTCCTTTGTTTTCTTTATGCCAATGCAGGGTACTTCCTCTCTCTTCGCCTCTCTCTCTCTCTCTCTCTCTCTTTCTCTCTCCATCGCTCCCTCTATCTCCGAGCCCTAATCTCTCCTCAACTTAGAGAGCTGTTGGCTCCAAGAATCAGGAGCAGCTTTTGCTTGTGGAGCAGACATACCATTGAAGGTAAAAAGACGGAAGGAAATGCTGCAAAAATCACAGTTTAACGAAGACCGCAGTCTAAAAAGAAGCTAATTAAGTACGAATGTGCATCATTACACAATTATTTAGCTACCTACACCTATAATCTTAGATGATAGTATTTAGAATTAAATGCATGTAAAGCTGCAAACACAGATGGATTTCTTTTTATGCCAAACAGATATTGGTAACTTAAACCTACATGTACAAGAGATAATTAAAACTCAATCATAAATGACATTTACATGCAGAAGGTAGCATTTAATTTTTAAATGAAAGGTTAAGGGTATTTAAATATGCACTAAACTCGATTACTGTTCCCATAGATTTTAACTTGTTGGCCCAACTCGTATTTATAATTAAACTACGTTTTGAAATTTCTCATGCACGTTGCAGATGTATCGAACTGTGAAGACCACTGATAAGGCGGCAACTTCTTCAGGTTCTACAGAAATACTTTGGCTCTTTTTTTTCCTGAAATTTTATTAAAAAATATTTTTTTCATTAAAAATATTTTATTTATAACTATTATGAATATTATTATCTTACCAAAAAAAAATCTTGTAAGACATTAAGAGCTGACTTTCATTTTAAAATAACATAACTAATACACATAAACTAAAATTTGAATTTCATTAATTTTCTTTTATAAATTATTAAATTATTATTATTTTCTTACATTTGTTTTATAATATTTGATATATAGGTCAAAGTGAGCCCATTGAGATCTCCGACGACAACTTGTTTGATCCTAACAATTCTCAGGGATCTGATCACTCTTCTGTTCAGAACTTCAGGCCAGCAAATCAAAATTGCACGAATTCTTATGGATTATGGAGCAATTCCTCCAGGTAGAAGCATTTTCCCTAAGTTCGACTATTCAAAAATTAACGGTCATGTTTCACTTCCCTTTAATATGCACATATTATGAAAAAATAGCTTCAGAACATCCTCAAAAAAAATAAAAAATAAAAACTTTAGAGCATCTACTGACCATCAAATATTCTGCACAGTGGATGGATGATTAATCCTCATCAATGAGGGCAACTCTTTCCCCATAATTAATAATTATTAAAATGTTTTATCTATTTTCACACAAAGCTGACTTTATTCCCACATTTTCAAGGAAGAAATGTGCACACAGGCTTTTAATTATGCACAAATTTTTATTGATATTATTGTTAATTTATGATCACAATATTTCTAAATAATGCGACTGATTTTTAATTATTGTCACAGTATTTAAATCTTTAATTATGTTTTTTTTTATGTTATGATTTATGTTTGTGAGGTTAAAAGTATATATGATTACAGCTTCTTATTTAACAATTGTTTTAAGATAGATTGTGTTTAAAACATCTAATCATACTTATAATAATTACAGTTTAAAAAAAAGTGTTACTGAAATGCTAGCTGCCTTTAATCATAATTAAAAATTCTTAAAAAAATGAAAAGATAAAGCAGACTTCTTATTTAACCGCTTCATCCAGAACACCCAACAATATCTTAGTTTAAGCATAAAAGATAAAGCAGAAACACAAAAATAGTTAATTAGTAAGAGAAGAATAAATCTCTGTGAAAAGATTAACCGTTTCCCACTAAGGTATGGAATAAACATACTATATAGCGTCTAAAGAACCTGCCATTACCAAAATGTAAGTCCTCATCAGACTGATGAACACTTTAAGTATATAAAGCTTTCCACGTTCTCATCATTCTCTTTCTATAAATTAAAAAAGAAAAATCTCCATGCAAGTGCTCACAAAAAGCAGCATCATAGCTTTGTTCCATCTGTTCAGGATCAGGTAGGCATTGAAGACCTCTATGATGGTTCACAAAAAGATTTAAGAATCCTATCTATCTCATCTCCCACTTCAAGAAACAAACCCTTATTTTTAAAGTCTACATCAAAAGAGCTATTCTTTTTCTTCTCTATCTTTGGAATTTTGTTGGTATCTATAAGCTTGCAAAAGGGTCCCTAGCTGCCACAGTACCATGAAGCTGAAACCTTAGTATAAAATACTTTCTAAGTCATGAAACTTCTTTGTGGTTTCTTTTTATGGGTGGTGGTCTATCACATGGAAGTGCTACTTTTACTTTTTTGTTTTTTTATTAATTAGCATTCAGTTTCCAGTTTGTAACTTTTTTGATTCGTTTATTTGTCTTTGGCTTTTGAAAAACTAAGCAGCTTTCATGAGATGGACTAAACTCAGTTTCAGCACATTCAAACGGGTGTCAAAATTAAAAATTTAAGCTCTCAAAAGCTAAACTCAGTAAAAAAGCTCTCCCAAATGGAGCCTCAGTCAGCTATTACTGTCATGGTTTGATGTAAGTATGTAAATGTGACTAGTGTTAACCTTTAAAAGTTGGTTGTATACAAATAAATTAAGAGTATTGTTTATTTATAGGGTTGAAGGGAGGCAATTGTCCCTCCTGAATTTTATAATTTATTTTATATGAGATCGACAAATTAGTCATTTGGCCCTCCTAAAAATAGCTTTGCGACAATTTAGATGCTCATATGTATTCATCTTGTATAAACTTCTTTTGAGAACTTTGTTTTGGAGAATTTCATGATTGCTCATGCTCCTGTTAATTTTATATCTTTTTCTTTAATTATAATAAGTTAGAATAAGTTAGATGGGCCACTAAACCTTTCAATCACTTTATATTTGTTTATTATAATTGTTTATTAAATAAAAGAAATGAAAAGAGCACTAAGATGTACGATTATATATTTATTTTTAATTTTAGGAACGTGTATTTTAAAAATAAGAACTATATTTATTCACTTTCAAAATGTTTTGGAATAAAATCGAATTATTTTCAAGCAGGTGGGTATTGAAAAGAAGAAGGCCCTGATGAAGGGAAGGCTAGCTATATTCCTCCTTTTATCTGCTATTATTATTTTTACTTTTTTTTATTGTAAGAGTCTTCACCAGCCGAAATTAATAGACCCTGCATGTTGAATGATCTCTGCAGCAGGGGTAGCTGTTACCAGGACAAGCCAAAGGAATCAAACATGGAAAGCCTGGCTTGCTCTGAGGTATAGAATTTCAACTGGTTCCCATTGTTTTTATCTTATAAATTTCAATGTAAATAATATGCCTATTTTTGTTTTTTTGGCGTAGAACAAAATACGATCAAGAAGCTTGAATATGATATCAGATCTCAATTCATCTTATCTCTCAGAGAATAGCTCAAAGAAGCTCAATCTTGATTTCACTTTGGGAAGGCCGCAATGATCAAACATTGCATGAAAGAGATGATGATGTGATGAAAAGAAGACACAGTCCTTTGTTTTTTTGCATCCAAAAGCAAAGAGGAAAAGAGAGCATGACAAGGAAAAAAGGAGTCCAAAAGAGCGTGAAAGGAGAATATATATATATATATAGAGAGAGAGAGAGAGAGAGAGAGAGAGGAGTAACTGTAAAATCAAAGAACCTTAAGGCTGTGTTTCTACAACTTTTTGATTGCAAAAGTGCAAGTGAGAGAGTATTAATAGAGAGACAGTGAAAGAGAAAAGAGAAGGTCGACCTTTAAGATTCGTAAAGCACAAAAGAGCTTTGGGTCGGTAGTTTTCTTACATATGCACGTGCTTTGCTTTGTAGCGCCCCAACAAAGGGTAAAGGTTAGGAGCTTAGTCGAGCGCTAGGAAATTGTAGTCTATATATTTGAAGTAATTTAAATTCTCTGAGTAAATTTTACAGTGAAGTTTTTGGTATATCTCATTCCTTAATTCCTATTATTAGCATAACGAACTCCTATATAGCAAGATTAATATCTTCATTAAACAAATGTGTCTAATGATTTTATTCTTTTCATTTAACTTTAAAGATTATTATCTATTCAAGCCTAGCACACTTAAGTTTAGAGCTCACCTAAAAACTCTAGTCTTTCATCAAAAAATATCTTAATAATTAAGAGAAATATTTTATTATATTATAATCTTTACTATTTAAATAACTGATATCCTAATCAATAATCTTACATATTAATCAATGCTATCGATCATGCATAATAGATATTCTATAGGAAGCCCTTGTATGCTAAAAAGTTGATTCCCATCAGTACATTTTCTCAAATATGCTCATACACTGAATACTTCATCAAACATGTTACTTAGTTCTCTTCTTCTGACTATTATATTACTAAAATTCCTTTTGTTGCAACGAGAACTCTTATTCACCTAAGATGTTATCTATTTTGGCTTAGCAAGCCTCACAATTTTGTTCTATAATATAATTCCTTAAAATGGCACACATCCTCATAAAACTCCAACATGAGCATTCTTAGCTTTATAGTTTCCGAGAAAAATTAATCGACACAAAAAACATGCCTTAGTATTTAGAAGTAAAGCTTTTGATATATTTAATGGATCTTATATTATTGCATGAACATGAGTGAAAAAAGAATTTATAATCTAATTAATACTACTTAAAAAGGAGGAGTGTAGAGAGATATAAGAAGTAAAAGATTTCATGTCTAAAATCACTTGTGCTTGGTTTTAATATAGAAAATTTTCCACCATGTTTCATCTTATTTTAACTCATTTGAGATGCACATAATAGTAAAAAACAAGTCCCACATAATATTAAAACATGATATAAATTATATAGAGTTACACAATAAGCTCTAGCTTATTCAAAGCCCCCTCACCCCAATCTCAGCTCTTTTGACCACCATATGTACTAGCGTTATGTCAATAAACATGGGCTCTAGCTTATATCATATATTTGGTATGATTTGCACTAATCTTCTACCCAACTTTCACATTTGCACGCTCTTTAATGCATTCTACTCATCAAACTTGCATTGTCATCACATTTACACATTTTCTAAAACTATAAGTCACTTTCCACCGAATCCTTTTTTACCAGCCTTTGCGGCCACTCCTTATATCCCAACTGGCATTGGCCTTCTATTTGCCTCGCTTCTTCATGTATCATGATATTCTTTTAATAATGTAATTTATGAATAATTTTATATCATTATAATTTGCAACATTGCTCCTCCATCATATTCCTGTCCCAATCAGTAGCTCATTCCATCACCCACATTCACCAACAATACAAATACCTAATGTTATGTTATCTAAGTTAGTCAATTTGTTGAAATTAGTTTTGTTGGGAAAGTTTTTAGTTGATAGGCCTCCCCTACACTCTATTAATTTTTCCTTACAAGCTACAAAACTTATTGAAGATTTCTTAATTTCATATGTTATTAAAATTTTCATGGATTTTGATAATTATATCACCTTCCTAAATAACTATTCTTTAATAAAAGGTTTATCAATGAGGTTATATAGTGGTCTTTTAATTTTGAATTTTCAAATGAATTAGATATTATTCATAGTTGGATATCATTTCCTCATTTAAGAGTTCGACTATTGACTGACACATATAATTTGACAAATATTTGTGTGTGGATACACTCATAGTCAACATTTAAAAGCCTTCATTAGCTAGAATCTTGGTGAAAATTGATGTTTCTTAATATTTTTCATATAAAATTTAGATAGGTGCACAAGAGAATGGTATATGGCAAAAGTTTCCTTTAGTAGAGGTTGAGTTTTTGCTCTCATTATTGTTTGCTAAGTCATAGAATTCAAATATGTAAAAATTATGTTGCAAATAAATTTATAAATAATATTTTAAAGACTCTTTCACACTTTAGCCATGTATTCTTTGATCTCAAATCAATACAAGGCTTTTTTAATTAACCTTTTTCTTGAGGATTATTAATCACTTGGTTGAAGAAAAAATTACACATTTTTTAATTCCCCTATTTAAAACCATTAACAAGATATATAATATGATAATAAATTCTATATATGAGGGTAGATTTTGTTATGACATTAATAGTAGCTGATGTTGACATATTGGATGTTGCATTTGACATTTCTCCACTAATAGCTTTATATTAAAAGTTGTTCGTTCTTCCTCTCTCCTTGACAAATTCAAAAGACTTTGACTATTAATCTTTCTAGTCAAATTGATGGAGCACAAAAATGATATAAGTTGATTATTGCCCTTTCTTTTTATACAATTTTGTGGGGCTTCAACCAAGTTCAACAATGTGTGATTAAGATTAGTTAGCCTTCTTATTCTTTATTATTAGATCTAATGATGATGCTTTATTGAAACATTTCATGTCCCACTAGCAATCAATTTGGTAGAGGCAGAATTTATATATATATATATATATATATATATATATATATAATGAAATGCCCTCAAAATAGAAGATATTCTCTTGAATTTCTCATGTGTATGACTCATCTAAGTGAAAAATAGAATGTAGATAGATATTTATTATGTTGCCCCATAATGGTTTCAATCTATAATAATCATTTTATTAATAAAAATTATTTTCATTAAAAAAAGTCACATCAAAATTGTAGTAAAACTTAAGCTCTTAATATGACCATATATTTTGTGATAGAAATCTCTCATTGCAAATTTATAATGAAAATAATGCTCGTTGTTTTCCACCTATACATTGTGAACTTTGGAATAGAAAGTATAAGTCACTAAAATATTTATTTTACCATTACATTACTTATGGGGTAAAAGAAAATTGCATGAAAACTTAGGATGATTACTAGTAATTTTTTTTTGTTACGAGTTGTGAATGAATTAATTCCATCACAAAACTAGAGAAATAAACTAGAAGAATTTTGCTTCAAACGATAATTTAGGCCTTAATTAATAATTTAAATTGAATGTTATAACTTTATTAAAATGGCTCATCATGATCATTAAGCAAAATGTATAAAATTTGAACTTTTTGAAAATGGTATAGTAACGAAATAAATCTTTAAATCTTGGATTAGAAAATGCCACAAATTTAAACATGAGAGCCACAAGTACTATTCATTATTATACTTAAGTATATAATGAGCTATTATATTCATCTTATTATTGATGGTTCCTATATATATACATACATATATATATATATATATATATATATATATATATATATATATATATATCATATTTAAGTTGTGTGAGGTTCTTTAAAATTAATATTTAGATATAATACAAGTTATATCTTTCAAAACATTCGCCCCAATAAAATATAGATGGCAGCTTCCATCTTTATAGGAGCTTCTATGCTTTAGCATCCTAACCATTCCAATAACCAATACATATACAACTTTATCCATCCAAAATTACCAAAAGAACTTGAGCAGAGGTTGTAAATGAATCCCCTTACAATTTACAAAAACAAATCTTTCATTACCTATAAATCAGAATATATAAGAGATCAAACTAGAATGCTATAAAGTTAAAAAAAGAAAGCCTTGTTGGGACAAGATATAACTCAAGAAATCACATCAGACTTCAAAATTGTCCTTTCTTAATATTTAAGTTCATAGAATCATGTGCTTTTAGAGCCTCTAAGAGATGATGAGATGCAGTGGGAATATATTCAATAATTTAAAATATATTGTATGGCTATTATTAATCCAACATTGAATCATAAGTTGATGAAAAGCTAATGATGGGCATACCTTTCAGTGATCTTGACCATATTTTAAAAAAAAAGTTTGAATAATGCAAAGATAGTTGCTTGGATGATCATTCTATGACTTGAACATAAAGAAAGAGGTTCTTAACTAAAGAAAGCAAGCTTCCCATATTAGTGTTAGGTTCTTTTTCTTATGGATCTTCTTGTAGGGATTTATAGTGTTATTTGAAATGGTCAAGGGAAACTACTACTCGGGTTCTTGACATAACCTCCCTCACTTTCGTATTTTATGAGTGATCCTATTGATATCTTTCTTTCCTTGGTAAAATTTCTATCGCAACCATAAATATATCGTATTTCTTATGTTCAAGAAAAGACTTAAAGTCCCCTTCCTCTATTATTTCTATCGCAATCAAAGTTTATGGTTCAAATATTTATCTTTGTAATTTTTATTTCTTATCGATTTTTACTCCACCACTTTAATGCTTTTCTTCTACATTGTCATGGCACTATTTAGTTTGCAAAATGGTAAGTCTTTAGCTATATTGTTCTTGAATGGCTACTCAATGGTCGTAAACTCTACATTTCATTCACTATTATTTTTTAAAATTATATCATGAAGATAGAGGATGTTTAAAGAGAATTATTGCTCTAGTTGCTATCATCGACCAAAGTTTATACTAATATAACTTTTAGATTTTAAAACACCTGAGAACTCAAGCAAAAAAAAAAAAAAAAAAAACAAACAAACAAACAAAACTCCATGAATTGACTTAAAGATTATTCAAACATTATTTTTAGCACTTTTTAATAAACAACCTATGATTTGATGAGACAAATCAATTGATACGAAAAACCTCTAGAGGTGAGTTCAAATGGATTTACATCGAGAATAAAATAGCATAAATTGTGACCACTTAGGTGAAATTATTTTATTCATTTCTTATTTATAGATGAAACAAACTTCTCAAAAAAAAATTAAATATATAAAAATCTAAGAAATCTAAGATCACTTAATTTTAAATTTATAAAAATATTAAAATGTCAAAAAATAATTAAAATATCAAGGGGCCTTTTGTCATTCATTCGAACATTATTCAGTTTTTTTGCAAATAAATAAATACGTGTTAAAAAATTTATAAATATATTATATTTCTACATTCAAGAAAATACTTCTAGTCTCCTTCCTCTATTATTGATACTACAATCAAATGTTATAGCGCAAATTATCACATGTAATTAAGGGCTTTTCTATTTCTTATCAGTTCTTGGTACATCACCTTGATGGTTTTGCTCCATATTGTCATGCTACCATCTTATTTGCAAAGCAATAAGTGTGTGTGTATATAAATATTTGCATGGATACTCAATAGTCTTAAATGTTATATTTCATTCACTATCATATTTTAAAACTCGACCATGTGAAGAAAATATTTTTAAAGAATTTTACAACTCTAGTTGTTATCTCTCAACCTATGATCAACCAATATTAAGACCAACTAGCACTACTAATTGATCATTGATCAATAACTATCATTGATGCTTATCATCTTTCTACTTTTAATGTTACTCATTAATATTTATTCAACACATACTAATGGTTAATGATCAATGCTAATGAACCACATACAATTGGCATTGATATTTCTAATCACTCAATCACCAATCCAATTAGAATATAGATGAAATAAACCACTCATTATTGCTTGACCTTTGACTAATTTTTTCATTAGTTGTCTTATAACTCCTACCAATGACTAAAATCTTATGTCCATTAGCCTGATAATCGATGCCCATCTTCCAAATTTTTTGATATCCAACCACGCTAGCCGCCAAACATCACCTAATGATAACTCTAATACCTCATGATTTCTTCTACCATCTCAAGGCATATCTTCCCCCATAACTTATGTACTATAACATATTAGCACTGTTAAGACTCTTATTTCTTTCATATTATTTTGATTATCATATATCATATAGGCTTGCTAATTTTTCTTTCTTCATAATTGTTGATTATTTCTTTCCATTGTTACCAAGAGCCATTACAATCGAATTTATGTATTCCTTTTTTCTTCACACAGCCACCTTGTATATATATATATATATATATATATATATATATATATATATATATATGTTGCTAATGAATAAGATGAGCAAAATATTTGTATCAACCTATGTCTTCTTACATGATATCAGAGCAGGTTAAATACCATAGCCTCTTCCACATGCATCCACCATTCCCACACAACTATTAGACCCCCTTCTCAAATCCCCTCATGCTCCACTACTTTGATAACCCCACAACTATATTAGTCTCCCCTCTCCTCAATGGAGATAACTTCAATACCTAGTTTAGGTCCATGTGCATGGCTCTAAGAGCCAAAAACAAACATGGCTTTGTTGATGGATCCATTCCCCATCTCGATCCTACTATAGACATGTATGAACAATGGATTAGAGCAAACAAGATGGTTACCTCATAGCTCATACATTCCATGGTTCTAGATCTTTCCACCAACATCATGTATGTAAATTCTGCACAATATGTGTAGAACGACCTCCTCGAACGGTTCTCTCAGGCCAACACCATCAAAATTTTGAAGTAAAAAATGTGATTTCTTATCTTACGTATAAGGAGCCATCTCTTTCAGCTTATTACACTCGCTTGGAGATTCTATGGGATGAGTTAGCCACATACCTCTGCATTCTAAATTGCAGTTATGGAGTTGGAAAGGCCATCTCTGACATCCTCCAACAAGATCATGCAATGTAGTTTTTACTTGGACTCAATGAAAGCTACACTAACCACCCGTTAATAGAATATATTCATTACTACTGCAATAAGAGAAGCAACGAACTCTCTCTATACCATCCCATGCGTTGAATGAAGCCTCCTTCTTAGCCACTTCTCACAACATAAGTCATAAAAACTCAAAAACTCATGAAGATGATGAGAATCACAAAGCTACTAATAGAAAAACCAATCATCGTACGAGACAAAAGGGACAACGAAGCCTCGATGCAACCATTGTGGATGTGAAAGCCACACTATCAGCACTTGTCCATGACTCAATGATGACACCATTGAAGATGGACAAAGTCATTCTCAGGGGCTGGCCATTACTAAAGAGTCTGAATTGGACGACATTAAGGAAAGCAAACATCGGTCTCCACCATCCATCACTCAGGAGTAACTTGAACATTGTTGTTCATCCTTAGGACAAGTAGAACAGAACCCATAACCAACTTTACAGGTAATACTGATAATGTTATATGCAATGTTGTCTGGATCATTGATTGTCGTGCCACTAATCACATGCACTCGACATCTAAAATTCTTAAATCCACTTCTCATATTATATCTCGTGGTAATGTCCAACTCGTCGATGGCTCAACTACACCAATATTCAAAATTGGCCCATCTTTTATCAACTGCACTCTACCCCTTGAAAATATCTCAATGGCACCATCTTTCAAGTTTAACCTATTATTTATTTCTCAAATCACTAAATCCATCAATTTCTCTATATCATTTTTTTCTGATTGATGTGTGTTTCAGGACCTCAACACGAAGGGGACGATTGACACATGTAACTGTTGGAACGACCATTATTACATACATCAATCCATGAGCCTCTACAGTCATGTGTAACCAACCTTTGGCATTTGTGACTTCCCTCCGAAGATTGCCAAAAATTAATTTTTGTCCTAGATCAAGTGTGACTACTCCCAACAAAACTCTTTGTAATGTTTGTCCTTTAGGGAAACACACTAAGTCTCCATTTTCATGAAGTCATATTCAAAGTAATTACCCATTTAAATTAATACATTGTGACATCTGGGGAAGTTTCAATGTCCCTAGCAATATCAGTGCACATTAATTCCTAATTATCGTTGATGACTTTAGTCGATGTACAGGGGGGGTTTTTTTATGAAAGATAAATCTGAAACTCAATCTATTTAAAGATCCTTCCTTACACTAGTGGAAACACAATACCATGCTAAAATTAAAAGAATGCAAACCAATGACTCTCATATTGATCTCCAATCCTACTTTCATGTTAAGAGTATCTGCATTGATAATGGTAGTGTGTTCCTCTCACAAGACTTGCAAATTTTTTTTAGATGTCATGGTATCATCCTCCAACGGAGCTGTGTTGCCACTCCCCAATAAAATGGTGTTGCAAAGCATAAACGTCATCACCTTTTTAGCATTCCCAGGACACTTAGAATTCAAAGCAATTTTTTATTGTCATTCTAGAGAGAATGCATCCTCACTGCGACTTACTGTTGACCTCATTTTTAGAAAGAGCTCTCAATCCCTCCATCTTAAACATAGGACTCCTCTTAGACACTAAGAGTTCCTTAGTCTTAAGATACTTCTAGTAATTAGGTAAACACTTAATCTAACCCTAGAGACTTAGAAGAGTTAGCCATAGGAATAGGTTATGCCTCAGGGGTGTTAGGAAAATTTGCCTACCCTATAGCTTGAACCAAATCCTCACTTCCTTCTTTCAAGTCAAACTCCAAATTCAAATCAACCTCAAACTTAAATCAACTCCAATTCCAAAAAAAAACCTTAAACCAATTCTAACCTAATGGATTTTCTCAAATCATGAATTAATTCCAATTGATTGAAACTCATGATTGAATTCCAACTCCAAAAACTTCCCTAAGCCCCTTAGATTTTATCTTATAAACTTAGCTCAAATCAAATCTAAATCAATTCAAATTTAAAATATTTTCTCATAACCCATTTATATTCTCATTAATATTCACAAATATAAATGAAATATAAATTCAAATAACCAAAACTAAATCCAAAACTCAAGTCCAAATCTAAAATCTTTCTTAAGCCATCTTGATCTCATCTTATGGACTTAGCTCAAATCAAATCCAAACCAATTCAAATTTAAAATATTTTCTCATAACCCATTTATATTCTCATTTATAATCACAAATATAAATGAAATATAAATTAAAATAACCAAAACTAAATCCAAAACTCAAGTCCAAATCTAAAATCTTTCTTAAGCCATCTTGATCTCATCTTATGGACTTAGCTCAAATCAAATCCAAACCAATTCTAACTTAAGATATTTTCTCATAGCCCATTTATATTCTCATTTATATTCACAAATATAAATGAAATATAAATTCAAATAACCAAAATTAAATCCAAAACTCAAACCCAAATCCAATCAAAATCTAACATAAACTCTTTCAAGACAAACCCTTGAACTCCTTCAAATCAGATTCAAATCAATTCAAACTCAAACGATTTTCTCATAACCCATTTATATTCATAAATATAAATGAAATATAAATTCAAATATCCAAAACCAAATTCAAAACTCAAACTCAAATCTAATCTAAAACCAACATATACCCTTTCAAGTCAAATTCTTGAACTTAGCCAAAGCAAATGCAAATCAATCCAAACCCTTGGATTTTCTTTATGATTCAATCAATCCTTCAATCATGAATCCAAATATAAACATAAACTTCAATCATCAAACCAAAACTAAATTCAAAACTCAAGCCCAAATCAAACCCATGTTCATCCTTTGAACTTGAAAATTGTCAAATGAATCAAAACTCATTTGACTCCAAATCACTTGCAAATAGATTTATATTTCAATCATAAGTCCATATGTGAGTTCAACTAAACTTGGATCGAGTCTTGATCAAGTCAATTGACCTACTTAGGCTCACTTGACCCAAAGTCACCTAAAATACCTTTTTGAGCCAAATTCTAATCCTATCCAAATTAGATTGAACTAAGCCAACCTAAGCCTCACATTGTGAGCAACAATCATCATGAGATGATCAATCACTCAAATTGGGTCAAACTAAGTCAAACCTAAGGGTTGACCAAGTCAGCACTTAGCCAAAATGAAACCTAAACTAGTCAAAATCTATCATAGGCCAAATTGATCAAAACTAATTCATGATCAATATTTGAACTTGAGCATGTCATCATTTGAGTCTAACCTAGCTTAATTAGCCACTTGACCTAAGTTGACCCAACTTGACCTAAAAAGTCAAAATGTGTCAAATCTTGATTTAAGCCAAATTAATTGCAACCAATGGGTCAAATTCATTCTAAACCACTTGTTGAACTTGGCCAAAGCCTCAATTGACCAACTAGACCCAACCTAACCCAATTGACCATGAACCCAACTTGACCTAGAAGGTCAAATTGAGTGAAAATCAAATCAAACCAAAATTGAATAAAACAAAAGCTTGCAATATATTTCAAATGACCAACCAAATCTAAACCAACCCATGACCTAACCCAATTAGGTCAAATAGGTCAAATTGGTCAACTTGACCCAAGTTGACCCATTTTGACCTAAATGGGTCAACATGAGCCAAATGACATCAAATCAACTCCAATGAAATTTGGCCCCCGCCCAACCTAATTTCAAACTATTATAAATATGCCCAAAGTGAAATAAAAGCCAAATGACTATTTTGCCCCTAGGTCAACAGGTAGCCTATGGCCAATTCCACTTGGAATTGGTCCTATCCTTTTCATGGCCACTTAGCACCCTCTTAATGGACCAAGTGACACTAGTGAGTGTGATGCACATTACCCAATGGGTTTAGGTCAGCCTAACCCAACCCTAACCCAAAACTGACCACCCCACTCAAAATAAGCACATGAGGTCACCTCCCACAGTCTCTTTGGCACATGATAACTTCTCCACTACCTCCCTCTACCAAAATCGGACCATGTGCCACCTCAAACGGCCAAAACAACCCACTCAAGGTGATCAATTTGATCAAAATGACATCTACACTCTCGGTCATCCGATCCTTGGAGGGGGAGATATACCCCCCCTCATTTCACTTGAATCATGATGACTTGCATTCGATTGAGTAATAGAAAGCCATAGCAAGCATTCTCAAGCTTCTCCAAGCTTCCTCGAGCTAATTCGAATTCTCCTTTTTTCAGTTTACCAAAACCAAAAATAGTTTAGGGGAGGTAGCAAGAATTCCCAACTTACTCAATACCCAATTTTAATCCAATTCCTATTGCAAGCAACCTCAGAGGACCCAATCGAGTTGATCCAAAGCTTCTTCCAAGCTTCCAAGGCAAGGGAGGTGGGAGCTAGACCATAGCCGCAAGCCTAGGAGGAGGACTTTGGCCAATTGGTGGATCTACTCAACCTCAAGCCTTCAAACTTTCAACAGGGCTTCGTCTCCACTAGACGAAACTACCTCGATGGTTGGGAGCACCGGTGATAGCCTCCGACGAGGTACTATTTTAAATCAAGCTTGCATTGAATTTTCTTTGGACCTTTGTAAAAGAAAGTTTCGCCACAAGTGATTTCTACTGTTAGATCTTCATCTCCTTGCATGATGATGGTGTGGGTTCAATTTTGGATCAATTTGAGCTTAATCGAGCTCAGATCAAGCCCTAAGGGATGGACGATTTTCCTCTCCTGCAGAGAGCTCAGGGATGAATCATGGACTATCCATCCCTCATGTTTTGGATAGACGGTCTTGATTAATCCATGTTAGATCTACATTTTAATCCCTTTAATACTGTAGGCTTGATCTTGACCATCTGATCTTTGATCGGACGTTCAAGGGAAAGCGCGTAGTGCCACTGGCTAACTGTGTAGCTGATGTGATAACTTAAATAACCAATCCCATCGCGTCATGTGGAAAACACACACCGCGTCAACGGTCCACATGACGCCGATGAGATTAGTTATATAATTAGGAATTTAATTAAGTTTTAATCACATATTCTTTAAAAATATATAACTAAATGTAGAAAAATTAGAAAAATACAAACTCAAATGCATTTTGAAGATATTTCAAAGAGATATAATATAAAATTAAGTTTAATTTAATTTGAACTATAAATTTCATATAATTTTGGTTTTATTGGGAATGTAATTATGTTAATTACTCCCTAATTATTCCATTGATTAATTCTAAACTTCCTAGGGTTGATTAATGGGATGGCCTATGCCTCCCATGATTTTTTTGAAATTTATTAATGGTTTAATTAGTGTAATTGCTTGATTCACTCCTAATTACTCTCTTAATTAATTAAATAACTAATTAACCTATTAAATAGTGATAAATTCATTAATTAAGTTTGTTAATTACCTTAGAACAATGAATAGACTTAAGGAATGAGATTAGGAGTTCACCCAAATCTTTTCTCCTAAGTTTATTTCATTTTGGATAAAAATATAATTAAGGTGCAAATTAATTAAATAGTTTAATCGCTTAATTAAATAGTTTAATTAATCAAAATTTTAAAATCAAATCAATCTGAATTTAATTAATTCCATCTTGGGTCGATGCTTAAGTGTTCAATAACCTAAGTAAACTTAAGGAAATCATATCTAACCCATATGTGTGGGAAGGGTTATGAAAGTACTTAAATTAAACTATTTAGCTTAATTAATCATTAATTATGAGCCAAATGCATTATGCCTTTCTTTCTTAGGTGCATTATTGATTTAAATTTTTTATGATTTTATGTCATACATTGGCTCATAATTCTTTGGTTAAATATGTTAAAGTGGTGTAGGTAAGAGATAATTAATGGACTTAATGTACACCTTAACCTAAGCAAAATATAAAATCAATCTAATGGTTCTAAAAATAAACTAAATCAACTCACACATGGGGGGAATGGGTTAGAACAAGAGAACATTTTCACATTTCTTAAAATCAAATCAAACTCAATTCAAAACTAAAAACTTCTTTAAATAATTTTGATTCACTTTAAATAATCTTATTCCATAGGATTGTCTTTAGAAATTAATTAGGGTTAATGAATTTACATACTTCCATCACTTTATTTCTTTTCTAGCATGCAAAATGTGTATGTCATATGAAAATCATGCATTCATGTCTTTTGAAAAATCAAATTAAAATGAAATATTTCGTTTATGACAAATTGCATATTTTGGCTAAAGTAAGAATATGAATAGCTATTATCAGTACTAAATCCAAAATTATTTTCAAAACTTATAAATCAAACATTACAACTGAAAGGTATGCTACTTATAATTACGTATAAGCTTGCAAGTAAGTAAAATATAAATATGTGCACTATGTGACTTTTTCCTTTCTTCTCTTTTAACATAGTTTTGAATAGGATTTGCAAAGTGTATAGTTCATTTGAAAAGAATACAAGCTTGGTTAAATCCATTCCTATTAATTCATATATTAGCATTTAAGAGGGACCTTCAAATTTGTATATATAAATTAAACAACTGAATAGTAGGGGGCTACCTCCTATGTGATTTTTTTTAACAATTCAAATGTGTTTTAATTTAATAGTAATTTTTTCTTAATTATATATATATATATATATATATATATATACCTTAATCTAGATTAATTTTAGTTTGACTTAATTTCTCTAAATTGATCTATATGATAATTCTCTTTCTTTTTTATTATATGGATGTTACACTTTCAATGGATTAAATATTGGTATTCATCTTGAATTATGTGTCGTTGCACTTGCATATCAATAGATTATATTAATTCTCATTTGTAATAACTTTTAGCAGTTTAAATGTCTCTTAAGAATAATTTAAATATTTTGAGCTCATTGGCGTCATCTATTTTGTGAGTGGACTCGACCGATAGGCTTCGACGAGAACTAAATTCTTTTCGATCTGACTCATGTAATATTAGTTTATAATTTATCGTTGTTATTATACTCGTTTGATTAGACTCGTGGATCATATACGAGGGTCAACAACAACCAAAATCAAACAAACAAACATAAACCTTTTGCATGATTATCTTTCCATGCATTTCTTTTTGTACATGCACATGTATTTAAGAAAAGTGATATATTAGTGTGGACACCCCGGGATTGCGAGGCTTTAAGTAGCCCCAAGTAGGTCTTAGACCTTACACCCCTGGTGTAGAAAATAATGTCGTCGTACTCACTTATATCTTTTATATATGTAAATGTGCTTATGAATAATGGATAAAGAAACCCCTCTTTTATACTTATCAAAAATATACAAACGTGAAATATTTCAAATTTCCTTAAGCAATATCTCTTAACATTCATCATGAAGGTGTGTTAAATATTTTCATTTGCATATATAGATATACTTAGGGTTCATCCATATGCATGTTACACATGTTGGAAAGAAATAAAGTGTTGAATGTTTTGTGATAGTAATTCACTTTACTTAATCTTAAAATTTCTTTCTCTTTGAATAGGTTTATTTAGAGTAGTTCTAAACTTAGGATTAATTAAAACACATAATAAAATATTTACTAAATAAAAATTTATTAATGAATCTACCTTAAAAATTACTTAAGGTAGGGAAGAAAGAGAAGTTCTCTTCTCTTTTCCTCTATTTACAAGACTTAGTAATTAAGTGTAGGTTCATTCAAAATAAAATAATTCATAAAATAAAATCAACCAAAACAACTAAACTACTTAGATGAAATCACCCTCTAAGTTGAAAATTTTTATACTTAGAAAATCTAAACTTTAAAGTCTAACCAAGCATGCCACACAAACCTTCTGAGGCACATATATTAGACTAAGTCACTATTTCTAGTCCTAGGTTAGGGCAATGCATGATATGATATTTTCTTTTATTTTATAATGTGATATTTTAGTCTGGATGTTAAGGTGTATGTGCATAGACTGAATGGTAGGATGATCTTAGTCTAATCATCATCTTCTGCAGGGGATTGTGCTTAAGGGGCATTGTAATAAAGATATAAATACTTTTGTTGTGCAGGTCACTTATACCTCTAAGCATAATCCAAAATAGGCCAGGTGGACTTGGTTACCCATGTGTAGGGTGCTAAGTCCAATTTATTCATATACATGCTTGGGATTGTGTGGTCAATTTAGCTAATATCTATTTTGTAGGCTTTAGCTAGATTTTTCTTTCTCTTTTTCATGTAATTTTATAAATTATGATTTGGAATGATTGTTATGGTGAGTTAGGATGAACATTGGTCATAAGATTATATCTTATGTATCATGTAAAGCCTTTGGAGCAACCACATTCTGACCAACTAAAAGAAGAAAGAAGAAAGAAGAAAGAAAGAAAAAAAAGAAGAAATGAAGAATGAAGAATGAAGAATGAAGACTCTCCATAACATGAATTCCTTCTAGATTGTAATTAATTCATTTGTAATTCGTGTTGTATAAGGGTAGAGCTCAGGTACCCAATTTATTTTTGAGTTTATGCAATGGAGCCCAACCACAATCGGCCTTTTATTATTTTGTGCTAGCTTTATAAATTGTTTGATGTTTGCTTAGCTTGTGCATTAAGATGGCAAGTTTTTCTAGTTTCTTCCTTGCTTTGATGAATATCCTGGATGACTATTAGGCTCCTAGGAAAATAAATTTTCTATCTAATTAATCAATTTAAAACTAAAAATTAAATAACTCATAACCTCACCTAAAGCTTAGGCTATAAAGTAAGATAAAAGATTTAACAACCCCTTAGCTGAATGTTATATTTTCTTTCTCATATAATGCATAAAAAAAGTATATTGTTTCACTCTTGTCTTGGAAGGCTTCCACTCATTCCAAGGAACTTGGCTTAACCTTTAATATCCATGGTGGAAACACACCTCCTTTCTTGCTAATTTTAGTCCATAATCTAATTTCTCATGTATTAAGCATATGAATCCTATACGCCTATATCAAATCAATAGTCCAAAAATGAAAATAAAATGTAACAAAATTTGCATTATATTTAAGTCATTAAATCATGCCCTACATGATCTAGCTCTTAGGGAGTGTGCTTAAGGACTTAGTTTCTTTCTAAATAAATAACAACTTAGCTATATTGCAAAAATATATGACTTGTCTATATATATTTAAAATCATAGAAGGAGTTAGTTGGCGGCCACACCCAAGTAGTTGTAAGTCCAACAATCAGGTGATTTATCCTATTTTGTGGAGGTAAATTAATTACCCATTTCGTCTTAGATTTAGGTCGTGCTTTGGCACTCGCCAAAGCTCCTTAGATTTAGGTTCAGAGATTGCTACTTCCCTTTGTAGACTATAAGCATAAATTCTCACCTCTTAGGTATTTCCACGATCTTGTATCATCGAATTATAAGTCCTAGATTTCTAATAAAAATTCAACTCAAACAAATAATTCTCCTCAACTTCAAAATGTAAAGCCCAACCATAGGATAGTTTGAGATGCTTACTAGGCTTCCTAGTATCATAAGCATTCCTTACTTTTCTTCCTTTGGCATCGATAATAACTCCCTCCTCTTGATCAATCCAACTTGATCTTTTAAAAATAAATTAATTGATTGATAGTCCTATCTTTGAAATCTTTGGAGATAATGATCATTTACCTTAATCGAGAGTATTCCTAAGAAATTCTATTCTTTAGGATGTAATTAACTATGGAGGCTTGCCTCCATAGGGAACTTAACGAACCTGATTTAAAATAAATCTTGCTTTGCTTTTTTATGTAAAGTAGGAGAAGAATCTCTGATACATACGAAGACTCATAGTCCTTAAGAGTCCTTATTTAAGTGATTAGGTCTATTGTAGAGTGGTGACTTCTATCTTTCGAGATAGTACACCTTTTCTCAATATCGTACCCAATCACCATAATAAGAACATCTGCGGATCTACGTGATGTCCCAACAAAAAGGTATATATTTATGTTTTCATTTCTCTCTCTTTCACAAAAGGGATTAGATGAAGGCGAAGATATATATATATATATATATATATATATATATATATATATATATATTTCACCACAATCCCTAAGATGGATGTTGTTAGATTATTATGTTTATTTCTGATAGTTATTAGTGCTTCCTATAAAATGGATATTGTTAGATTATAGCAAATCATATTTTCACTAGCCTTAGAGCATATGGTGACATTCTTCATTTTCCACTGTTTGTCCGAGAGATGACACCAGACCATATCAGAGTCTAGACACAACTAGATGGTCTGCTACATAGTCAGGTGCGTTGCTTTGTAAATTTATTTTTTGAGTCCATTAGTGCATGTACAGACCTAACATTCCTTTTAAACTACGCAGTGATTCGGGGACAACAAAGGACTTTTAGAGCAATACGCAACTGATGTATGCTTATGGGGTGACGAGATATACCTGGCTAGAGTATCATTGATTAGCTAGAAAGGAGTTGAGTAGCACCTTCCGATCATGTGCTCAGGCAGGTTGGCCTTCCACCTATGACTGATATAGCACCGATAGATTCTGCCTTTGTGCGAGTGGATGGTCGTGAGAAAGTTGATGTGGATTGGATCGATTACCACCAAATGTACATTGCACAGTGGGAGAGCAAATGTAATTTAGTTGTGGTGGTATATTCATCCCTACAGGGCTGGGTGGAGGGTCAGCCATTAACCGATACATGAGATGATATCGTTGGGTTTCACTCTACATGATGAAGGCACCTAAAATTCTCCCAGGCACTTATTACTCTCGAGCACTTGGAAACCGAATAATGGTAAGCCCATATTTGATCACTACAAATATAAGTTTCTTTACTGATTCGATCATAACTAAATTTCATTCAATGCAGTGTAAGCACATCCTGAATATCGAGGATATATTCCAACATTATTTTGGAAAGGATGAGGATACATATTTTTAGTAATCTATCAACCAATACGAGGAGTTGTGCTAAGAGATGCGATACAATATGCATATCTCTGATAGTTGGTACTGTGACACTGACATTTCAGGTACTTCATTGTCAGTGCAGTCAGATGGGCCTGTGATGGATGTTGGTCCATTCTCTCCACTAGTGGTCAGACCCTCTACATATACATTGACACAGTCACCATAGTATCCATATCAGGAAGCTATGTGGACATAGATGCACATGTGACAGCCACCAGTCCCTCCTACATATGGGCCTTCGTCATTCCATATGACACCCCCATATGGAGTGTACCATAGTTTCTTGCTCTCTACACAGTCTTCAACCGATGTACCTAGTGCTACACACCTGAGTTACTCACAGCAACCCATCAAGCGGGTTGAAGAGGAGGAGTAGCATCAAGAACATCATCTACGATACCAGCCACAGTGACCACCAGCCCATTACATGCCCGGTAGTGATGCGATTCCGTCACACAGACATCGTCGCAGATAGTCCTCTGTACTATTATCTTTTGTCGATAGTGGATACCATTTTGTTGTATTTGTGCCTCTTTTATTATAGTAAAGCATTTTGATGAAGTATTTTCTTGTTTGGGTTAACTTACTTTAGAAATCAGCTTTAAGTTCATATCTTTTTTGTCCTACTTCTGAATGTTCTTAGTACACATCTACAAGAGGTTGTACCTTGATGTATGTTTTTTGTGATGATATTTGCTTTGTTAATAAGATTAGAGAGGGAGTTTGTTTGTGTTGTGAGCTTTGTTTGAGTTGGCTTATTATCCTTATTAGAAAAAAATTTACAAGAAAATGGTTGCATTCCTACTACTAGCAGATTGATTTTTCTTACGTGAATGCAATTAATTTGAATGATTCTCTCCAAACAATAAGATTAATGGGATATAAGGACCTGCTCATATGCCATGTATCTTAAAATTTTGTTAATTGCACTACATTAAGAGTGTTTTATTGGAGTGAGTCATTTCAAATTCTTCTAATTGTTCATTTTACAAAAACTGTTGTGTATCGGGTCACAATCATAATTTTTAGTCAACATAAAAGTCGTGTGGAATTTTGTTATAATTCCAACGATACCAAGCTCACTCGATTTCGACATCGGATGAGTCTGATACGGGCAAAATAAGGGGGCTGGTCAAATATTTTAGGTCGGCACCAGAGTTTTTGCGTGCATTTGCAAAACCTGTTGCATACCGGGCCATAATTGTAATTTTTGGTCAACATCAAAGCCATGAAAAATTTTGTTATGATTCCAACGATACCAAACTCGCTCAATTCTGACACCGGATGAGTCCGATACGATCAAAATAAGGGAGCTAGTCCAATTTTTCATGTCGGCACCATAGTTTTTGCGCATTTGCAAAACCTGCTGCGTACCGGGCCACAATCGTAATTTTTGGTCAACATAAAAATCATGAAAATTTTTATTATAATTCCAACGATATCAAGCTCGGTCAATTCTGACATCTGATGAGTCTGATACGGGCAAAATAAGGTGGTTGGTCCAATATTTCAGGTCGGTACTGCAGTTTTTGCGTGTATTTGCAAAAACTGCTACATATCGGGCCACAATTTTATTTTTTGGTCAACATAAAAGTTGTGGAGAATTTTGTTACAATTCCAACGATGCCAATCTCACTCGATTCTGATACTGGATGAGTCCGATACGGGCAAAATACGGGGGTTGGTCCAATATTTCAGGTCGGCGACGTAGTCTTTGCGTGCATTTGCCAAAACTGATGTGTACCGGGCCACAATCGCAATTTATGGCCAACATAAAAGTCGTGGAGAGCTTCGTTATGATTCCAACGATACCAACCACGGTTGATTTCGACACCGGATGAGTCTAATACATGTAAAATACTGCAGCTGCCCGAACTTTTAAAAAAAAAATTAAGCTAATGCCTGTTCAACGGGTGATTGGCACTAACGTGGCTACTACGTTGGCGTCAGTCGTCCATTGAATGAACGACTCTTCCTATTTTCTCTTCTTTTTTTTCTGGCATACCTAACTAATTAATGTTACAATTATGACTAATTTAGAAATTTAGCCAATATTATATATATATTATTGACTAGTCCATCAAATGTGAATATCAGTTGACTAAAGAATTGCTCATTGCATGAAGTGTATAATCATGTCGTCAAATGTAAAAAGGTGGACCTCTATGTAAAAATAGGCATCGATCTAACGTGAAGGGGACTGAAAGGACAAAATTTAGTGCGTAGAATTCGATATTTAATTCAGCAGAGCTGAGTGATCTCAGAGTTTTGACTGAAGAGTCTATACATATAGGGAATGTGATAAAGGATGGGATAACTCAGCTTTTTGAGTTTTGTCATGGAGTGCAAGCTTCAGGATGGACACGGATCTTCTTCTTCATCGATGCCTGGTCACATTACATGTACGTAATGGCCATAAGAGACCTACATATTTTTTCTATATGCCTACAAGAAACCCAGAACTAGCATGCTATTCAAGGTATTATTTGGTCGAAAGCTACCGCGAAAAATAATTCAAAATAAAAATTAATATACAAAAGTGGTCTGTGATTAGTTAAGAATGGGATAGTAAAGAACTGTGACCCAACCAAAATTTAGATTAAGACTATTTATTATGTAACCAAAAGTTCTGTTAACATAAGAGAATTAACAAATGATCATCTTTCTGTTTAAAATGTAGAGAACAAGTGAAGGAAACGTGAATAGTGATCAGCACTGGGTTTAATTTTGGGTGTGAATCGAAGGGAACTTAATTACTAAATTCCTTGTTGATGAAAGAAATAAAAGCTCAGCTCCAACTTTCACTTTCCTTTTGCCATGATCAGTTCCATTCTTTAATGCACGGATGAGACGATAAAAGGGATCTTTTGCAGGCCTTGACAGCACTGCTGCGCCATTCTTTCTTCCTCCTCTCTCTCTCTCTCTTATCTTCTTTTTTCTGCCTTGGAGAGAGAGAGAAGGGAGGGAACATTTCTGAGAAAGAAACAGAAGGGAGAGAAAAGAGTCAAGCAGCTTTTTTATTACATTGAACCCTAAGGAGGTGGGAGTTCAAATTATTTTAGAATGATTACACTATGATGGTATATATCCTTATTCCTCCCCACCAACTCTCTCTTCCAATACTTTCTCTCTCTAAAACTACATACTTGCTGCTGCAAAACAAGACAAAAGGGGACAGCACAGGCCTGACCGAGCCCGTCAGAATCGCTCGTCATCGCACCGCGGGCCCAGGAAGCGCCCGGGTGAAGTGACCCAACTTCGACCCGACGATACCTTGCTTTCACCAATCCTGTGCCCGGCGTGTAGCGAGGGCCATAGGAATGACAACAGTTAGTGAGAGGAGGGATACGGACATCTACTTTCTGAAAATTTTTATACCCCATAAACAGATAAATTAATTTATGACCCTTTATTGTTCAAATTTTACTTCTAATTTATAGCATTATATAATACTAAAATACTTGCATAAGTGAATTATTTTCTGACAACTATGAAGTATTTATAGAAGAAACTTCATTTAGTGATATAGTCATAAGTGAATATATACAATTTCTTCTCTCTCTAATGGTGCTAAGTCTCCAATTTTCTCTCATCAAGCACAACTCCTATTTCGAAGCGATCCAAGCAGATGGATCCATGGGGTTGGCTGAAGACAAAAATGTGATATTCTTTATATAACTTGTTATAATCATTTATGTAAATATAAGCCGGGTTCAAACAAGAGAGAATAGAATGTCAGAAGCAGATTAGTCAAGTCAACATGAGGTTGGGCGGGCTGTGCTTCTGGCTAGGCCGGCCAGTACGTGGTGGTGTCTTGCAAGCTGTAAGTGATTAGACCTTGTCAACTGACCCACGCTTTGGTATTGGGACTTGTTTAGCTTCCAATTCCCAAGATCTCAAGGCCCAAGTCAGAATCTGATGTCTTTAACTTTAATGCTGCTTCCTTCCTACCACGAAGAATGAAGCAGCTTTGCGAGCTTTGAAACGCTGCAGTTCTTCGTTTAGCATGCTACATCATAAATTTGAACCGCCTTAGTAGGTTTTTAATGCAGTGTGCTTCGAGAAAGAGTTCTGCTGTTCTGCTGCGTGTGTGTGTGTGTATTCTAATTTACTAGTCATTATTACAACAGTTAGCTCTTATTAACTTCATATTTTCGTTTCCTTCGAAGAGACAGTTTCAAAAATCTGAGCGTTTACAGATTATGATCTATTTAATGATATGCAATTACCAAAAATATGTGTCAAAAGCAGTTTAGCTTTTGAGCAGTGAGATGTTAGGATTTCATAAAGGAAGGAATTTGAATAGAAAAACATAGTGCATGCTCTGGAATATGAACTATTTTGAAATTTTAAAGTTGTACAACAGTTCATTGGCTCAAATATTCTTCACAAGATCACTGTTTCTTTTTTTTTCTTTTAAATTTCAGGAGCATTTATTAGAACAACTCAACCCTGCGAGGCTGCGAAACGTTAGGCCTCCAAGATTCTAACATGCCACATGGTGCATAATGGGACTAGCAGCAGCTGCTATAACTTTAAGAGTGAGATTTTTTTTTAAATGGGTATCACCCACCGTCTTGTGAGTGGGGATGTGGATAATGACTAATCCCAGCTCAGATTCATCCCACGTGTGGTATGATTTCACCATTACGCAGCCTCCGCTGGAAGGATTGACTCGGTCATTCTGGCTGCACCCACCAACCGAGCTATGAGACGGTGGGTATAAAGACTTTCATAAAACCTGCACATTTCGAAATCTCAGTCAAATCAAGCACATATTTGGATATGATTCACAGATCTCAAGGTGACCTAGAAGAATTAAATAGACTCCTAATAAACTTGATTGGACTAAGTTAGTGTCTAGAAGGGATTTGAAATATATATATATATTAGAACTCTAAATAGTTCGAAATTTAACTTCACTTGGAATTAGATCCGCTCAGCTTTAAGTTTATTTTGAGCTCCAATCTATACTTAAAATTGATTTTGAGCTTACTATGACTAAACGAATAGGCATTATTGGCTCTAAATTAATATTTAATCAACATATATATATATATATATATATATTGTATATTATATATATTTAACTTCAAATCAAGTTAAAATTGTCTAATTATTTTTTTATTATAAGAAACAAAGTGACCACTATTTATTATTACAAGTAACCATAAAAATAATATAGAATATAGATCCAAAAAAAAAAAATTCTCTTAAAATTTTACTAATAGGCCTAAAATACTAATAATTTAGATAATTTTTTATGATTTTATAGTGCTTTGGAGAAAAATTCGAGCCACTGCTAAAGATAACATGTAACCACCCATCACCACATATTAGTGTTGGATTTTTTTTTAATGCATATTTTTAATAGACTCACACCTATTTGATAATGAATCCATCACTTATTAAGGACGAAATGATATCGCTCCCTAACAATATATGAGGCTTAATGACACCAAAGGGCATAACCCTCATCTATAATGGGAAACATCTATTTGGAATAATATTTTTTAATCCAATCAATATGATCATTGAAACAATTTCAAATCTTAAAGAACTCAAAAATTGAACAAACAATATGTGCAAATTATTTCAAAGATCAAATAAATTTAGATTTTTTTTAGAAATTTATAGTGAAAATGACCATCTTATCATCATGATTTTTTTTTCTTTCTAATGCATAACTCGTGCAATCTAACTAAGAGAGATGTGGCAATAATTTCCATCACCACACTCAATGCCCTCTCATTTGTTGCGACATTCCGTTACCTTAGATCGCATCAAGGTTTATCAAATTTCATGCAAGAAAACTTATAAATAAGGACTTTACCTAAGTTCTTATGACCTCCACATTTTGATGATTATCACGATGCTTATGGCATTAGATTGCTCTTAAGAATTTTGTGAATAGGCAATACATATTCAAAAAATTAATGGATCAAAGATCAAGAGTTTTAGTTTGATCACGATGAGAAGGGTATAAGATTTGAAAATGAGCAAAAGAGTTTAGGTTATCAAACTAGCATAGTTTTTATTGAGGAAACGCTCATTATTATAAACCAAAAAGCATAAAAATGAGAGAGATAAGATAGATAAAGAGAGTAGAGATAGTCACAAATGATTAAGTGATTTGTCATGATGACATGTATCCATTATAATGCAAGAGAGGGGGGAGAACTTTTTCAATAAGTAAAAGGATATATTTATAAATTGCTCATAATCCTCTCTTTCTCTCTCTATCTCTTCCATATTTATGAGAATACTTAATTTATAGTTTGGTAAAATATTGTTATACTTAATTTAACATGTGGATGACTGTGTGCTTATATCATTTTAAAAATATTTAATGATATTTTTCTTATTATATATGTTGTTTAAAGAGTTTCTAATAAATAAAAATATCTCCAACTTTATTTTGCAAACTTATGCTATCGTTTGTACTTGTTTAATAAAAAAAGCCAATTTTTTTTTTCTTTCAAAAAGTTAAATGTTAAAACTTTTTTTATTTTTTTACAAAATGATTAATGAAAATAACTTTTTATGCAAATTAATTCTGCAAACCTTTTCTTTTTACAAAAAAATTGTCAGAATTACTTAAATTATCATCGAGATACAATAACTTCTTTCCAACAAAATCAGAATTTCATGCTAAACTGACAGAAGGAAAGACTGATAAATAAAAATACAATTTACCGCAACTAGTTTATATAACATATTCATGGCTTATTAGAAGAGGAGAATCTGGTGACCGCCAACCATTACGGCTTCATATATCGATATGAGGACACAAATAGTTGGAACAGAAGAATTCTGGCGTTTGTTCTGATGGTCCAACCATTCATGCCTAATAATTATATTTTTCTTATGATAAAATGCCCATTTAAAATCAAGAATTTTTTTTGCAATGGGTATCCATCCAACACCCCACCCATCTTGTGGGTGGGGATGTTGTTATGACTAATCATGCCTGCCACATTCATCACCCACACGCTGTCGTCCACTTACTTTCCCCACCTAGATAGGCCCGCTCTGATTCAACTCTGGTCGTGTTCCGCCGCCCATCAACTGAGCTAAGAGACGGTGGGTAAAATCAAGAATTTATTAAACAAAATTTTTTTTAAAAAAGCCAGCTGAGCACCACCCAGGCTCATCATGCATCACTATCACTAAAAACTTTCAAAGCGAAGTCAATACACACACATCCACATAAAATTCATGAGCTTCACCATACCTATGAAAAGTCTTGTGCTGACAAACCCAGCCATAGGCTCCCCACTTTTTCTAAACTGAATAGTAGAAATGTTAAATTCATTAATGTTAGAAAGAAACAATTGAAAGCTAAATAGAAAAAAAAATAATTGGAGATAATAAGCAGAGAACGAGTCAATAATTCCCTTCCCTTCAGCTCCTGCTCCACTATCAAAACTTTTTCTCCACAGCTTCTCTTCTGCCTGTCTCGTTTCCCACTTCCGGTCGTTTGCTCGGATTCCCATTTCCTGTCCGTTACCGAAAGCGGTAACCACAGCTCTTTCTCGCCCACTGTGACTCTCTAATTACGCAGGAGAACCGCAAACGGTAAAAAGATTCTTCGCCACGTGGCGCCCTTCAATCAATTGCCTACGTGTCGATTTTCCATAGGCCGCGTGTAGCCCGGGCTATCGAACCAATGGGCGCCGCACGGTCTTGACCCTCGTGATTCGAGAAAATGTATTTCGGGTAAAAGAATAGAAGGTTGGATGAGAAAAAGGAAAAGGAAAGAAATCAGAGGAAATAATTATATTAATAATACGAATGGGATAAATGATTTGGTAATCTATTGCTTTATGATTGGCAGCAATATCCGGGCACGTCACCCGGGCAGCACGGGCAGCTTGGTTTTCGAGCCGGGTGATGGCGACCGGACCCGGCTCGAGACGGACCGTCTCGGCAATCAAGAAGCTGACTCTCATTTATTTCGTCTCTTAACTATTGTTATCAATTCATTTTTTTTTCTGTTTTTTCGAGTTTTTCAATTTTTTTTTATTGAAGAGATGAAAATGTATTAACGTATAAGTAAAAGTATTTTGAATTGTTTTGGGCAAATAAAAAAACCGTATGATTCCGTTCACATGCGTATACTGATATATCGCTGATTATTTTACAGAAAGTGAAGATATGAATGAAAAAAAAATAAAGGCAGGGATAGGCGATAAATCGCGAAGATATCGCGATTCGATAAAGTGAGGTAGCGGGTATAATTAATTCTCTGTCTGTACTCGCAGACTTTTATAATGGGTTTGATTCTTTGGTGTTATTATGTTCTTTGTAACTTCTTTATTACTGATTCATAGTTTTTTAGTTCAGTTGATGGGTTAACATAGCCAAAAACTCTCAGATCAAATTCGATTCTGTAACATACATAATGATGGTAACCCGAGCATGAGTATTAAGATGCTGATCCCTAGAAAATTACAACGATATTCTCATCCACAATATGAGTGAGATGTTAGATAGATACTCATTCAAAAAAAAAAAAAAAAAGGACACAAAAGCTGTGGGCGAGATGTTAGCACGTAACTTTTTGTTGAATTTGCAATAAGTAACCGACATATTAATAATATTAATAACAAAGAAGAATAGGACACAAAGTTGTTGCATGGAAGAGCAGTATTTATATATCAGTAAAATTTTAATAATATTTTTACAATTTAGAATTTTGAACGAACAAAATTCTAAATGAATAATATTTTTTTTACAATTTCTATTGAAAATTACTATAAACATGATTTATTTCTGAGTAATCAGAAGGAGTTTTAGTAAAAAAAAATACCTCGTGAACAAATGGAAAAGGAGAAGCACTATCATATGATCAAACCATTCTCAAATGATATTATCCTCTTAACCTTACATTACAAATGATGATCACAAAAAGTATATTGATTATGAAAGTTTAATGTTCAATTATAAATTAGAAAAATAATTCAAAGAAGATTTATCCTCACTTAAATAGACCCAACTAATATATCTCATCATTTTAATAATATGTATTGCCTTATTTCTATAGGGCGAGCATTTTAGAATGATTATTTTATGAAACAAAAGAATTACTAATTACAAACCTTATGTATATAGATAAGAGAGAGAGAGAGAGAGAGAGAGAGAGAGAGAGAGAGAGAGAGAGAGAGAGAGAGAGATGCCACAGCTGCCCATACCCTCAAACAGTGGCCATTACAGCCTCACAGTAGTGGAAAAGGATATGTCTAAATATCACGTTTTTTAATAAAGATCTTATTTAATTAATATGTATCTGAATTTATTTTATTCTATTTTATAAAATTCTTTTAATTTGAACTCTTGTCATTGTCAAGTACTTAAAATCATTTTGTATGTCAGGAACATGTTGAGCCTTTATGTTTGTCCCTTGTAAAATAATTTCCTTGTATCATGGGCGTCAAGGGAGCAAAGAGCCCACATTCAGCTGAGTATTGTTCTTTCGATAAAGGGGCCGTTCGGATAATTACAAAATTGTTGTGAGAAAAGTGTTTTTCTTTAATTTGCTATAAATATTATACAAAATCTCTCTTTAAAAAAAATTAGGAAATAATTCTTACAACCATCATATTGTATAAGATCTAATTGCAGATAACTTTCTCCTACAATTTTGAAAAGAAAATTTACCTACACAAATACTATGCATTTACATATCTAACTACTTAAAAATTTTAATATTTATAAAAATATTATTTTCTTATAAGTTATTGATAATGCTATTTTTGATATAATATTAAATGTTTAAATGTTAATTTTGTAAATATCAAAATTTAGGGGTTAGATATTTAAAATTTGTGTGCTACGCATGTAGTTGCCCCTTATTGAAAAGCAGCAAAATGACAATAGCAAAATGAAAATATGGCAATAAGTTGAAAAAAAAAACCAGTGAAATATATGCTCCAAATAGATCCTAATTCTCAGAGAAGAAGACCTTCACTGTTGCATGAATGTATCTATGCTACTATGATGGTTAAAAATGTTCCAATTTGAACAAAATAACATTTTTTCCGACTAACACTATTCTTACAATAAACCATAGAAAACCCCCTACATTTACTACTAATAAATAAGCACCTCATATAAGTAGACCGAGTTTGACCTTTCCAGAGGCGTTACGCCAGTAATGGTGGAAAATCAGGGAACATGTGGTGATGAATGACGGTGGGGATAATATCGATATCCCCACCCACAAGATGGGTGGGGTGTTGAGTGAATACCCATTCCAAAAAAAAAAAACCTGTTCCAGATATGGTCATTTAAAAAAAAAAAAAAAACCAGATTTGGTTATCCATTCAAAAGATCAAATTTAAAGATTCCTTACTGACCTGAACCATCCATTTTGTCAGAACTTGTAAATATCAACTTTAGTTTTAAAGCTATGTCTGAAGCATCTTGCACACAGGTACAGGAAAATGGAGTGTCAGCCATATAACCCAGGTGCAAGAGCAAACAGAAAGGGTCTCTCTAATTCCAGGAATCAAAGCACCATCTATCTTCAAAATAAATATACATTACTGTCAAGTGTTCGTCAGAAACTCACTTTCATGGTTCATACATGCATACCACTGTGCCAGTCAATAATGACAAGTATTTCATGAAAAGCTAGCCGCAATGAGAATCAACACAATAAAGGTAAGTATCGAACAATTTTATGACACAAATTCTTAAGAGCAAGCTACCTGCTTATGTTCCTATCCAATACAGTTGACATTGAACAATACATGGATGTAAAGAGACTATAATTAGGATCATAGTCCAAAGAATGCTTTAGCTTCACAAAATCCACTCAAATAGTTATCACAATACAAATAGCAACAGTAAACTCTTAAGGAAATCAATAGAGTATAACATTTTCTAGAAATTGTACAACTAAAAAGATAAGAAAACCTTTTAAAAGTATATTCGATAAACATTAGGGAGGCGGCCAAGTTTGAATATCGTATAACCTTCCAATGCGAGGAACAATTATCACAATAACCAAGTTCTCAAAATATGAAACTGAAACTACGATCACCAGCAACAAAGTTAAGAGGTAATCAAAGGTTATTATATAAAAACAGAAAGCTAGTGATAATTCTCAAGACAAGTGCAAGCAACGACCTGTCCAGCATTTAGTGCCCTTCAGAAGTAGTAAGATTTAGATGGCATTCAAATTCGTTTTATTGCATACCTGAGTTTTAAACAAAAAACAAATCAAAACTGCTGTAAACTGCAAAATGAAGCAACAGGTTAAGAATGTAGGAACGCCTCTGCTTAAGTATAAATAGAAGAAAATGGGGCTCTAATTTATGCAGTTTTGTACAAGAGTAGAGCACTGAGCTGAGGTCACTATTGATATGCGAGGAATTCAAGTCAAGTTTTGATATAGTATTATTTCACTGCCATGAGGATCTCTACACAGGAGCCTAGAAGCTTCCCCTTTACCATTTTTTGTTGTAACAGCGTTATATTGCAATCAGGCTGGGAGATAACAGAGAGAAACGGGTATTGCTGGCTATTGTAGAATTTCTACTAAACAGAACTAGAAACCCTATCCATAAAACCATAAATAAATAAATGTTAACAGGCATGAATCTAAGAGCACCAACCATAAACTAAATTAAAATTTTGAATATCGTTGGTTGAGAAAGTACCAATCGCACTTAGTAGTGGGTTAAAGGCTTCTTGTTGTTGTTGGTTGAGAAAGTACCAACCTCAAATAAAAAAGAAACCTTATGAACAAAAAAGGGATATGCAGCTGAATCACACGTAATAAAAATTAGGATGAAAACGAAAAGGGATAACAAAAAGTGGAAAAACTATATCTCAACCTGACGTTGAATCATCATGGTAATGTACTAAAGCATCAAACAAAGAGAAAGAAATGTGAATCATCAAACATCCAAGACATCCTAGAGAAGAACTCGCAATTTCATTCATATGAGGTTCTATTTATAAAAAGAATAAAGCTTAACTAAGAATGAATAATCCCTATCCTTATTATAATCCAAGACAGGTAGTATAAGAAAATTTGACTGCACCAATATTAGCTGAGTGCTGCATGTATATTTGATTGTACCTCAAAACATTGCACTCATTCCTCTATTGTGAATAGAGGGGTTTTCTAGAGAATACAAAACATAAGAAAATAATTTCCCCTCTAACATGATGTCATGGAACTTCTTCTAAGGAAAAATGAGATGAACTAATTCAATATGGTCCCATTCTTGTAGATTTGACCACTCAACAAAAATAAAACAAGGAATTTCTCATTAATGGGTTTCTCCATAGGCTTCATCCATTCCTATAATCAATTCATCCCAATTGATGGCAGGCTCTGTTGTCCCAAACATCTACACTACTTTCTCAGATTCTTCAGGTCACCAAGTTATCCACTCAAGCTTGATGATACGGTTCATGCCACTAGAAAAAGGAGAGGTCATAGTCTTCATTGACAAGATGTTTGTGGTGGTGGTTATAGTTGTGACCACAACTCTTTCTCACCTTGCAAAACTGTCAAGGACAAATCACTCATCTAACTAATGTTGGGAAAAACTTCACTATCCTCCAACAGTTCAACATATCTCTAACATTGGACCTGTTCCAATTGACTCTACCGGTACTCTTTCAAGCTCAATTATCATCTCCAAAGATGATTATGATCACCTTATACAATATTCTCAATTAACCATTTCATCTTCTCTCTCGTGTTGTCTATTCCAATAGATCCATTGTAGCCGCCTCTACGAACATCTTGGGTTTTAAGTTGAGATGCTTCTTCCCATATGGCAAGTAACAACCAACTATTTTCTACATATCTTCTATACCACCTATCATTGTTGATTATTGTTCCATCACTCCTATTTCTGAAAAAGGGTATTTTCGACCTTCATAATTTCTCTCAGATGTATTATATATTCCATATTTTTTATAAACATATTATCTACTCATTGTCCCACTAAAACTCATAAATATTTTATAACCTTTATTCATCTCATTATATTTTTCAGAATTTCAATTAGAGAGAAATAATTAATGGAATGTTGAAAGTACAAAATCTAGAACTTGACCAATAAAATGTATGTCATCTCTTCCACAATTACTACATATCAATGTCATTGTCAGTTGGGCCGTCTTTCTTTTAAAATACTTTAGAATTGTCTCCTCATCTCTCTCCAAATTTGATGATTATGCCTATGAGTTGGGTAAACATTATCATATGCTCCTTCCACTATCCTTCGAATATTTGGGCCACTAGTGTCGCCTTTAACTTATAATCTTGTTATCTTGTAACTTTCATTGATCTGTTTGCTCAAATGTTGATAAAAAGTTCTTTATGTATTTTCATCCTTTTAATGATAAATAAAAGTTCATTTCTTTAGTTTAATCAAAACTTTATGCACTCATAATGCTTTAGTAATTTCAAAATTGTATTTTCTAATCTAACACAAACTAATTTAAACATTAAGACAAATGAATAAAAATATGGCCATAATTGATATTAGCTAAGAAAGACTTGAAAAGAGGTCTTGATTCCATTTTTTTTTCATCAAGTTAGATTCCATGGGTTTTCTCTACAAAAATGTAGTCTTTCTCAACAAATTGGCTTGCATAACATCATCATTTCCACAATAATGAATAACTCTCATACGAACATTAATATTAGTAAACATTATTAAAGCCATGTGATAATTACATCATATTAGAAAAATTCTAGAACTTTCATATGCTAATAATAGATATGCCTACCAATAATGCATTGACACTCAGTGTTCAAACAATGTATAGTGTCCAATATGTGTTGGACACGAGCAGGCACCCAACACAAGCCTTAGATGGTTGTGTGACAGATTTTTTAAAAAAAAAAGACAAACATGTGTGTCTTAAATAACTTAATTAAAATTTTATAATAAAACTAAATTATGAATATAAATTTTAAATTTAATTATTACCTAAATCTATTATACTTTTACTTTATTTTCTTAGAGCTCAGTGTCTCACAAATACCCCTTGCTTGTCTAAACTCTTTCCATTTCCCACTTTCATGTGATCGCTCACATGAACTACCCATCCTCAATGTTAAAGCTTGACACCCATCCACCCCGATGCTACCTCTTCACATAATCATAACCTCAATGCCACCTCTTCAAGCGAGTTGCAGCAATGACCTTGATGAAGCCTATTATGTCATCCAACAATCTCTCTCGACCTCCTCATCAAGCATCAATGTGAAGGCTACCTTTCACTATTTTTTTGAGTTGAAGTTATTAGTTTTTCATACTTAAAAATACACAAATTGATTCTGGTGTCGTCGCTTCTCTTAGGATCTGAACAAAACAAGAAATGCAAAACAGAATACCATAAAAAGTAAACATGATAAAAGGAATAATTCTCTGTATTCCCCAGCCGGAGAGGCCACGATACATTTATATGTGAAAGGTATATCGGGGGACCACTATAACTAATTCAGTTTTTATATTTGTACTAATATATGTTACCATACAATGGTAGTAATTAGGTAGGTTCGTATATAATTATAGCAAGTAATTATACTAATCGATATCACCGGTTGTCGCCACATCGGTTTTCCCCTCCAAGAACTCGTCTCGAGTGAAGAAATGTGTGTTATGCCCTCATCGGGTGGTAAGCATAGATATCTCAAATATTAAAGGTGGATGAAGTGAAGATATCATCGTAAATCCACAACATATGCATTATCGCTGATTCACGGGGAATGGTCTCCATGCTGAGTTTGTTATACGTTCCAGGAGGAAACCTCTCTTTGCGGAGTCGTAGGAAAACCTTTTTACGTCGGTGGGTATCTGCGACTTGTTTGTAATGTGCATTAGAAGCTTCAAGTTGAGCACGCACTTCTTGAATCGGGTTAGTAGCATTTTCAGCCATAACAGCAGCCGGCTTGCTCTTGCACCGAGGGATTACTGCCAAATCAACTGTGTGGTTAGGTGTTTTGGTATAAACAATGCTAAATGGGCTTCGTTTAGTTGAACGATTGGACATAGAGTTGTAGGCGAATTCGGCTTGGCCTAAGAGGTTGTCCCAATTCCTAGGGTGATCTTGAACCAAGCACGCAATATTGCCAAGGGTCCTATTGACTACCTCAGTTTGCCCGTCAGTTTGAGGGTGGTATGCCGAGCTAAGTTGTAAAGAAGTATGCAATCGTCTCCACAGTTTTCGCCAAAAATGACCGACGAACTTGACATCACGATCGGATGTGAGGCTACGAGGAAGTCCATGAAGACGAACGACTTCATGAAAGAACAAACGAGCGATGTGAACTGCATCAAAAGTCTTTTTACAGGCTACAAAATGCGCCATTTTGGAGAACCTATCAACGATTACCATAATAGAATCCATACCCCTTTGTGTTCGAGGCAATCCGAGGATAAAATCTAAGCGAAGATCTTCCCAAATAGAATTTGGTATAGGGAGAGGGGCATATAATCTAGTATTTTGAGACGTGCCCTTGTATTTTTGGCATACAGGACATCTTTCCACAATACGAGTTACATCTCTATTAAGTCTTGGCCAAAAAACGCGTTCTGTACTGTCTAATGTTTTTCTCGTCGTGTGCGCAAGTCCTCATGCAATTCTTTAATCAGCGAGGATCTGAATGCATAAATGGTTTCCCTAAATAGAAACCCATGCCAAATGTAATAATCCTCAATAGGATGTAAGTTCTTGCACTGATTCCATATGCTAGCAAAGTCTTTATCAATCACATATAGGTCTTTAATTCTCTCAAAGCCAGTTTCTTGCGTTCGTAATTGTGTAAGCAGCGCAGCTCTTCGGCTAAGGGCATCAGCAACTCTATTCTGTATTCCTGACTTGTGTTTTAGCACAAAGCTAAACCGTTGGAGGAATATAATCCACCTTGCATGCATCCTATTGATTGTTTTTTGAGAATTAATGAATTGTAGTGCTTTGTGATCACTACATAAAATGAAATCTTGATGTAGTAAATAATGTTCCCATTGTTTAAGTGCCCTGACAATAGCATGTAGCTATTGTTCATAAACAGTCCATGTCCGCCGCGAGGAACTAAACTTCTCACTGAAAAATTCGATAGGTTTATTTTCTTGGGTGAGAACGGCACCGACCCCAACGTTTGAAGCCTCGGTTTCCACTAAGAAAGGTTTGTCAAAGTTTGGGATAGCCAAAACAGGAGCTGAACTGAGCGCTGCTTTAATTGATTCAAAACTGAGTTCCTGCTCCTTTCCCCACCTGAAAACGGAAGACTTTAGGCAATCAGTTATCGGGGCCATCAGTATACTAAAGCCTTGATAAATCGTCGACAGAGATTGGCTAAGCCGTGGAAACTCTTGATTTGAGATATGGTGGAAGGAGTTGGCCAATCTTGAATAGCCGAAACCTTCTGTGAATCCATCTAAATTTCTGCTGCTGAAATTATGAAACCCATAAAATGGACTTTCGGAGAAGTAAATTCACATTTATGAAGGTTGATATACAATTTTTGGCCGCGAATGACTTCAAATATTTTGGTGTTTGCGCCTATAGGAAACCTGGAATTAGATCTAAAGTCCTCACAAAATAAGAGCGAAATCTTTGGGTAGTATCTTATCTACTATTTCAGCTGATTTATGAAAATTTCACCGACACATAAATCAAACTCTCTTAATTGAGAGATCGGCGACAAATTTTCGGAGCTCACATAATTTTTCAATATTTACATATCTAATGCATAATACTTAAATATTATTCTTCTACCATCTTAAATATGCTGATGCAACAAATCTACTACTCCTCGTAATATCTTGTAAGCCCATCTTCTTAGGTCATCTTCCCCGTTTCCACTGTCCTGCACAAGCGAACAATTCTTTCCGGTGCAAACAACTCTATCCACAGTCTTGTAAGTGTACACAGACAGCCACCACTGGACCACACGAGCAGCTCTTTCCCTTGCAGACTGCTATCTTCTCCGTCTCACAGGTGCACATGAGAACATTGCAAGCCCAAGATCCATCCTCCCTCCCGTTCACGAGAATATTGTTGTGAGAATAAAGTATAAGTACAGAGAAAAAGAATGAGCAACAAAACTTTTAGCAGCCTTCTTTGAGCTATTGAATTGCACTCCTAGATTGTAGAATATACAAACCTCGTAGTTTCATCTTCCTCTAATGGAATGATTTACTTGAAGGCGAAGAACCAACCTAGGTGTAAAAGGGCAGCCATTGCCTGTCAATTGGTCCCTACGCAATATTAACTTGTGGCAGTCTTGTGTATGTGACGCAACATATTACATTTACAAGTATAATATATATATAAGTACAGCACATATATAATTAAGTTTTTGTTTTTAATCTGTAGTTAGTTAAAATCTCGTTGTTGCCATTTTGAGTAGCGGTGTTTATTGTTCTGGCTGCTACGCCATACTGGTATCAGAGCAAGAACAAAATGGCGGAAACCAGTAAATGCCTGACTATATACAACAATCAAAGTCTGGAATCACTGTGACTGCTCAAACTAGTCTCGCACGGAGGTGAGACGAACTCAACCATAAGTTCGCCCGATTCTCTACTGAAGTGCAGAAAGCACTGCAAGGGTTCAAAGCAGAATTTCTTGCATACACAACTCCCAAACCGATGTTATCGGCAACTACACTACACCGTGATTGGGTTCTTGGATGGAAGGATCTGAATCAAGTAATAATGAAACCCCATGGAAGATCTTATTCAAAAGAGAAAATGGATATGAGGAGAAGATTCGAACTATCGGATTCTGAAGAGGAAGAATGGTATCGACCTAAAAACCCAGCACCTCCAAGGTATGTTTCTTAATTGAAATCTTGGTGAATTTTGAGTAAAGATAGATATCCCCCTTTCGATGGACACCTACGTATCAAGAATTGTCTCAATTAGGAACAAGCAGTGGAGATGTTTTTTGAATATATGGAGATTCCTCCTGAAAAACAAATTAAGCATGTAGCTTGCAGATTAAAAGGAGTGGCCTCAGTATGGTGGATTCAATTGTTGCAGAATTGTAAAAGAGAAGGGAAGGGACCAATCCGTAGTTGGTTCTGAATGAAACAACTACGAGGGCATTTTTTTACAATCAGATTTTGAACAAATGTTATATATGCGCTACTACAATTGCTTGCAAGGGAGAAAATCCATTAGTGAATATACAAAGGAGTTCTACAGGCTTAGTGCACGAAACAATTTGAAAGAATCCAATGATCAACTAGTAGCACAGTATATTGGTGGATTGAAAGATGCAATCCAAATTAGAATTGAACTCAGTGTGCTCTCTTTACCAAACTATAAATCTTGCTCTTAATGCCGAATCGCAACTTCAGAGGCACACGAAGACGAACCTACATTGTAAATTTTCTACTGAACATCATGGAGATAATAATAGGATATCTGATTCTATTAACAAGTTGAGCTCCCTTAAGTCTCAACAGACAATTGCATCCAAACACAGCACTACAATTGACTCAACCAAAGAAAATCCATATCTAAAATCGGCAAATATTAAGTACTTCAGATGTTTACAACCTGGACGCAAGTCCAGCCATCATGACAGCAGATACAACAACTCAATGGAGAACCAGATGATGAGTAGACCACACAACCTGAAGTAAACGAAGAAGTAGAAGTTTTGGGGACGGAGGAGAAGCATTGGTATGCATTTTAGAGAAACTGTTAATAGCTCCACAACAACATATAGATTTCCAACGCCATGCCATTTTCAGAACTACATCTATAATAAACGGTAAGGTATGTGGCTTACTTATTGATAGCAGTTGTACTGAAAATGTTATTTACAAATCTGTGGTTCAAGCTCAAATCTTAAAGTCACTAAGCATCAAAGGGTATTGATATATTAGTTTTTGAGACGTGTTGTGTTAGTTTTTCTATTGGAAAACATTTTGTGTGTGAAGTCCTTTGTGATGTGCTTGAAATGGATGTTTATCACCTAATATTGGGAACACCATGGCAGTTTGATATGGGTACTTTATATAATTGCCGTTTAAATATCTATTCTTTTGACTGGAAGGGTAAGAAGCCTAAGCTTATGCCGCCTGCTACTACACGTCTGGGCAACAGCAATACAGCCTTCTATTTAATAAAAGCAGCAGAATTACTTAGCTCTTCGAAAGATTCTAGGACACGTATGCTTTGGTTATTTCAGAGAGAAATCAAGAACTGAATTCTGCCTATTTTCTTGAAGAGATCAGACAACTTCTACAACAATTTGTTGATATTGGGCCAACCAAGCTTCACTCTCAACTGCCCCCCACCCCTTGCAAACTAGCCAACACCAAATAGATCTCTCTCTGGGGTCTACCTTACCCAACATGTCACATTATAGAATGAGCCCAAAACAACATCAAATTCTACAAAGAATCGTAGATGAATTATTGGAAAAGCAATTGATTCAACTTAGCTTGAGCCCTTGTGTTGTCCCGGAATTGCTTGTAACAAAAAAATACGATAACTAGTGTAAGTGTACTGATAGTAAAGCCATAAATAAGATTACCATCAAATGTCATTTTCCCATGCCGAGGTTGGAAGATATGTTAGATAAAATGGCCGGCTCAACAATCTTCTCTAAGCTCAAGTTACGTGGTGGTTACCATCAAATTGACATTCGCCGGGGAGATGAATGGAAAATGATGTTTAAAACAAGAGAGGATTTATACGAATGAAAGGTCATGCCATTTGGGTTGTGCAACACCCCAAGTACCTTCATGAGGTTGATGAATGAAGTACTTAAAGTCATTTTTGGGTTATTTTTGTATTGTTTATTTTGATGATATATTAATCTATAGCACCTCATTTCATGAACATCTTCAACACTTAACTAAAAATTTTGAAGCTCTCCATACTCACAAATTATACCTCAGCATCCCTAAATGTGCAAATTCTATGCCAATTTATAAAAAGATTCAGTATAATCATGGCTCCAATAACCGATTGTCTAATGTCCAAAACATTTTAGTGGTCCAAAGAAAAATAACTCAACTTTGAGACCATCAAAACAGCTCTCAGCTCTGCCCCTGTTCTTGCTCTACCTAAACTTTTTCAAACCATTTCATGTTGATACAAATGCTTCAGCAATAAGCATTGGTGTTGTGCTTTCACAAGAAGACCGCCCAATTGAATTTTTCAGTAAAAAGCCAAGTACTACGAGACAAAAGTGGATTATTTACGAACAAGAACTTTATGTTGTGGTTCAAGTACTGCACTATCTTTTACATCAAGATTTCATTTTATGCAGTGATAACCAAGCCTTGCAATTTCTCAACTCACAGAAATATGTAAGTAGAATGCACATCCGATAGATACTATTCCTCCATAAATTCAATTTTGTGCTTAAACACAAACCAGGTTCGCAAAATTTCAATTTACGAACAAGAACTTTATGTTGTGGTTCAAGTACTGCACTATCTTTTACATCAAGATTTCATTTTATGCAGTGATAACCAAGCCTTGCAATTTCTCAACTCACAGAAATATGTAAGTAGAATGCACATCCGATAGATACTATTCCTCCATAAATTCAATTTTGTGCTTAAACACAAACCAGGTTTGCAGAATTGGGTAGCTGATGCTCTCAGCCAAAGATCAGCACTCCTCACTACTTTGCAAACTGAAATCACAAGGTTGGAATCTTTAAAGAGATATATGAATGTGATAAAAACTTCTCCAACATCTAGAAACAGTGTACCTCTATGCATCCAGTTGAAGATTACTCTATAAAACATGGTTTCTTATTTAAAAGTAATCAATTATGCATGCCAGACTCTTCCCTCCTGCATCAACTCATTAAAGAATTGCATGCATGTGGATTAGCCGCTCATGTAGGTCGCAAGAAAACTTTGGCTCAACTAGAACACCTTTTTTTTTGGCACAGCTTCGTAGAAATGTCACTAGATACATAGACAAATGCCCAATATGCCAAGTTTACAAAGATACCGCTCAAAATATGAGATTATACACATCATTACCCACTCTAGACTCAATTTGGGAGGATCTCAATCTCGATTTTATCTTGAGGATGCCAAGAACAAAAAAAAGGTTTTGATTCAATAATGGCAATTGTCGACGGGTTCTCGAAAATAGCCCACTTCATAGCTTGCAAGAAAACTCTTGATGCTAGTCATGTTGGTCGACTCTTCTGTGAAATTATTCGCCTTCATGAAGCCTCACATTAGATCGTGACGTTAAGTTTCTAAGTTGTTTTTGGATAGAGCCATGGAAATGCCTACAAACGTCCCTCCATTTGAGCTCATACCACCCACAATTGGACGGTCAAAGAGAAGTCGTTAATCGAACACTTGGCAATATGCTTCAATATCTCGTCCAAGAGTATCCAAATTAATGGGAAGAGGTTCTTAGTCAAACTGAATTTGCTTATAACTCTATGCCAAACCAGCCTACAGGATTGTGTCCTTTTGGTATTGTGTATACAAAAATGTCTAATCACACTATAGATCTGACAATCCTTCCTAAATGCAAAAGCAAAGTAGCAACCAATATGGCTGAAAATGCTACTAAATTACTTTAGGAAGTGCATTCCAAACTACTAGAATCTAATGCTCATTACAAAACAACAAGCGGACCAGCGTAAATGGCATTTGAACAGGGACAATGCTTGTATTGTTGATTTTCCACCTAATATTCTTACTCTACTGACCTTCAATGTTGCCAATATTTATACTTATCACCTTCCATATGAGGTTGCAACTCAATATTCTTCAACCGAGACAACTTCTTCCAAGGCAACGGAGACCTTATGTGGCATATTACATTTACATAATACTCCTTATCTATATATATTAGTATAGCACATGTATAATTCCATTTTTGTTTTTATTCCGTAGTTAGTTAGAATATCGTTGTTGCCATTTTGAGTATATGACTTTGTATCGCACTTGATATTAGCATGAGTTATGTACTAGTGGAGGAGTTTTTTTACTGATATTCTACTTTTCAAGTTTTCTCTTGTTGTAGCTGTGTTTGTTGTTCCGGATGCTACACCATTATGTTATAGTAAACTTTTATATGTGTTCGTTAGATGTATCTTATGTTTTAAAGTGGTGTCTGTGAAGCTCAAAAAACACAGAGGTTAGGGCAGAGACACAAAAATTATTATATAAGCCTAATTAGCTATTTAATAAAGATGAATTTTTAAGAACCTTATAGGAATAAATGATATATAAGCCTAATTTTTCTCTAGCCACTACCGTGCTAATGAAGACAATTATCGGTAACTAACAACATCAACTAGTTTCGAATTGTATTTCTAGTTGCTGAATTTACACATAGCATTAGATTATGGAGTTTCTAATAGATAAATAGGTTTTTGCAAGGTCATAGTTATATATTGCATTGCAATTTGAATTTAGAGAAACTAATCAACAAAATTCATTTTGGTAGCAGCATGCACCTTTCTATTGAAGGTCAAAATTTACAAAATGTTTGGGGAATATATTTGTAGTGCACTTTCATCAGTCCAATAGAACACTAAATGTACTATACTATCATGCAATTTAGATAGATCAATCAATACTCTTTTAAGTTTGTACAATCCTCTTTCCACTGTGCTTGATCTATTTAAGAAAAATGGAAATTAATCACCTTTTGTGAATGTATCTAAGTAATTGCAGATTAAATGTTGCTTAGTGAGTAATCTAAAAATAATTCACTGAGAAAATAATTTATAGCAAAATCTGAGGAAGGAAGCTTTGTCTTATGTTTCCTTTAGACATACATAAATAAATACAACTCAAAATGAACATTATTTTAATGTGATAGCACTACTGATTAGAAAATAGGTGAACTATACATGATAAAGTTTCTTACATTTTTAAGAAAAATGGAAAGAAAAGTTGTCTTGCAGAGATTACCTAGAGCCAAAAGAACTAGTTCTTCATCCAGTTCAACCGAATTAGAAAATAGGTGCTCAAGGCTTCGGCAAAAACTTTAGTACTTTGCCTTATAGCTATGGCTCGGACCGAAGAATAAGACAATCCAGGTTTAAGCTAAAATGGACTTTTCTTCTTTTTCCTAAACCACCATGAGATCCACTTCCTCTCACGAGGTTAGGTAACATTTCATTCACATGATGATAGGTAAAAAAAATTCACGACAGAGCAAATTGCTCATCTCTATCGACAATAATTTACAACAGCTTTAATTCAGCACGCTGAACACGGTAAGGCCATAACAGCAACTACCGCGCTATATAAACTATTCCCTATTATATTCTACTGTTCAACGATAATAAAGTATGTCACATGGTAAGAGTGGAATGTGAAATTTTGAGGAAAATACAGGCAAGAATGGAAGGCAAAGAGCGTGCCGGAACAGAAACCAACGCACTATGGATTCCTCCATCACTACTAGTCCACAACTCCATTTTGGAGACTAGAAGGAGAGAAACAGAGAAGCACCACAGAATACTCATATTCCCAAAGAAAATAGTGTATGCAAAAAGAACTTTCTTTGACTTCAATAGAAAAAAAAGCAAAATAGTTATCGAAAAAGAGTTAAATCTTTATTGCCGAAGAGAGACACAGAATAAGTCGCACAGAGTTCTACTTTCTTCGATATATCTACCTCTCCTCTTATCCGCGAATATCAGAACCCAGATCGAGAGAGAGAGAGAGTGCGAACAGTGAACCAAATGGAGTGAAGACGCAGCCGGACTCGAGCGAGAGCACGGTATAGCCACTACGGGAAGAAGGGCAGTTGGCGCGAGAATGAGAAGAGGGGACTGTTCTTCGCGCAAATTTTTTGACGCCGGGTGGGGGTTTAGGGAGGGGGGGACGACGGCACTGAGGGCGGTAGATTTGGGGATTCGACTATTTAGGGGAGCATGAGAGTAATATTTAAGTTTAGAGTTTTACATATGTAAATAATTATGTTTATGTGTTATATAGGTACACATGTCTCTTACGATGATTGCCGAAGATATTTTTCAGAATTTAGAACTACTATATTAAATTAAATTTATCTCTGATATGCATTATTCAGAATATAAATTCATTTTAATAGAATCATTTAAGAAGACTAATTTTTTAAAAAAGTATATTTTTATATACTATTAACTGGTCAATGCATGCGAGATTTTTATTTAATATTAAGATGATAAATTTTCTTGCTACTATTTCCAATATCTTAACACTAATCATCATGAATTTTTTTAAATAAATTATGCTTTTATTAAGAAATTGAAAAATAATTTGTGTAATTAGAGACTATTTGTACTACTGAAAAAAATACATTATAAAATAAATATACTATATTTAAATTATTTTAAATTGTTTAGTTAAAAACTCTACAAATACTTAAATATATTAGTTTTTTTAATAGAATAAATATAATGTAAAGTATTTTTTTTGGAGTAATAGTGTAAAGAAAGCCCATGAATGGTAACTGATAAAAATGATGTAGGATGGCGGCCAGACGAAGGGCAATGCAGAAGATAAGACTTTTACTGTGAGATTTTGAATTACCAATTTAGGCAAATTTCAAAAACACCAAAATTGACTCTTCTAATATATTCTAAATACATCATATTATTTTGCACCATGCCAAACATATAAAAAATTAAAATATCTTGTATTTATTTTATTTTATACTTAAAATTCATCAAATCAAATAGCCACTAAATAAAATGAAATTCGTTAAGCTTCATCTCTCATTTAACCAACTAATAAACTATATGGCTAATTTTGACTTAAAATAATAAATAAACATTTAAGATATTTATAATTAATTAAAAATAAAATATTAAAATAAAAATATTTACATAAAATGAAAACATAAATATAATTAAATTTTCACAGATAAATAATTAATAACAGTTGTCAACAGATGAAAGTGCTTACACCATTCAAAAGAGTGTTGCTAATTATAACGATAAAATAAGAAAGAGGTTTTTACATATATATATCATCTCAAATTATATTTTATTATTTAACACAAAACTTTATTACAGATACCAAAACAAGAAACTCATGCTATGAATGATAAAATGAGTTCACCTGCTTTTTTTTTTCAGACGGTAATAATAAAGTTTGTTGCTAAATAACATGATAGTTTGAGTTGATATGTATGTAAAAATCCTAATAAGAAATTATAGGCTTTACATCTAGTCAGTCTATATTCTTTTTTCTTTTTCCGAACTAAATTTGATAAATATGAGATTTTATTTATTATTTTTGTTGCTTAATTATATTATATTTAATTAATAAATTAATTTTTGTATTACCTTTATTTTGCATGCATAATTTGTTTTAACATATCAAGTATAAATTAAATAATAATACTAAGTTAGTCAGCAAGAGAATTGAATGAAATAAATTATCGTGATGAGAAGGGACAGCTATGCATCACATGAATAAAATATAAAATTTTAATATTATATTAAAATATCATAATTAATAATTTTTTTAAACAAAATTGATTATTTATATATATAAATATTATATTTATAAAATATTAAATTTTAAATATTAGATATTTAAATGTAGAATTCAGGTAAAATTTTCATAAAAAAAAAAATGCAATCCTTTTTATCCACATTCTGACTATCAACGATCTGATTAAAACCAGTTTCAAGGACCAACGGTGCTGGGCACTTGCCTTTTCCCTTGAAGTAAGCGTATAATACTCCCTAACGTGTCAAAGTTTGATTCGTAGAGTAGTCCCGATAAGACGGCGTTGTCTTGCCGGCGGCTCGGTCAGTCCCTCTTGCCCCGTCTTTATCATCTGCGCTTCTGATAGATATCGTTTCTCTTGATTCGTTTATTCCTCAATTTCGCCCTAGCCGCGGGCACGCTATCTAGAGAAGCACGGCTTCCCTAGAAATTCCTGGGAGTCCATCAACTTCTGCTTCGATCATTCCCTTACTGATTGCTTTTCTTCGGACATAGGATTGCGGCGAGCGTGATCATGTGTTGTTATTGAGCGGTTTCTATGACTGCTACTACACTCTATTTGGATTCTTTCATGGCGATGCTCTTGTTATCGGCGACGCCTCGACTCGCCGGATCATTCCTTGGGGGAAGGATTTTGGCGCCTTGTGCGAGCGGCGCTGGTCCGTCCACATCCCGACCTTACATTCTGTCGTCAGATCGTTTGCGAGGTCGGAGGAGGTGTGCCTGTGTGAGAGTTCCTTTGAGGAGGAGGCCGATAGAGGGGTGGAGAAGGTCAGTCCTTGCGTCGGATTTGGGAGCCGGTGGCGAGGTTTGCCACTGGAGGCCACCATTGAGAGCTCGAAGCGAGGAAGGTGGGTTCTTTTTATGCATTCTTTAGCCTGACTTGCTGTTTTCTATTAAATTTGATTATCCATTCTTTATATTTTCACCTCTAGGCTGCCAAATGTATCGGTCTCTTTTCCAAATTTCTATCAAATGCTGATTATTTTTTACTTTTTTTTAATAAAATTTTCTATTGGCCGAGAAATCTCTTTTTTTCTTGTCAACAACAACAACAACAACAACAACAAGCCTTAATCCCACTAGGTGGGGTCGGCTATGTGAATCATTCGTCCATGGCCCCTATTATGTGTCAAATTCTCATTTAATTCAAGATACCAAGATCATTTTTTATACATCTTAACCAAGTCTTTTAGGTTTCACTTACCTTTCTTAACATAAAGAAATCTAACGATCTACTCTCCTAATCGTCATCTGACTACCGACGCTTTATGTACTAAACCATCTAAGCGACTCTCCTAATCTTATCTACCACGAGCTACTAACTTTTTCCCTAACATACTCATTTTGCATTCTATCTCTAAGGGTAAAGCCACTCATCCACTGAAGCATCCTCATCTCTCAGAACACTTAACTTATGTTTCTTTTATTGGCCAACATTCGCACTATAAGTCATCTGGGTCTTACCACCATCTTATTTTTTTCCTTTAAGTTTTAACTTTTCTATCACATAAAGGATGCATTCCTCCACTTCAACCATCCAACTTCTACTAATAATATCTCCATCTATTTCACCATCATTTTGAACAATAGAGCTAAATATCAATCGCCACTCTTATTAATGACTTGATCACCTAAAATCACAACACTACCACTAAAACTTCTACAACTAAAATTACACTCCATATATTCAGTTTTAGATCGCTTAAACGAAAACCTTTAGACTCTAAAGTTGACTCCATAATTTTCTGGACTCCTCTCTAGTCTTATCAACAAGAAGAATGTCATCAGCAAAAAGCATAATTCAAGTTTCTTGTCAAAAGAATTAAAAAAAAAAGTAATCGTTATTGAACTGTACTGCCGTTTTTGGTACAGTGCGTTTTTCTTAATTGACTCCGACTCGGGAGTATATTGAACATGGGGACTTTGGATGCATTAATGAAGACACGCTCTTCTAACTCTTCTAGTTCTGTTTATGATAGCATTTGAAACTTCTTACTGTGCTATGCAAAATGTGTATATGCATATATATATATATGATATATAAACATTTATATTGATCTTATATGTATATAAAATGTTCACTATTATCATTAGCCTTTCCCAACCATTTGTGAACTCCTAGATTGGTGTTTTTGAGTTTGATAAGAGTCTGATTGAAAAAATGCTTTCAAAAGAACGGTTAGGGAGATGTTGGTTGAGCTGGAAGTCTTGTTTTTCTATTAAAGGTTCCTTCTATTAAAGTTTCCTTCCTTAAATGAAGAGGCTCAGAAAATGTATGTGGATCTAAGGGATCTCTTTAGGGTTTTAGGAGATTTAAAATTCTTTTGATTACTTTTGTTTAGGAATTTATGGGCCTCTTAAGGTTAATCTTGTATCGAAAGAGAAATAAATTTATTAAAAATTCCCTTAAAAATTAAGCGGTGAACCCAAAATTATCTACAAAAGTTGCTAGAACAAAAAAATTGTAAAAAGAATTGAGTAAAGGATAGAGATTCTCAAGAAGCTTAGGGATTTTATTAAATTTGATTACAACTAGTGGTGTTCCCTTGGGCTATATTGTGACTTATTTAGAAATTTTAGTTGGGGTTCTAGCACTATAGGATTGGTTAGATAACAACAAATAAAATTTACATAGCCATTCTAAGGTTGTGTGTTGCCTTAATAGGAATAACTCAGCTTCATTCAGTGAAATTGATTCAATTGTTTGGTGGCTTCAAGAGAGTTCATCCCAGACTAGGCTTGTTTAATATGAACCAAATGAATTTGACATGAGTTGGGTGAGCAGACTTTGAGTTGATTGAGATGTTCATAGACCAGGAGAGATTACCTCAAGTTACTGAGGTGGGTTCACTCTGGTACAACCAAATTCGCTAAGGCTCGATGAGTTGACATTCAAATCAAGTTTGTCTCTTACTTGAGATATGCAGATATGTAGATATACGATAAGATTTATTCGAGTTCTAAGTACATACGCCGGCCTCTGTTTATATGGCTTGCATTTACATTGAATGAGTTGATACATTGTTGACAACTATGACACACACTGGTTGTATAATCACATGGATTATGGATATTTCTAACCAATTTCCATTTCAATTGCCATTTGCCTTGCTTTGCTTTTAATTAAGTTGGTTGTACTCGCTAGTTGGATGTTTTTTGAGTCCTCCGATCGAGCATAGTGTAATGGCTCAACCATGCTAATATCTTTTTGATAGTTATTTTTTTGTTGATTTGATTAGTGTGTAATGATGTGACTGAGTTGCCATATTACTTGTGAGGTGAGTGAATCATGGTCTATGATATTGATTGAGTTTTAGACTCTCAATATTTGACCTTGATGTTAAATCTTGTTTGAATAAGTCAAGTCAGATTTGCAAGTTGACTCTCGTCCACCTTTAATGCCACATGCTTGAATGAGATTCATTTTTGACAGTTGGGCATGTTGTTGATCCACAATTGTTGAGTACATCTCTTTCCCTTTCTGATTTTATACCCATTTTATTAATGCATTTCTTATCTTATTTTTTCTCAAATTACCAATTTTATTTTTACCACTTTTGTTTCAAAAAGTGTAACACTCATACACCCCTCCCTCTTATATAATTAATTATAAATATATGATTAATATTAATATTCTCATTTTTATTATACTTGTCTATCATTGATTATTTGTCACCCAAGCACTTTGATCCATGCAATATATCTGATCTATTGCAGCAATAGAAAAGTTATCCTTGACTTTTGGTATTATTCTTATCACATAATGCTTTTAATGCTTTTCTCTATTTTAATCATCTAGCTTTAACTCTAAATTTTATGTTCTTTTTTATATTTATATTGGTTCATGATATCAAACTTATCACACCTAGATACCATTTTATCTTATAGGAATAATGACTAATAATTATTTATCTAACCTGCTAAATATGTATCATGCATTTAGTTTTTATTGTATTAATTGTATGGCCTATTGTCTCAACCTTTCACTTTACTGCATGCATGCCGGTAGAGTTATGTTTGTATAACTCCACGCTCCATGTTTATTATTCTTTTAGTCTTTGACGATAGATGAATGCATGCATAACTATGTCTCTTGTTTATCCTTCTTTTAATTCTTTGATGGTTAAAGGGCTTGTCGCTATCTGAGCTTCTGTATCATTCTTAATGGTGAAAGTTTTTCTAGTGATTGGTGTCTTCTTGGAACGCAGCAGATTGGGTAATCTTTGCTGGACCAAACAGGATGGCAGAACCGGGAGGGACGGCAATAGAAAGTGGTTGTCAAAAGAACATTAGGAATGAGAGTAATTTATAATATTTAATCCAGCCTTCTTCCCCTGTGTAAGTTACGGAACAGGTCCAAACAGGATTGAGCATACTTTTCTGGGCTAAACAGGATTGGAGGAAAGGGAGGGATTGCCATTAGATAGCGGTTATCATAAGAATATTAGGAAATGAGAGTTATTTATAATATTTAAATGTAACCTTCTTCTTTTTGCATTCTAAGAAAATGTGCTGTCTTAAAAACTATCAAGTGAGGTAGAAATCGGATCTTTTTGTAGAAAACTATCTTGAGATAAAACATAGCGCTACTGTCATCCTAGTTTTGTATAAAGCACATCGAACTTGTTTCTTGTGTAGTTTTTTGCTTATAATGAGATATAGGTAAAAGGGAGTGATTATATCTGTCATATGCTGTTATACTGTGGTGTACCATCAATGTTATAATCTTTCTGAGACAATTGGTGTAGATTAAATTTTGCTATGATTGTTGTATTGGAACATTATGTGGCCCATTCCTTATATCTAGTTGAGATCTACATTGTTATTATCTACTTAAGACAAACTTCTTTTATTTTTACAAGTTTTTCACATTCTATAGAGGCAATTTGTGCATATGGAGGGAAGGTCACACCATTTCCTGGTGCTTCTTATTTCACATCTAGTAATGGAGATTTTTTTTTTTAAATTTTTTTATACAAGACTAGAATGATTGCTTTGTAGTTCTGCATAAGCAAGGACATTAACAGTTCTTGTGGAAATCTTAAAGTTCGGAGTCTAACAACCGTTGTTAATGAACTTATTTTTTGTTACTCCAAGCTGGCTTTGCTAAGCAATTCTTATTGATATCTTTCTCTTCTTTACGTTCCAATCATTTATCCTACAGAGCTGCTTTCTTATGTTAGAAAGGAAGTTGAAAATGGGAGGCTTTCATCTGATATAGCTCATGGACTGGAGGAACTCTATCATAATTACAGACATGCGGTATAAATTTGACCTGCTACTAGTATTGTATTAGTTCAAATATATGAATTTTTTTATCTGTAAAAGTATCCTACATTTTTCTTCATTTTAGTTACTGTTTATCATAACCTACTTGGCTTTCATTATTTCTTTTCCTTGTGATTACTAAAAAATATATTAGTTTTGTTTTCTTCAAGGCCTGTCAAATGTTCAGATCTATCTTGACATGCATTAATTGCAAAATTTTGCGCATGGTTAGAATGTTTTCTTTTTCAAAGCTTCTTGCTCGTATATTCTTAATTTAATTGTTATTTGACCATCATAAATGATTTTTCAGCTTTTTATTGCTGCAAGATGGTGGTGCATGTTGTAGCATACAATTTTATTAGCCTTATCTTCATATTTGTCAACGACAAATAGTACAAAGGTCTTTGTAGAGCCAAAGTGCATGATGTAGTGCACGTTATTCTAAACATGACATATAATATCAAAAAATTATGAATAAAAGTACAACTTATATCAAATTCTACTAGATTGAAAGATAAACAATTATGATAATAAAAACAACTCAAGTGATGTTTAAGTGCACAATGCCTGAATCACTTAAATTTCAAAATATTAATATTTTTTGCATGGCTATTTTTTAAAATAATTTGAATTAGTCATCTTAAGAATCATCTTTATCATCATCATAAGTCAAAAAAATCTTATTTTCTTTATCATCATCATCATTATCTCTTAAATTATAGTACTTTTCATCACTCTCATTTTTTTCATGTTCAATTACAAGAGTATTAATTTTAAAAGAAGATTTCTTCCTTTTGCTTTTAGATCGCTCTTGAATATTATATTTCTTTCATTAATATCACCGATTTTTGTAATAATACTTCATATCAAAGCTTCCTCATTAATAACTAATTTATTATTTTTATCTAATTCATCATCCATTTTTTAACTAGTCATTAGTATCATATATATTATTTTAAGAGATAGATTTTATAATTTCACAATGGTTGTATCTTTGAATCAAGTCCTTATTATATTTTATATAAATTAAATCTTTAAGGAGACTATAATCTAACTTGCTTTTTTCTTTCAATATGAGACTACAATAAAAAAATTATTAAATTTATTAATTTATAGAGTTTCATGATAATGATCAATATAAATTTTTTTTTTGTACTTATATGTTCAAATACACTTTAATTATATCTATATCAAGATAAACTGTAGATAAACTTAATGCATGGCGTGATCAACATTCAGTGAGAGCGAGAGTAGTGTTTGGGCTCAACACAAAGGCGAATAAAGCTAAATGATGCTAAGAGACACAAATGTACGTGAGGGTTTGTGAATCAGGACTGCTAGATCCCTTAATAAACTTTAGTTGGATAAAATAGAAGTAATAATTTTAGAAGAATTAATATAAATATTATTCTAAACTAAAAAAAATTAAAATAAAGCACACTATTGGGGGTTTTGTGCTATGCACTCCTGTGCATGATGCAAATGGCATTCATCATGTTCTCCTCTCACATTTGCTATGCAAAAGGTGTTAGGGGTGCATTGTGCTGCATTATGCCACATAGCATGCACTATTTTGACTATTTAGGGTTAGCTTTGTGAACCCTTTGTTACTATTTGTTCTTTTATGAGTTTGAACGTGGTGTTAACTTTGGTTTGCACTTATATGTCTATGCACATTTATGACCATGTTACCACTTTTCTTTCTTTTACCAAGCTTATCTCCTTTCCTAGTTGGTGCATTGCTTCCTATTGTAAATGTCCAAATTTCGCAAAGTTTCTGAATCTTCTTTTTACAACTTTACTTTTTATAGGTGCTACTTCAATGTCATTTAAGATGTCATTATTTCTCACTCTACTATTTCTTTTTGGTTTTTTTCACATAGTTATCTTTTTTTTTTAAATGCAATAAACTCTTCTAGTTCAATGGCTTGTGGTGGGTGTATTTTACTTCTTATTAAATTATGAATCATGGTTAATATTTTCATATTATATATTACAGTATATCCTAAAGTTTGGCATATGGTTTACTTATATGCAGCTTGGTATGCTAGCCAAACAAATTGGTAGTGTGATTATCTTTTTAAAAATTTAAGTTTATCAAAAAATACTGAAAATCTAGTTCTTGTTTTGAGAGCCTTGTTACTTTTGTAGAATTTCCCTGGGACAGGTGATCCATCTGATTCACATTTTAATATTGAATTATGAAGAGTCATTTCAACTTTTTAATGCACCATATATATGTTATTTATCAAGTTCCATAATTTTTTTTGCTAATGATTATCTTTGTTCTTGTTTTACTCTCAAATGATGGCATGCATATAATATTTTTCATAATTGTAGGTCCTGCAAAGCGGACTTCCAGAATCAGCTGAAATCATACTTTCTAATATGACAGTTGCATTTGATCGAATTCTCATAGACAATGAGGTCCTTCATTTTTCTCTCTTTTTTTGCATGTACAAAGATTCTTATTCTAATTGGAACATAAACATGTTTCTTTTTCTGGTATTGCGTGATTATTGCGATTCTGATGTATGTTGCAGAACCCTTTTATGTTTCCCCCTCATCACAAAGCTATACGAGAGCCTTTTGACTATTACATGTTTGGTCAAAATTATATTCGCCCTTTGTTGGATTTCAAGTAAGAAATGTTTCTTATTTTCTTTTATCTGTATAAAATTCATCACCAGCTAATATACATGAAAATTCATTATATACCTATGATACTTCTTCAGTAAATGTAACTCATTATTTCTTTTACTAGCATTCTTCTCTTTCCGTTCGGTATAACTAAAGTTATATTTATATTAATTCATCACCCGTTATTGCACGTGGAAGTGCATCATATACTTATTTTTCAATAACTATATCTCGTTATTTAATTTACTAGCATTACCCCCCGCTCTATGTATAGGAATTCTTTCCCAAGAGTTCTGGAAACAGGGATGTAGAATAAATATAAATTTCTTTTAGTTTGCAGTAGAATTCCTGGTATGGTAGCATTGCAATGAAGCGATTTATTTATAATGCCTATTTTTAAAGTTTTTGTAGTGTAGTCTATTTAAAATCACGTCTATCAAATGAACATGGTTTAGCATATTGTGCTTTAAAATGTGAAGTGAATTCTGCTTTAATTAGATCTTATATTTCTGTGCATCTTATACTAATTATTATTTAGCTAGAGAATGACAAGGGTGAAGGCTTGATGCCTTTCTACGGTTGATTTATTTTTCATAAAGAATCACAGCTATTGCCACTACTGCTTTTTTTAAAAGTTTTGTGGTGAAAAGCTGCATTTAAGAACTATAACTATTAAAGTGGTAGCTATTAGAAAGCTAATGTCTTACTTTTTAAAAAAATATTTATAACACCCACATCATCTTTCTAAAAAAATATTTTCTCCACAGTAGCCCTACAACCATCTTTATAAAAAGTTGTAGCAGTCCCAAACGGACTCTTAATAACCATAATTGGGCCGACAATTATACTCTCAATGTTTTCTATTTTTTGAGTGAACTAAGGTTGAATAAACTTATTTCAAAGCTAAAAAATTAGTGATTCAACTCCATAATTATTAAGTATATGCATAGATATTGGGTCAAATCCCAAAATAATCTTTTAACTATTTATATATGGTCAAGCCAATTTAGTTTTTGAATATCACATTTCTTCAATCTATTCCTTAGATTATACAAAACTGATCCAAAATTGTCCTTGGGGATTAAATTAGTTGAGCTACTCAGTTTGGATAAATTTTGAATCATAATTTTTGTACGAAGAACTATTTTTGATAAAAGTTTGTATAATCAAGGGACAAAATTGAAAAAATGTGTTACTTTGAGATTAAATTGACAATATTTGAGTAGTTGTGATTTGAAATTATAGAGACATTTAAATGGGTTGCAACTAAATATATGAGTTTATGATAATATTTTGTATGTATTGAACAATTTTGATTGGTGAAATGCATGCATAAAACTTGACCTCTAAGAGGGCTTATATGTGACATCTAATCTCTTCACATTTTTATATATGCTCTATAAATTGTTAAGTTATTGTGAAAATGATGTAACTTAAGTCACAAATAATTTTCATGTTGTAGCTGAAAATCAATGATACTATCTCAAGTTCGAAGATTATTTAAGTGCTACATGTAAAAAAAGGATAAAATTCTATGTAATATATATATATATATATATATATATATATATATATATATATATTATTATTTGATTATGAAAAGTATTGGTTGTTGTGTTCGTATGTTTATTTATTCACGATTGCATGTTTATCTAATTATATACTTGTATGTATGCAAATTTATATTTGGTTTTTGAAAGATTTTGGTCACGGCAATAGGTTTTGTGATGTGTCCTTTGCTCATTCAAATGAAAGTTTTAAGTTAACCTGAAGTCATAACTTATTTGTTAGATCTAATAACTTTCAAAAACTCAAATCACTGTAGAGTCAACTGATTGCCATAAATTATTAAGCTTGCATAAAAACGATGTTAATTTTAGCACACAATGGGTTGAATGGAGAATGAGGGTTTAAAAACTGATTCTACGTTGGCAATATTTAATTATTTTCTGTTGGAAGCCTCAAAAATTTTCATATGCACTTTTGTTTGCACAGTGAAATTTCCGAGTGACTAAAAATTGGTTTAGGTATTGGATTATTCTTGAAATATGTGCTGTTAGGTACGATGGGTAAACATTTTAAAGATTTGTTCATTTAAGAACAATGCTTAATGATATTAACTTGACACAAGAAATGCTCTTCGAACCAGATAAAATGACTTTGAATGGCCTTGCACTGCTATTTTCTTTAATCTTTGATTCATTCAAATTTCTTTCATACTGCAATGCTGCTCTTTTTACCTCTCTCGTCCTCCCAGTCTATCTTTCTCTTTCTCTCTCTCTATTTCAGAACTGTAATAATTGTAATTCATTCAATTTAAAATGTATTTCAATGCTTTAAGCTAGTGGGAAGTTGTGGAAAAACATTTTCTTTTTTTACCCAAGTTGGTAGCCTTGAAGATACGCTTGTGGACTTTGTTGCACGGTAATATCCTGAATGATCTTGAAGGTGGCTTTACATAGTGGTAGTAATCAAAGTGAATCCAATAATCACTTTGCACGGCTTGCAATGTAAATATAACAGCCATAAACCCGCTCTAATTATATACCAATATTAGCCTGAAGATGCATTTTTATCATAATGGCTACAGTTGTTGGTGGATTCCATCCTTCTGTGAGATTAAATGATTGTGAAAATGAAAGCATGCACACCTGGTGCACTAAAAAAAGTCAAAGAATGGTTCAAAGCTCATCGATCATTTTTGACATTTGTGAAGATCTGAGATGATTTTCTGGTTATTATCTCAAGGTTGCATAAATTGAATTTAAAAGCAAATTCAAAGGCATTTGATGAACAGCCTTAAAAACTCTTGATTTATTCTTCAGATCATATCATGGAGGTTTAGCCTTTGCTGGTTTTTGGTGTTTTGAATGTTAAAGAAATTTACGGATGTAATATGAAAAACATGGTGTTTGTACCACTTACAGATAATTGGAGATGTATTAGATACATATTGTAATTTTGTGGAACAAACATCATTTACAAGCACTCTTACTCTTGCATGATTATATTTAGTATCATTTATTATCTTTCTTATTGAAAATGTAAGGCTAGACTTGTATTAAAAAATCTTGATCTTTTGGCCGGCTGGAATAGTTCACTTGTTGGTGCTTATTTTTTGCAATCGATCAGTTTCTTTGTTTCTTTGTGAGACGTTCTTCTCTTTACCATGCATCAGGATTGTCTTCTGCCAATGGATTGTGGTAACCGTATACTTTAGGCAAGGCACTATCAGTGTCCACATATTCTCATATTTCCCATGCATCTGAATTCTCATCTACCAACGGATTGTGTTAGTCATGTACTTGGACAAGCTAGCATTATTGTGTTAGTTTTTCTGAGTAAATGATGACAATTTGTGTTTATATATCAGGACTGAAACAGTCTTAGAGATGAAATAGCATTAATCTGTTTTTTAGTATTTTGTATCGAGTGCTTGCAGTTTTTCATGGTAAGGCATTTGATCTCTCCCAATACTTGAACATCTGTATTCTTGTCATCCGCTATCATGGCTGTTTTATATGCTGCTTAATTTTGAGAAGTTAATGAAAATTTAAAGGTTGACAGTTGTTGATAACAAATCTGCAATCAATTAACATTCTTTGTCCTTTCATCCCCTATGCTATTCATTATGCTAGACATAACGCACTATAAATTTGTTTTTTTTTAAACATGTTAGGCGCTGTGGTTTTTACTGTGATAGCCACTTCTTTTAGAATGTTTATATTTATTTGGAATGATATATGTTAAAGGCAGGAGCCGACTTTGTTTTAGGTGATCTTTTGCTCCATTGCTAACAGTGTATGCCCCAGTTTCATCAATAAGACAATTCATCATGTCTTTTTTATTATTGAAGCATATGCTTTTTTATGCAGCCCACCTTGGCCTATTGGTTCGGTGCTTTTCCAAACTACAAGGTCCTGAATTTAAGGCCTAAATCTTAATCCTTAATCAAAAAGACCTTTTATGACAATCTTAATAAGCTAACAGCTAGGTTTTAGCAAGGACTAGATGCCAACAGATCTAACTTGATAGCTCCATCTCTTTCATGCTTTTACATGCTTTTCCTTTTAGAGTATGCTTGATGATATCTGATAAGCAATTATCAGAGTTTTGAGTACGTCAATGCTGTATGGGAATTTTTTTTAATTGCTTATCTAGTTGTATGGTGTTGGTAGTCTTTTTTTACCTTCCAAAGTACAAATTTCACTGATTTTTTCGGACTAGAGGAAAACACATCCTCTTATCTATTTTATTTATGAAGAAAAAAAGCGGTGTTTCTTATTGAAGTTTTTCAACCAGTGATTTTAATGCAAGTAATTGTTTGATTTGGTGTTTTTTCTCGAGTAAGCTTGGTGTGATATCACAACAGAAATATATAGTTTTTTTATTCATCAACAGAAAAAGAATTATAAAATTATAGTTATAAATTTTTGCTTTTGTATAAATAGGATATAAAAAAATTACATATAGTTTTCTCTATTGTGTTGATTTTATTAAACTTACGATTATTTGTTCTATCTTCAGAAAATCATACGTTGGCAACATTTCCCTTTTCTCTGAGATGGAACAACATCTTCTACTGGTACAAAAAACATTCTGGTTATTATAGTTAAGCGGCTGGGATGATTTGGTGGTTCATTTTTTATTTATAATGCTATATTCTTTAATGCAATGCGAGATAGACTACATAAGTGTAGTAGGATATTCTCATTAAATCAGGTGCATTTTATTTTTATTCAATTTTGTATTGTTGATACTGTTTGAACTTGATATTTCAGCAGATATTCTTACAAATAGTTTCTTTTAGTTTAAGCTTGCGTGTTTTTTTTTGAAGCCACACTTTTATAACTAGATAATAAAATAAACACAATAAGGGCAATTAACAAGAATTGCCAGGTAAGAAAGGAAAATACATAGGACAAAATAAAGATAGCATGGAGCACAAACAACCATTAGAATCTGAAAATGCAAAATTGAGTTTGCCTTATAAAGTAGAAGCTTGCTTATGAAAATGAGAAATTGAGATGACCCAACAAGAATTTGTTAATAATATTAGTAAGAGATGGGCGAGCAAGTTAAGGGTTCTCATTCTTAGTGAAAATAACCACCAGTTTCCCTTATAAAGTAGAAGCTTGCTTATGAAAATGCGAAATTGAGTTTTGATGAAAAAATAAAAGGAATTGAGTGAAAAATAAAATAAAATGAACCAGAACCTGACAAATCACCCACCACATTGCAGAAGAATGTTTAACTTTAATATGACCAAATCAAAAGGAATGGGATGCAACAATGGTGACACGAGGAAACTATCATAAGGGAAATGGTTGAGCAATTGTGAGTAAAGAATTGCTTAAAACAGGTAAGGAGATAAGTGAGCATATCTTGAATGAGTAAAATATAACACTATTAGAGGGAAAAACGATGTTTGGTGAGTAAAAATTAGAGATGAGCCGTATCTATAGAAGACAGAGGCAAGGCATTGGTTATTGGAAATCTCGCTTATAGGCTTGAGCTGAAGTCCCCATGCACTAGCCGCTGTATAGGACTGATGTTGAGGGTGTGCACGAGCGTGTGGGAGCAAAGTCAAGAAAGCACTAGGCCTATTTGAATGCGCAGTGCACTCACCCTGGAAGATGAGCACAAAGAGCCCATTGCATGAGATGCGTGAAGGTGGACGAGATAGTGTTTTGACATTGAAACTTACTAGGGCGAGAGGTCATGTCAAGAGAACAAAACCAGCGACAAAACAGGAGTTGTGGCTAGAGATGCCTGAAAAAACAGAGCTTTGTAACATGATCCATGATTAAGACAATGACAAGTGCATCTCGTGCAACACTGCGACATGCAGAAATGATGGATATAGTTTAACCTCATGTGTTATAATGTTTATAAATCTTCTAATAGTAATGCTGGTCTTCTTCTTTACAAGGTGACCTGTAATTCAGAAGCAAATTTTTTTTTCATTGTAAATGTTTGAATGGCAGGTTTTTTTATTTATTAAATGATTTTCTGGCTAGTTTATTCTGATAAATATTAGGTTTTTGGCATACAATCAGGAATTTTATCCATCAATTCACAAACACATGGTTAACAAAAGAGAGGAGAGAGGGTGAGATAGAGAAAGAGGGGATGGAGGTAGCCTCATGGAGAGAGAGAGAGCTTTGATGTGGGAGCAGTAGTGATGTGCAAGAGAACGCTCATGTGTGCGACATGAGTAGGATGGGAGGCGAGGGCAGAAGATTGGAGAGGGAGCGTACACATGGGGGAGCCTGATGGTGATTATGCATATATGGGTAAATTTAGGTTTTCTTAATTTTATATATTAGTTTTTAAGTAACTGATGGCTAAATTGCCCTCACTCCTTTGGTGAGATGCATGTATGAGAAGGGGGACAGAACGTGGGATAGGTAAGATTTTTTTCTTCTTCTTTTTGTATAAGTCTCTTTTTTAAAATGGGACAACGCACTTGGCATAGGTACTTATTAAATTACTGTTTGAATTAGAAAGATGCTTAGAGTCTGCGACATCAACAATCTTAATAATAATGTGGTCGAGGGACTAGCTCATATGAAGTAATTGTACCAATGTTCTTGGATGCTAATGATATTATGATATCTTTTTCAATACTTAATTTAGTAGGTGGAGGTGTCAAAGGCTCTAAATTTATATTTCCATCAAGTGTTTATTTCAGATTTTGTGTGAATTCTTGAACTAATAAAGGTGAATTGCATCCACCACTATTTTAGATAAATTTGGATCATTCGTATATTCTTTTGTTCCTGACTATTAAGATCAAGAACATATGATTTCTTCAATTTTGGATGAGTTATGAAGCAATCAGAGTATTTACAACTAAATATTTTTTAAAAGGTGTGATATAATGGAATGCATTCAAGCACACCAACCACTGAAAGGACCAATACATACCTTTCTCTTTAGAGGCATTATAACATCTATTTCCACTAGAACCCTTGCCACACATAGTCGGAAAATACAAGTAATTGCAGCATCAACTTGTTAGTGTTTGTAAATTGATTGAAATAATGAACCCAAAAATGAGGAAAGTTAATCCAGGTCAGAGTGATAGGGCATTCCATGGATTAGTAAGTGTGAGGAGACCATTTTAATGCATGCATTGAAAAGCCACATATATAGTAGGAATGTCTTGATAAAAGCCTTGAGTAATCTGCTTTTTTTTTTTTTTTTTGAAATAGTGCATATTCGCATTAATGAGAAATAACAAAGTACAATATAGCACAGAAGTGCTTGATACAAAACATACTAAGAAGAAACAGCAGACACTCTCTCCTCCTCAAGTAAGGAGTGAAAAGATGGAGGAATAGTGGTACAAGAAGGACTAGGCCACAAGAAGCTAGAAGTCGTAGCAAGCTTGGCACAGAAGTCAGCAGCTCTGTTGCGATCCCTCTTCACATGTGTAAAAAGCACTTGATGGAAGTCTGTGAGGAAGGATAGATCGGGGGCTGAAGTGGGTACGGTCTTCCATGTCATCAGCAGAAGTCGTTGCTGGAGGAAGTCAATCACCGAGGCATTGTCTCCTTCCAATATGAGACCCTTATACTCTAACATCCATGCTTCAATGCTCTGCTCGAAATGTAGCATAGCCTTGAGTTCAACTCGTGTCCCAATGATGGAGGTGTACCCCAAGAGCTTTGAGGAGAGTAATCTGCTTTCACCAACAATCTTATAATAGTATTGTTGGGATCAAGAAGTCCACTAGAATAATCGCTATCCAAATATAATTTTGTCATAAAGTTACATATAATCTCAAACTAGGATGCTTCATCGAGAATTTGCTTACTTTAGAAAGAGATTGGAGTAGCTTGCATAGATATCTAAGATTCAATGAAAATAATAATTGGTTTACCTTGAAATGTGGAGGAGGAATGCTTGTGTTGATGGAGTTCTGATTCTTGTTGAAAAATGAAGAAAACTTGATGGTCAAAATCCTTTGAGATTATGGAGCCAACGAGCCCCCAACAATTGTAGCAAAGGATTGAGGGGTGTTGTTGTGAGGATAAATGGCAGATAATTTGTCGAATAATAAGAGGATGAATCACAGGGTAATTTGTAGGAGGAAGAATCACAGTAAAGTCTACATGCATTTGAAGATGTCCGTGAAAGAGTAGCTCTATTAGGCGGAAGTTGCCCACACCCGAGCCTCCAAATTTCTGTGTTCTTTGAACTTATTCCTCTTGCTCTTTGCAATACTCTTCCATCTGGTTATTTAGTGATTGCACTTACTATGTTGCTTTTATTATCTTCTTCATGAGTTTTTTTTTTATTGGTCAGGTGAATTGATGCAACACACATAGTTAGTATACCCTATAATAGACTGAATTTTTATAGCTAATTAGGAGTTGAATACAAGGGAGCTAAATACCTTTTATGCTCATTTCTAATTTTTGATCACATTTTTTTATTTGATTTATTTATTAAGCTTAATTATCTTCTTGGATAAAATTAGTTTGGAATTTGAATATTTAGTTTTAGAGAAGATTAGATTTGAATTTTAATTATTTGGCTTTATCCTTGTAACCATATTTCTATAAACATGAACTCATGGTTTGTAATAGATTGAATACTGACTAAAATTATTTGTGACTGATTGAATGTTCTTTCTTTTGTTTGACGTTATGTGTGTGGATCACTCAAAGATATGTATGTAGAGTTCCCTCTCCCCCTTCCATCAAATAAGGCTAATGATTTTGATGGTGAAAGCTCCATTGTTTTTAGGATTTCCCTTTATTTCTTTGAAATATTACTTGCTATTATGAAAATTATGACTTAATGTTGAATTTCTGCAAAGCCATTCTTCTGGACTTTATTAGTAGGAACATCTTCTCTTATTATCTTCTCATTTTCTTTTTTTATTCTAATTTTTTATTACTTGAAATTTTTGTGCATGCGTTGATGGGGCATCTTATCACCTTATATCACTTCTTATTTTGAGCTATAGGGTCATAACATAATTTTGTTCTCCAACCATCAAACGGAAGCAGACCCAGCAATAATTGCCTTACTTCTTGAAAGGACACATCCTCGAATTGCTGAATCAATGGTACTCAGAATATCTTGATTTTCTAAATAATTTGTCGAATACTAATAAAGGAATGGTGGATTTATGTATATTTCATAGATATTTTATGCATTTACATATCTAACATCTAATCTTTATATTTACTTATTTAACACTCTAATATTTAAATGATATAAAAATATCACTAACATTAATTTATTTTAAGCGAGATATCATTTTTTCATGTACCCTTATTTAGACACTTAAGTGTTATATGAGTAAATATAAAGATTTAGGTGATAAGTTAATCCCCAAAAAGGAATTCTGTGAGGCTATTATGATGGATGAATTTTGTATGTTTTAGGTTTTTGTAGCTGGGGACAGAGTTGTTGCTGATCCACTTTGTAAGCCATTCAGTTTGGGAAGGTAACTTGTATCGGTTTCTTGTTTGTTTCAAGTTATGACCTTGCTTTGCCATTGACTGTGTGTTGAATATTTGATAATCTAGTGTCCTTTCCTACCAGGAACCTAGTGTGTGTATATTCTAAGAAACACTTGTTTGATGATCCCGAGTTAGTTGATCGGAAAAACAAAGCAAATACTCGAAGCCTCAAAGAAATGGCAGTTCTTTTAAAGTGAGTATCTCCTGAGCATTCCATCGTCATTAAGCTTCTTACTATGCTGTCTCTCATATGATTCTGCAAATGCAAGGAGTGGATCACAGATTATTTGGATAGCGCCAAGTGGTGGAAGGGATCGGCCAGATCCGGAAACAGGGGAATGGTTTCCTGTAAGCTGTCTTGCGTTAGACTTACTCTCCTCTCCTTTGATTATTCTTTTCAGTTTTTTATATGGATCTTTTTATGCCTTGTGCTTGATGAGCTGAGGTGGAATCTTTTTAATCTTGGCATCATCTTTATGACTTGATGTTTTGTTTACCATATGCATGCACTTTTAAACCATGCAGTTTATCATAGTTTCTTTGCTTTCATTTTCTATTGTCTATAATTTTTTAATACATTTATTTGCTTAATGTAAAATGATTTAATGCTAAATCTTTCATTCCTGCTCTTATTTTATTATTGATGTGCTAGCAGTCCTTCTATGAACTACTTGTTTTGTCCGTAATCAAAGATTTGAAATTCTGAATGATTGGATATGGGGGATTTACATCCATACCACGCAATTTGTATGTATTTCTATATAATACCTAATTTTTAATATTTAAATAATAGCATTTAATTTTTTAATATCACATAAAAAATACTATTATAACTAAAATTTTTAAGTGGTACATATTTTTATGCATAAGAAAGTGTTACATATGTAAACATGGAACTTTAGTTGTTAAATATGTAAATACATAAGTATTGTGTGGTATGTATGTAGATTTTATTTATTTATTTGTTCTTGTTTATGCTATTAGGTTAACTTCCTCTGGAGTTCTATAATGTTTGCTGAATCACAAATTTTGGTTTGTATACTGGTTCATTTAGTTGCTTCTAACTTTTTATACTTACCAAACTAAAGACGAAGTTCATTATATTAGCCTTTTTTCGATTATTTTATTCCGGCTAAGGAATCATCTTATATTACTTTATGGTGACAGTTGCCTGAGGTGTCAAAATTATTTAGCATGGATCTTTTGGCATAAATTCTAGCTGTGGTTTTTCTTTCTGCCTATTTTTCTTCTCAACTCTAAGTATTGGATTATCTATTTTGTCATTTTAGGTTGTTTTTTTTTTTGTGTGGAATTTGTTTAGGAAGATGTGTTTATGTATTTTAAGGCTTGATTTCTTACAGAAAAAAATCAGAAATCTAGGAGTTCTTCTTAATTTATTTTCTCTCTTCCTGCTCTTCCTGCCGTGAAAATCCTCCATCCCGTAAGCCCTAGTCCTACAGCAGGAACCGAGGTTTGAAAGATTCCTGCCGCTAATCCATAAGGTCCGTCCGCTACTGCCTCATACTTGGTGACCCTGAAGTGCTGTTGCCACTGCATACTGCGACTAGTTTGCTGCTGGCTGGTGCTGATGCAGCCTTGCCTCTGCAACTGTTTTTTTTTTTGCCGCTGTTGCTGTTGACGCCAAATTGCTACTGGTGCCCAATTGCTGCTGCCACTGCTCTGCTTTGCCACTACGTTTGCTGTGTTTCGCTGTTGTTATGAATTTCTGATTGCGGAAGTCAGTCAGTTTATATAATAGGAAAGCCTACACACAGCAGGAGAAAAACCAAAGAGGGTCTACACATCAAATATATATGAGTATATGACTTCTAGAATTGTGATTAAATGGTTAAAATGGATATTTGTCTCGAAAGCATTAAGTGATGAGAAAATATCTTGAATATTTGAATATAAATTTTATAAAATCACATTTTGGCTGGTTATGCTTTATGGTTCCTAGTGTTGGACAGTAAAATATTCATTTCTATCTAAGTGAAGCCTAACATAAATGACAATATTAAGATGAATATGATTTAAAAGTAGGAGTAATAAATTAATGAATGATTAAATTAGATGAGAGGTTAGAGTGACATCTTGTAAAGATAATATAATGGAACATTAATTTAGGTTGATTGTGCATGTACAACAAATAATAGAAATTTTTTTTATTAGACTACTAGTAAAAATGAGTGTACTGATAATAATAAGCTATGGGAGAACAAATCAATGGATGAAAGATGGTCTAGGGTTATATATATATATGTACAGGCTTCCAATTTCTTGTGTTCTGCTTTTCTTTTAACATGTCAAATCTGTGTGTGTGTCCAAACCTGTCAAAATTCTACTAAACAATTTATGACATTTATTGAACATGTGAGATGCGTCAAGAGTTATGTCCATGTCCAACATGGACACGTCATTTGTTTGGAAGTATTTATGCTTCCTTGTTCACCACCTTTATCTTCAAGTAGGTAGTGGGGGTATGATGATGAACTCGATTAATATTAAATGAGAATTTGATAGCTAATAGGACACAATGGAGAAGGATTTATGTAGCAGACCTTGCGTTGTGGGATAAAGGCTTGTTGTTGTTGATGATGATGTCTACTCCCTTGTTATCCAATTATGTATCAATTTTTTGTTTAGTTCTAGTTATCTTTAATTCTCCCAACACAACATCTACAATGTTTGAAGTGTTCAAATTGTTCTTATTTTATATTTTGATATTCATTTTGTCATTTTATTAAGTATTGATATTCATTTTAGATTTATTCTTTATATGTTCGTTCACCAAAAATTTCAGCAACCTTTTGGCATCTCCCTTGCTTGGGGAATGTCTATGGGAGTGCTAAGTCTTCCAAACATGCATAAGAAAGTTGTCTTGAGATAATGTTCCTAGAGTTGTTCAAAATCACTGCACTTAAGAAATGCGTGCAAAAGTTTTCAACACTTGTACAAGAAAATGCAAGGAATATGTGATTTCATCATCACAATCTAACAACATGCCCAACTACTTTTGGCAGTTTTTCCGCTACATCTGGCGAATGGTTTCTTAATTTTTGCAGCTTTTTCCTGCATTTTATCTTATGTGATGGTTGATGAGGATGTGAGGCAAATACACAATATATATATATATATATATATATTAAGTTTCTCTTCTCTGTTTTTTTTTTGGCAAGTGTTTTTTTTCTTCTTTTTGGGGAAATTCTCCCTCCCCTCTTATTTTGAAACTCTTTTTTCATAGCGAGACGAAGAGGGGGAGCGAGCATGAGTGGGGTAAAGTAGAGAGAGAAAGAGGAAGACAGTGAGATAGAGGGAGAGAAAGAGAGGGAGTGAGATGATGGTTAGGAAGAATTAAGAGAAGGGTGATTACCGAAAAATATTACGCACATGTTTTGAGAGACTTGATTTTGATCTTAAGCTGGAATTGTGTTTATTCCTCTATCTGCCAATTCATACTTGTCTGCAAGAGACAGATGGCTTTCTGCTAGTCTGACTGCTTTTGATTTTTCTTTGTATCTATCTGAGATGAGAATATACTTATACTATACTTTAGTGGAAAAATTAATAAATCAACTTATGACATGAGTTCTCTTATAGACTTGTGCTCTACTTTTAATGCATACTTTCATGGATAATACTTTAGTAGCACTCATGTTTTTAGGCGACATTGTACTGTGCCACTTTCTACTTGCTTTGTTACCTTGAATAATGTGTACTTAATATTTCCGACAAACTGTTTGTGACACCTTTTTTATTTTTTTTACTGTGCTTATTTCATGCTTGCAGTGACTTTCAGCATTTGTTTTACAAAAGCTTATATTACTCCAGAGTCCTGCTACACTTCCCTGAAATAACTTCTCCAAAAATTCTAATTTGTCAGGTGGAGGGTGTGTGGGTGGGTTGGTGAGGCCTCCACTTTCCTAATTCTCCCCACCTTCCACATCAATTTTTGGGAGGCTATTCTGGCGTTTAGTTCTCCAATCAATTCTAATTGTTTCTTTATGCACGCTCAAAGTGATTCATCGTGTGCCTTTATCTGTCCCTTCACGGGTTTCATTGATCAGGCTCCATTTGATGCGTCTTCGTTGGACAATATGAGAAGGTTGGCTGAGCATTCTGGTGTTGCTGGGCACTTTTATCCCCTTGCACTGCTATGTTATGATGTCATGCCTCCGCCATCACAGGTAGGCTCTTGATTGAGAATTGATTCTAAGGGTTAAAAAATGATAGTTGATTTGGATTATTTAATTCCTCTCATGATGGGATGAATGCCATTCAATATAGCTGCAGGCATTCTCCACATCTCTGAGAATCCGGACAACCAGAATTAGACTTGCAATTACAGTTTCTTAGACCTTAACTTCATGTCTATCTATTTGCTTTGCTTACCCGAATTGCTCTCTCTTGTTTTAAATTTTATTTGTTTCATAGGTGAAAAAGGAGATTGGTGAGCAAAGAAAGCTGTCACACCATGGTGTTGGCTTATCTGTTGCCACAGAAATAAATTTCAATGAAGTCACTGTTCATTGTGAAAACAAAGAAGAGGTTAAATTTAAAATTTTTGCAAAATTCTGAACTTATCATAATTCTCATTTGCTGGTAAATTTTACTGTTTACATACTGTCAACACCCATTGAACTTCAAATTCTGTTCTATTTTTTTGTTTTATCCCATTCATCTTGGAGGGCTATTGATGAACCTGAAAATAGATTATTATTTATTTTATGGGCCAAGTTTATTTTATCCTTGTTTAAAAGAAGCCAATTCAATCAAAAGACTTATCCTCACCTTTTGAAAATATGAGATGAAAATTTCTTCTAAAAATTATACGCCACTTTTCGTGTAATTTGAAAATAATCTGACATATTTTTATAAAATTTAATATTTTATTTTGATCATTTTGATATATAAAATTATATATAAATATTTAAGTATGATAATAATTAATTAATTAACAAATAAATGGAATATTCAAAAGTATTCATAATTTATTTTTATCTACTTCCTTAATCCCATGAAGTGTTGGAGGTGGTTTCAAATAAGGCACATGTAAGGGGAAAATAGAGAAGGGGAAGGGAGGAGGAGGAGGAGGAGGAGAAGCAAGAAGGGGAGGAAAAATGAGAAGGGAAGAAGAAGAGGAAAACAAGCAAGAAGCAAGAAGAAATAGAAGGGAGTAAAAGAGAAAAATTAGAAATCAAGATAAGAAATCTAATTTTATGTATTTTTTTTGCAAATTAAGTTGGATTTGAAAATTAAAATCTATTTTTTACATTTTATTTTAGATTGAAGTTGATTTTGAGTAGATAAGTATTGAGGCTTGCACGAGGAGGAATTATTTTGAGTTTAAACTAAAGTAATTGAGTTGTAATTATGAATATATTTTAAAATGAGAAATTTATTTATTTTAGATTGTTTTAAAAAAAGAAGGTTTAGGGTGACTGATTCGAGAAGGTTGGCCATAATTGGGTAAGATATGCAATTTCTAATTCAGGAAGTAAATATTTTTTAGTCTTTTTGCATCTGCATATAAATGTGAATTAGTTTTATGTATACAATGCATTGAAAATTATTCATATTTTGAACTATATGTTTAGATCTTATTATTTATGTATAAATAACCATTCGTAAATGTTGATAATACAAGCTCACAAAGCATGTGTGTGTGTGTGTGTGTATATATGCAGTTGATTAATATAGTTTTAAAAAAATGAAGTGCATGTTTATTTAAATATCCAATGATGAAAATATTTTAAGTTCAAGAATATCATGTTATTGGGAGTTAGGTTAGCAATGATATGTTTATAATACCTATACGTATGTGACAAAGGAGGTCCTTTGTAGAGACAAAAGTTTCTCAATGTTGTTAAGTAGTGATATTATCGGGTTTCACTTATGCTTTATTAAACTTTATGATATAGCATGTGGACTAAGTTTGTACCCTATGTATATCAGGTGGGTCTACAACTCAGTATTTTATGATGGTTAATAAGCTTAGACAGGTATACATGATACATTCTAAGGTTAAAATAAAGGAAAAAATAATGTGATAGAATATAATAAGCAAATGAATGATTTGATGTAATTAATCAAAGGCATAAGCATTTAAATTCTTGACTGACATAATATTATGAGAAAAATTACAATTGATAGTATGTTGTTATTCTTCTATATAAGAATATGAATATTATTCTTATGTAATCAAAGATAATTTTGAATGTTAAATTAATATATCAATTAAAATATGACTAGTTTTATGATTATGTTTAGTCATTACTTGCATAAATATTATTTATTATTCTTGATTATTGAAATTTTGTATTAGAGTTGTTTATCTTATTGAGCCTCATAACTTATTATTAGATTATTATTATAGTTTTTACAGGAAGAAAAAGATAACATTGATATTGGGTGATCAAGTTAAATTTTAGAATCATGTTTGATAGACAATTAATGTAAGATATAAGCAATGCTAAGGTATGTATTAAATGAGATTTAATATTTTGTATTGAATCTTGAGATAGTAGATGTTTTGTAGATGTATAAAATGTATGAATTATGTCTGCTTACTTCTACTTATTTAATTTTATAGATCGTAATAAGGTGCAATATGTAACTTTGGGTGCATTCAAACTATTAAATTTGTTGCTTGCTCTATTATAATTTGTAGGATAACAAAAGGGGTGTTTGTGGTGGATTCAATCAGCAAAATAATTCCTATCTCTGTTACTTCTTGTAAAATAACATGAAGGAAGTTGTCATGGGGCATGACATGTGCATATCAATCTTCACCTTTTATATAGGAGCCCAAAATATGCTTTAAGAGGCTAAATTGTGGGATGTTAATGAGAATATATTAAATACAATGGATGACATCCTAATACTTGAGTTACTAATCTCTCTTGATTAGCCAGCTTTAGAAACTTTGTTAGTTTTTAAGAGAAGGTGAATTTGCCATTGAAGAGGGCGCAAGTGCTAGTGCTGATGATGACTGTAGCATTGTGTTAAATTTAAATAATTATGTATCATTAATATGCTCATATAGTCATATTTTATTTGATTATTTTAAGGAAAACATTGGTTTTACTTTAACAATTTTGACATATTACAGACAATATTGATATTGATAAAATGTGACGATTGGAAATGAGTAATGAATGATATTATTGGTGCGTTTTTGGCTATGGCAATTGTTGCTTGTAATAAATTATTTCTTTTGTTATTAATAAATTTTATTTTATTTTTTTATATTTATGCTTCTTATGTGAAGTATATTTCATTATTTGATATTTGTAGAAAAAAGTGGAGGAATGCATCTAATCTATTGTGTGATAGAAAAGTTCCACTTAAACTTAAGGGAAAATTTTATAAGATGATGGTAAGACCTGCAATGACTTATAGTGCAGAATGTTGGCCAATAAAAGAGAAGCATAAGACTAAGTTAAGTTACGAGATGAGGATGCTTTCAGGTGGATGAGTGGCTTTACTCTTAGAGATAAAATCACGAAATGAGTATGTTAGGAAAAAGTTGGAGTAGCTACATTAGATAAGATTAGAGAGTCACCTTAGATGGTTTGGTCACATAAAGCGTCGATTATCCAGATGGCGGTTAGGAGAGTAGATCGTTAGATTTATCTTATGTTAAGAAAGGTAGAGGTACCAAAAGATTTGGTTAAGATGTATAAAAAATAACCTTAGTATACTTGAATTAAATGAGAATTTGACACATAATAGAATACATGGAGATGAAAGATTCATGTAATGACCAATTGGGATAAAGGCTTGTTGTTGTTGTTGTAGTAGTAAAAAAGTACTAGTATTAAAATTTTGATTATATTTTATATTAAAAATTTATATAATAGAACATTGTGTCAATGATGTTTTATCTTACTTCTTATAATGATATCATGTCATCTAGTCTATTCCGTATCTGTGTTGCTATGTCATGATGTCCTTGAACATTGATCCTCTACAAATTTAGCGGAGTGCCTTTTTTTACCTGAGTTGTCACACTTCTCTCTCTCTCTCTCTCTCTTATATGTATATACTGTTCTCCTATGAATTGGAAGGGGGTATTTTTACTTTGCTTATTTTTTCCTGAAGTGGAGGATGCTTTTTTTTCCAATAAAAATAATTAAAGTCTTATCAAATTTTGGACAAGAAAATGGGTTATCTTTTCACACCGCTTTTTATTTATTTATTTGTTTGACAGGCCAAGAGAGCTTTTTCAGAGGCAGTGCATCATGCAGTTATAGAGCAATACATTATTCTCAAATCTGCTATATACGAACACCAAGGCTTAGAGGCATCGAACTCCAAGATCTCCCTTTCACAACCATGGGCATAGTTGTTTCAAATCGAGGTGGTAAGCATCCTTTTGTGCTTTTCTTTTTAAAGCATTTCCATAGCAGAAAGCTTCTCTTTCTTATTTTCAGCGCATTGCTATATGTTAGATTCCCAAGATCTTATTTTTGTATGCTACACCATAATTTTCTTGTTGGGTTCAGTTTTAACTTTTTGGTGCTCTTTTATCATGTGTGATAAGTTTTCATTTTTCTTAGAATATGAAGGCTTACCTTGTCATAGTCATGAATTCTATGGTAGAATTCATTCACTTATTTCATAGCTGTTTGTGATTTAGCTGATCTTATTCACATAATTTTACTATTTTACAAAGAATATTACCTTCATTCCTAAACAAAGTACATGCAATTCAAGTACCATGTCATATGCAAACTTGTTTATAGATAGTATTTTAAAGTTTGCCAAAATCAAACGATCAAAAAATTTTGTGGATATGATCACAAAAGTGTAAGGTTGAGACTTTTCAAATCCTTTGTGAATCTATATGAATGAATATATGGAGGTAACATATAGAGAGTTTTAGATGCACTGAACTATTAAATAGATATAACAAATATTTTATCTCAAGTAAGAAATTATTAAAGATATAGAGATAAAATTATCTTTACCTAACCTGATTCTTATGATACCTATTTCCATTGACCTAAGAAATTTAAGTTTACTACCTACTACCTCTAAGAAATTCAAGTTTACTACCTACCACCTCTAAGTACTATATAAGAAGATGACTAATGTGTTGGTGCATCTGCAAAACAAAAACAAATCAGAAAGAGAGAGAGAGAGAGAGAGAGAGAGGTTTAAGCTTTCAAAGCTTTCAGACATAAATGACTTTAGCTCCTGTACTAAAAGAGAGAAGAGGGGAAGAAGCTCCCATAATCAAGAAAGGAAGACGGTTATAGTAGCAATAATAACATCTAGTCTATGTCCAATTCTTATTTTCCTTAGTAGGAGGGTATGTTTTCTCTCAATCTTTGATATAAAGAAAGTGATATCTTTATCCTTATTTTTGTACATATGAAATCATTGATGTATTTCTCTTCTAAAATTTAGTGTAATATTTAATTTCTACGTAATAATGGATGTAGGTGAATGATATTGAATCATGTAAACTAGTACATCTTGTGATTATGATTTTTGGTGTGTTTATTCTTCATCATTATTAATTTTATTTGACATTCTTTGTCCTAATAGAAACATCAAATATGGAACTCCAAATTTATGTGGGACTTAACTTGAAGGTCTTACATAGAGAATCCTCAATTAATATTTATACTTATAGCATGAATTCAAACATACAATATGACAGACCTAATCTACTCAAAACTTAAATGCATTAAACCTTAAATTAAGATATTGAAGGTCATTAACCTAACACAGTTGATGCAAGTTACTCCAAAATTAGGCTAAGTTATTTATCACTTTTGAAGAAGAAAGAAATAACTAAATCCACCCTTAAGATCCTCAATTAGATTTTTTTTTACAATATTGTTACCAACACAATAATATATTAACAAGAATTTAATTAAAACTAACTCTTACCTAATCTAGCATAACCAATAATTAATATGAAATATATATACACACACACACACACACACAAACATACACACACATTGTGTAGGTGTATTAGAAGAAGGGAGGAGACAAGGAAGAAAAAGATAATGGAGAGAAAAAAGACTAACTCATTATTATTGGAGAAAGAAATGAGGAAGAAGATGTGGCTTGTGGCTCTCAGAAGAAAGAGGAGAGGCAAGGAAAATTGAGTATTCTACCAAAGAATTTTGGTGATTGTGAGGGAAGTTTGGTGGCTATGTAAAAGGGAAGAGCGAGAAAGATATCTAAGGGCTAAGAGAGAGACAACCGGCGATGCCTTACCCTCGGCTTTGTATTGAATTTATGTGTGGATCACAGCCAGACACATTATCATGTTAGGAGGAGGTGTAGTTGAAGTTGGGGTCAAGGGCTTCGATTCATGGGATAGAGGGCTTGAACACTTCAGATTAAAGTGTCCATCATTGTTGGGCTAGTAGTTGTAGGCACAAGAGCAATCTATTTTCAATGGAATTACAAATTTGATCTGATGATGAAATTGCCTTCATGGTGATTGAGGGTTGAATTATATTATTTGTTTTGCTTGATAATTGGATTTTCTCATGTCCATTGAAGCCTTAAAGCATTCCGAGAAATTATGTCTAAAAATTTTTGTTGAATGAATAATCTTTTTAAATTTAACTCTTAGTCAATATCCACAAGTTATGGAGCCTATCAAAACCTTGTTTAATTGAGACATTATACCTAGCTCAACCATAATTATGACTAACTCAGTCATGTACAACACTTTAGGGTTGCAATTGCTGGCTAGCTTCACTTTATACTTTCTCCATGAGGTGTAAAAAAATCAAAAGTAAATTAAAATATTTGGTTGAAGGACTTAATTTTTAAATTTAAAATATTTAAAAAAAATTTTTTTTTAGACCATTTAAGTTATTTTCTTGGCAAACTCATACACACATGCATTCCCCAAGATTCAAATCCGAGATCTCCGAGAACAAAGTAAGAACTCAACCAACTAATTGAGGCAAGGAAGATAAATATTTTTTTAATTGATTTTAATATTTATCATTTTATTAATATTGTTAGAAAAAGTTTTATCTTTTAAGTCTAGTGTAAAAGTGTCTATAAAATAGACAATCACATTTCAATAAAAAAAGTGAAAATACAAATAAGCAGAATTCATATAAATAATCATAGTGTCATGATGTCTGTAAAAGAATATGTAACAAACTAATGCAGTTAGACAACTTGCTTATATATATGCTTATAAAAAAATAAAATGAGTAGTCCAGTTCTACACAGCTACTCAAATAATCTCAGATGATTTAAATATCGAAGTGTATGTATTAGTTTCATTTTGTTTTTGGTCCTTTCTCTTGGTTTATAATATATTTTTGTTCAAGATCATATTGTACGAGGTCGAATTCTTACGTATACTTTATTGTACATAAAAATTTTCAAATTATAATAAAGAAAATAACATAAAACTACTTGGAGCCATTATAGTACACCAAAAATATATCATTATAGATAAAAAAACAATATTGCAGAAAAGACAACCCTTGTAAAAATAAAAATAAAGAGTAATAGGCTATGCATCAAGTACTTGTAGAAAAATATTTCTATCTTAATGTAACAAAATAATAGAGCAGTATAACACATTATAAAATAAATTATAACAATTAATCTCGAATTCTAATAGCACTAAAAGCTTCCTTTCCTTGAGCGTCAAAGGATTTGTACTTTAAAATGACTTAACTACATCTTCGTTATGTTAAGTGATAAATAGTTGTGAACTATCATAGTATTTAAGTATGTATAAATATTAGTGTCTCTTAGAGTTGACTTATATTATTCTGATGACTTGTCTGGATAAATTATTTATAAAAGTATGATTATCTGAAGGTTTAACACATTATTAGTAGTTGAAATAATATGCTCTAGGCTAGTTAACTCATTAAATGGTCATATGAGGTATCCTTATGATTAAAAAATTTTCATTATCAATTAAATAATTATTTAATAATAATAATTTAATAATCATTATCAAAGTTAAGTCTTGATTTTAATGTGATGTACTTAACATAAACATTACTTTGTGTGCTTGAAAGTATTGTTAATATGATTGTAATAGTTGAAAATATAAATTATCAGGTATAGGAGTCAAGTGTTTTAAATGAGGTATGAGCACTTGAGAATAGATACATTTTAGATATACAAGGAAATATTCTAAATATCTAGGGTGCAAGGTAGGACTTCAAACAAAATCATTTATTTAAGAAAGGAAGGAACAAAATCGTATATATATACTTGGAATCAAAGTTGTTCTATCACAGGGTGTGATGAACTATGAAATGACTTCATAAAAATGGTGTCAACTCAGTCGGGTAAGTATTTAACCAAATGTGATATTGATCTAAATCAAATTGAATTTGGTCTAAAGGGCAATTAAGTTCATAAAAAAGGTATTAGTTTAGTCATAGGAGTGTAATAATATATCAAGTCATATATGTATGCTAGCCTATGAGAATTTCTTAATCAAGTGGGTATAATTGAGGGGATAAAAGAGAATATTAATTTAGAGATATAAATTAATTTGAGAAGGAATATTTGGACAAAGGGATTGAATAAGTATCTAAAATTTGATAAATAATGCAATACTACACTATATAATTAACTCGAGAGAGTAGGCTAAAATGCATGATTTTAGTGCAAATTAGTAAAATAGTTCAAAAGGTAATTGAAATTCTATGATGTTGTGTAAACTAATCCTATATAATATGTGTTTCCCACTAAGTTGACTCACCCAAACAGTCTATGTTCATGGGTATAATTGACTTATAATGAGGGAATAAGATTGAAATCAAATAAATCAAGTTAGAAATTATCTTATTAGTGTAATGAAATATATGTTTAAGTCTAATATATAGATGAATGTAGCTAAGGGGTGCAATATACTAGTGCAATGTTCTAGCAAGATTTTTACTATGGATATATTTTAATCTCAATTAGATGAAATTAATTGAGATTTAAGTTTTAATTTTGAAGTATTATTTCTTTTCTAAATAATATATTGAATATGTATATATATTTTATAAAATTTTTTTTATTTAGAACTATTTTAACTTAGAGGTCTCTACATGCATGAAAGAATATATTTAATTCATTTTATTATTTTTGGAAATTAAGATATGAGATATTGCAATTGTTAAAAATAGCAAAAGATATTAATAAATTAGATTAGGTTCTAATAATCAAGACATGCCTCTAAGATACATGGTGTGTTGTTGAGCCCACAAGGAGCAAAATTATAACTTTATGAAATAAGGTATTTTCATCTAAAACTACAAATAATATTAAATGATTTAATTATGCTTTGAGAAAATTTAAGGTAATGCTATGATCTTTAAGAACTCATAATTTATTGAGAAATTTTAAATTATTAAATAATTTTGAAAAATTAAAAATAATGAAAATATCTATTTTAAATTAATTTGAAATGTTAGATAATTTTAAAAATTCATAAAATTTAGAGAAGCATAAATTCATGTTGGGGATATCTTTTAATTTTCTCAGAAAATTTTAATTTTAATTATTATGAATTTTGAGCAATGAATATATTACTTAGAAAAATCATAAGTTACATGTCAAGATTTAAATGGACTTGAAATTTTAATTGAGGTTAAAAATGGTGTTTTTAACTTTCTTAATGAATTTGAGAGTTTTTCAAACCCATTTAAAGTCTTGATTAAATAAAAGTAGGCATTAATAAATTTTTAAAAATAGAAAATGCATGAAATATGGGGAAAGAATATTTTTTATAATTTTCTTTTAAATTTATACTAATGTTTAAAATTTCATCTAATTTAGATTAATACTTAAGCCATAGCAAAAATCAAAAGTAAATACTTAAATAAGCGGTGGTCAGATCATATAACAACCTGGTGTGATGTGGGTATTTTAAATTCTATTTAAATATATCCAACGATCATGAGATTATCTTCTTTCTCTAGGTGGGCTCGATTTAGAGAAATGGGTTGGGCATGGGTTAGCATGACCCAAGCTAAACCCGATTAAATTTCTCCCATTCTAAGCCTCCCCAAGAAAATTCCTTCATTTGGAAGCTTGAGAGAGCTTAGAGAAATTGAGTGTATGGCTTTACCTTATTGTGACCTAGGTTTGTTTATAGACCAAGCTCTAGAAGGAAGTTCTAGGATTTTAAAGGGATACTTATAGAGATAATTCTAGCTAATGAAATTGGTCCCGGAGCTTCATAGAGATGAGGTGAGTGATCTCTTAGCTTGAATTGGCTTGATTTCTCCTAAGTGAGTCTAATGGTCTATGCTCGAGCTTTCCTTGGTCGGCTATGGTGGTTGGGATTGTTTGGTGAGTGTGGGAGAATGAAAAATGATTCTCTCCACTTAAGAAAGTAGTCATAACTCTCTTTCTATAATGGATAAGCTTATGGCTTTACATGGCAGCGAACCACCATGTCGTTTAAGCTATGGTTGGCTTCCTCTCCAGCTACCTAGAGCTTGTAAACGGTTGTAGGTAATTGGGGAGAAAAATATAGATCATAGGAGCAAGGAGAATGGCAAATTGTCATTGGATATGAGTGCCTTCATTAAATGCATAATTCTCTTTCTTATCCATACTAATTCCCTAACTTCCTAGGCTATTTTGCTATGAATCACTTGCTGACTTTGTGCATAATTGTGGGAAAATGATTTTCCTAAAAAATAATGAAAACCACTTGATGAAATTCCCATTATACCTTGTGTAGACCCTAATGACATATGTTGGTTAAATTGACTTAAAGTGGTCAAATTAATGTGGGTTGAATTGGGAAATTGTCAATGTCATCTTTGACTGCAATCAGTCTAAAAAAGATATAAGATATCATGATTAACTTAGTTCAATCATTCATTAAAATGGGGTATTGGCTTTAACAAATGAATCATTTGATCTTAGCCAATTAGCTCAATCTATGGGGCGGCAAATTATTTTAATGAGGCTTGAATCATATTTTTGACACTTGGAGTTTCTATCAAATGAGTCCAACCAATTTATGGTTTTGGTTAATTTGATTTTATTGCCTTAGTTTGGTTAATTTGAGTTAATTAGGTTACTTGTATTTAATTATCCCAATTGTTAGATCTAATGTTCATATTCAAACAATTTTAACATATGGACTCATTTGTCCAAATTGGGCGTGGTCAATTGAAGGTCTATCTGATTTGACTTCAACTTGGGTGTAGGGTTGATCTTGATTAATTTAGTTTGACCTTCCTAGATATCTAGGATGTCTAAGATGGTGAAGGTTAACTTAGGTTATCTTTGGTTAACCATAAGGTTGACTTATGGTTTCTAATGATGTGTTAGGTTCATTTAGTATTAATTTATTTCAAATCACCGAAAGATTAATCGTAACAGATGAACCTAACTTAGGGATTAGTCTCAAGTAGATTCATATTTTTTTTAAAATTTAATGCCATTTATTTATAATTATTTGAATAAATAAGAAAGATATCAATCCCATTTGACAGTGGCAGGCCCATTTAAGAATATTTTTATATCAATCTTCTTTCTTTGAATCAAGCATAACTTAATTTATATTTTAAGCATTTTAATAGAGGTATGCATTTATGTTGCTCTAGGATTTATCAAAAAAATTTAATTCAATTCATCAATTTCTCTTTGTGATTTTTGAATGGCAGTTCGCCATTGTTTTCTTTATTAGTTGTTTGGATCATCTTGGCCACATAAGACCAGACAACACTTGACTTGGGATACTTGACATAGGAAATATGTCTAAATTAAAATATGCAATTAAATGCCAACTGTTCTATTTGACTCAATCAAAATGAATGGTGATCACATTCTTTCCTTTCACTGCAATAAAACTGGGCCTTCTATTTAGAACCACTCTATTCCTCAGCACTGTTAGAGGAGTGATAATATAGAAGTCTTTCTTGGAGTTCAATAAGTAGATAAAAGTCACTCTTTTGCCTGCCCACTCAATTATTCTAATGCATTGGTTTAATCTTTACTTTTATTTTGGCATATAATAAGGCATTTAGAGGATTCTTATGTCAAAGTCATTGTGGGATAGCTTCAAAATCATTACAGGTGGCCATGGGGGTGGCTAAATAGTTAGTGATGGCTAAGGAATTGGGAAAATGATCCGATCATTTGGAGCTCTCCATTTGGTTTTGGGTTAAGCAATGTGGGCATAAATAATTTACCTAGCTTTACGTTTGGCTCGGTTTCTCTAGTTTACCTAACTTAGGTTAGCCTTTTTGTTATGAATTGGGTGAGCCCTTGAAGGAGTTAATTTGGTTCAATGTTTTGCTTGAACATTAGATCCAATGGGTCCAAATGGATCCATTTGGATGCACTTGGGGTTTAGCTTAACTTTAGATTCATCAAATCAAGGCTCAAATGGATTTTAGAGTTTTATTAGTCATTAGTAAATAGTAATTCATGCTTAGCTTGTGGTAGCCTCAAGTGGGTAACTAAGGCTTAAGCTTAAGCAATTGGGTCCCCTAAGAGGAATTGGGTTTATATGGTTTGATTGTATTTGACTTAGCCTAGGGTTAGGTCAACATTACACTACCAGAGGCTGAACTTTTTCTTTTTTAAGGATGAGCAAATATAAAAGGTTAATATTAAAAAAATAAAATATTGATGGTTTGAGTTATAATACCAAATATAAAATTATATTTTAAAATATAATTTAGTTTATATAAAATATAATAATAATATAAGTTAAAATTAATTTTTTTATTTAAAAATTAATAAAAAATAAATATTATTATTTGAATAAATTGATGTTTAGAATTAACTAAGGAATCAATTAAGTTTAAAACTAATTAAAAATTCAAATTGCTTCTATGTTCACATGAAAACTTAATAGAATAAAAAATTCAATTGCTTTCATGTGAACACTATCTTGTATGCATTTAAATAGAAATAAAAAACTGAATTACTTGAATTTTTAACTTATGTGGGTGTTGGGGGAATGTAGTTGGTTTTGCTCATGTGTAAAAATCTAAATGTTAAAATGTATTAAATTAAAATTTAATTATTCTAGCTCAATAATTTGTGCAAATATATTTACTATGATATAGGATTTGGCAATTGCATTTATTGAAAAAGGGAAGAGGAAGGGGGTAAATACTAAAGGCAGGTTTCCTTAAAAGAATAAAAAAAATTAGGGTGGGCAATTGCTAATCCTTACAAAGAGGCAGTTCCACTTGTAACACTTCCTTAAGGGTCCTGGTGACTTCAATTGGTCAATTAAAATTTCTAGTGCATCTTGGTCTAAGTTTAAGGTTAAATTGATCTTAGGTGAGCTTGATTGTATAATTGGCTTGATTTAGGTTAAGTGTAGGTCTTAATGGGCTATCCTATAGCCAAATAACTCTAAGCTTAGTCTAATGGAGTATTAGTCAATGTTTAAAGGACTAGCACTACTTAGGGTGGTTTCAAAGTACTTGGGTCTGATTGGGCATATTCATTATGGGCCGAGGTTCTTTTAAGGTTAATTCAACTTAGGATTCTAATTAGACTAGCCCTAGTGTACACTATGGGTGAATGATGATCCACTAAGCCAAAAGTGATTAAATTAATCCAATGGAGTTTACAATAAGCTTTAGCATATGAATGTGATCTATGGTGATCCATGAGATCTTAGAGTCAAAATAGGTCACATTAAACTCATGGTGGAGATAGACTCAATGGGGTGTACGCATACTTGGATCCACTGAACAAGAGTCTAAAATATGTTTGTACATATCTGAGACTACAACAAACTAAATGGAAAGAATAAGAGTCTTAGTCTAATGGGGCTATAAAGCTTAAGTTCACTAATACCAGGGAAGAGCCAAGAGATATCTAGAGCTAAAAGATGTCCACCTAATGGGTCTTAAAATGGCTTGAATCCAATGAGGTAAGGGACGATGAAGTAATTTATGCTAAATCTTTCAAGATAATAGCCAAGTCAACTTCATTTCAAAAAAAGTGTGATCAATAGATGGTCGTCAGGTCTATTGTGGATTACATAAGGTGGTTGTACTGCCTTTGATTTTTTCCTCGGAATATATGAAAGTTGATTGGTCTGGAAGTGTTTAAAGCTGATTTAAGTATATGACCAAATGGTGGTTGGAGGTTGTCTAAGGTCATACAATGACAAGAGGTGAGAAGATTGGTAGTCTAAAAATTACAAATTAATCCAATCGAATGAAAATTTTGGGAAGCAGTGAAGGAATCTTATGGAACAGCTCTTTTTGTCTTTAGAGAAGTTGAATTTGAGTAAAAATATGTGCTCCTCTAGTACCATTGACATTAGGAAACACATTAAAAAAGCATAATGCTGGTAAGGTGCTCCTCGGATTACAGTAGTAGGAAGAGGGTGAGGTGTAGCCATGGGCTTGATGGGTGAAGAGAAGAGGGTTGGGGGGGATTGGTACGGTAGGAGAAACTGATTTTTAAAAAGTTGAAATGTTGAATATTCAATCTATATCAGTGAAAACTAAGTGATGCACTTCTTTATATACTTGATGAACTTTGCCTCACTCAGGAAGACTGTTAACTGAATTCTTGTAGCCAGCTAAATAATTTTTTTCTCGAATTTTGTACCATTCTACGAAGTGGATAACAATTACAAAAGAATTTCTTATTGTTATACAAACTGAATTTTTTATCCCCTCAGATGGTTGTCTATAATAGTAGCTTGATAATCAAATGATGGTAGTTACCTTTAAATCAACTAAACACATGAGGAAAATGTTGGCAATGGTTTGCATCTCTAGAGTCAGCTTGATAACGTCCATCACTGACAACCGAGTGTATGTGCTTCATACTTCAAAGCTCTTCTGGGCTTGCATACTAATGTATATATTGTTCATGACTCCATTTTCCCTGCTTTTCAGCTTATCACTTTTTTCCAAAACTACTACTGAATTGATAGTAATTACTTGTTGATGTGCTCATTTCGCTGTATGATTCTTGTCCAATTTCTGCACAAATTCCTTTCTGGAGTCAGCTCATCTGTGCTCGACCCCCCTTGTCTATGTTTTATGCGCAACTAGTAGAACAACAAATTGTTGCCATCCACAACTAGCGTTCAGGCAAATGTTATATTTCTTTTAGAACAAATAACAACTTGTATTTAGGTTTCTAGGATATCAGTAGTTGTTTGGCTTCTGCTGCCTGCAGTAATCCAATTGCTACTACTCCCAGGTTTTGTCCATAGAAAAAGCATGGGCCATACTTCACAAAGGGAAAGTTTCCAGGAGCTGATTGTTCAAATACAGCACACATTATTATTATTTTTTAATATTATGACAATTCAAGCATGCATGATTATTGATTATTAATCCTTTTTGGCCACATGGCATGTCACCATAGCAATTTTCTTGGCTTTTATTTAGCATGTTCAATAGCTGGCTCTTCAGTGGGCACATTATTGTACAATTTTTCGCGCTCCAAAAATTAATGTATTCTTGTTTTAGTTTTTTTAATTCTTAATATCTGCTCACAAGTCTCTATGTCTGGGTTACAAATTATTAATATTAAAGATTTTAAGAGTAAAATATTATTTAAATTTTTTTTAATTAATTTTAATATTTCTGATGTCATCTGGTCAATTTTAGGTGACTTGAACTTTGAACTTTTCTTTTTTTGATTTAACGTTTGGTTTTTATTTTCAAAATCTTGATCATCTAATATATTAATTAAAATTTTTCAATGATTTTTTTTTCTCTTCTGGAAAAAAAAATTAATGTTTCAAACAGGAAGATCATTAAAATTTTCTGAATTCCGTTGTTCCAAATGCCAGTGAATATTATTATAGGACATTGACTTGTGTCGAGTGTAATTAAAGCATTAATGTGATCATGAAACTTTTGTTGGGAAATTAACACCGAATCAGACCCGACTTAGTCCGAACTTACATTGTGAATTACATTTATCAATAGTCACAAGTAAGATTGTTAGTTTAGCTTAAAAATTAAAGGCAATTTTTTTAAATTAAGTATGGTTAGAAGCTTAATTAGGTAATTAAGTATTAATAAAAAAAAATTTAAGAATAGGTATAGTCGCTAATTAATGGGTATTTGGTCATTATCGTCGATTAGGCATGGCGAGTCGCGTGAAATTGAGGCGGTCCAATTAATGATTAACCCGGTTATTGAGGCGACTCTGAAGAGGTGGTACTAAGTGGGCAGGCGGCTGTTAGAGGCGTGATTACTGGTTTTAGGTTAATTTTTTTTAAGGTGTGAAGCCAGTCGCCCTAGGAGACTGGCTTCAGGTTATTTGTGTGAGATAAGTAACAGCGTCACGGTTTAGAGCTTGAAATGGTTCGTGACCGCATAAAGTTGATAATAATTTAATGGATGACAATCATATGAAGTTAACCAATTCATTTGAAATGGAATGAATAATAAAAGTTCATTATAGCGTATCCAAAGTTAGCGTGTACATGACTCTCAAGTTTGTAATGAAATAGATAAAAGAAAATGTAGTCTGAAACACAAAGTATATTATCTTTGTCACAAACCTATCATCGTGTGGCTGTCTTCCTCAGGTGTGCGTGGAATAGCACCACTCAGGGTGTGTATTGATGCAGTGCGAGATGGGATCCGCAGCGGTGATGGTGGCTCTCTGCAGATCCTCGGTGTGCGTCATATCATCTGTGGCTGGAATATAGGTGGTACTTGGCGAGTCGTATGGAGGCGATATGTAGAAGGACACGGATCGGCATCAGAAGGACTGGATCGGTGGAAGTAGATGGCGGCGCTCGGTCATGGTGTCGCGACACTCTCTGGCAAACGCCGATCCGTAATATGTGTCACCAATATATACAGCTCATCGAGGTCTCGCATATCGGCTCTGCTATCAACACATCCACAGCGTAAGGGGTGATCATCCGACTGTGAAAGATGTCCTTGCAGCGATATATACTCCTTTACAGAATGTAAATGACTTACGTAAATATTGAATCTTACTTATATCGAACTTACGTCATCTTCGCCTCTCGTAGTAAGTGGTCGAGGATCTGTCGTGAGATACTGAGCCTCACAAAGCATATGTCGATAATTGTCTTCGCCACATCCTCATCTAGGCCCTTGGAGAATCCCTCCGCTCTCCTGTGTGTGGTAATCGGCCAATCCAGCTTTACCCACATGACTACCAGGGTCAACTAAACTGTCTGGGAATAAGGCGCGGAATACTCTATCAGTAAATGTCACTCACCCTCTTCCTGATAAGAGGGACTCTGTCTTATATGTCGAGCTTGAGCGTGTATCGATAGATGTGTTGTGATCTTCTTTGTCGACTCCCAGGATCACTGCATATAGTAAAATTATGTTAAAATATAATCTACATTACTGATATTTAAACTAAAAGTGTTAGCTGAGATCAGTGTTTGCAGTTAAATCATTTCACATTTGACGTTTATTGATAATTTCCATCCCTCAATCTGCGAATACGCTTTAAAAAATAAATATAAGCGTAATTTGAAAGTGTAATCAACAACACATATCTCAACCACGAGAAGTACTCGATATAACGTAAAGTCATCCACATAAATATGCTCGGCTCAAATTTGAAAGAGGTGGAAAGCCATGTTGGCCTGTTGGCTGTCATCGTGCGACTCCCTATAGATGAGCTAAAAGCCTCCACTATAGGCATCATCTTAAAGGAATCCGAGTATGATATATAGGTGGGCCTCAACCGAAGTATCGAGCGGTAAAGCGGCCAATTATAAAATAAAATATAAGCGAGTGCCGGAAGAACTTATTTCGGTCATGACTCCGTAGAAAGTCCTGGCCTCGTGGCATGCATCTGGCGTGTGTGGCCCATCGAATGTCGATCGTCGTGGGTGATCGGATTATGATACATCACGTCGGTAGGGGTGTCTCAACAAATCATTAACAATCGGTGAATCTCATCTCTTCTCCTCGCCAATCGGGCATGATGTGGCCCATCAACCGTAGTCCGGGATCATGTCCGCGTCGAGGCGTCTCATCTCACCTATACGAGGTGAAGGTATTGGTCTCGGAGACCATCTCAATCAGGTGGTCAATGATGATCTGGCCGGATGAAGCGTGACTCACACATACGCCCACTTTCACGGATGAATCGTCTGCGTGTAATGGCCACTCCTTCAAGAGTGTGATCGGCCTCAACGGTCTTTGAAAAAAATTCTAAAATCAAATAAAGGTAAGCGGTAACCCATTCTAAAAATAAAATTCACTTACAATATCGGGTGGCTCGATCCGCGTAGGGAGGCAATAGGATGAATCTCGGCTGTAGCCTCCAATGGTGGGCCTCCTTAACATGTCTATGTCATGACGTTTTTAGGCGATTGCTCCTCATATATGTCGAAAAGAATCAAATATAATAGTGTTAAGATACATAAAAAAAAAAAAAAAGATTTATCTCAAAGGGAATTTGGAGATAACTTCATGATAAGATATATTACTCACGCAGTCCACACCAATTTGAATCATAATTTCTTCCCAAAACGAATTTTGTAGGTTGAAGAATTTAAGGAGTGGAGAAAAATGGCTTAAAATATAAGTATAAATTTAATATTAGAATTAAAGAGATTCATGCTTCACAGCACTTAGATAAAGAATACTATTTTTAGGGATGAAATATTTGAAGGTTGAGAGCTCCTAAATTGAGCATAGATTCACATCTTTTAAAGCTCTCAAAAAATGATCGATTTAATGAGAGAAAACTAACAAAAACATCCATTAAAATATTGATCGAAGAACAAAGAGCTAAAGTCAAATTGACACAAATCTTCATCAAAACACTCAGTTGAACTAATTAAATTTGAATTGAGAATAAAAAATTGGAGCAAAATTCAAGTTGCATGATAGTATGAAATAAAATAAAATCAATTACTCCAACATAGCCACATTATATTTAGAAAATACAATTATATCATGGATGAAGAAAACAATCTACGAGGCATAATAAATCAAAGAGGCATGCCATATTCTAGAAATCTATTATCAAATTTTCATATGCCTTTTCATTTTGAATTCTAAAATTTTGCTTCACTAGAATAGGCATGTATTTTAATTGAGTATAAGTCCAGCATAAGTGACATTTCTTAACTGAGAGTTCTTTATATTGTTCTTACTATATAACAAACCTTAAAAATAATGTTCTTTTGGAAAGCCTTGATCCATAGAAACACTAAATCAAATATGATAATATATGTGTGATCCAAATATTTGGATAACTTATACCATTAATATTAAAAGTCCAGAGAGTGTATAGGTATATGATTTATCCTTAAAACTAATTCAGCAATATCATCCTAACATTGTAATCCACCATATTCTTATTCCATGTCATGCTTTAAAATACAACTAAAACTTAATTTTCTAGATCGCATAATAGATAGAATGCCACTCTAAATAGAAGACTAAACAAACCCACATCTGCTGAAAGAGGACAACCAATTAATAGCGGACAAAACAACAAATCACAGTGTCGAGGGAAAGAAAGAATCCAAATGACGGAAAAAAGAAGTTTATCGAATACGACAGAAAGGCAGCAATCTGACCTGTCGGTTGGCGGCGGGGGGGGGAGGAGCAGGTGCTCGGTGGCTCGGAGTTTAGTGAGCTCCAATGAGCGATTTGGGGCGAATCGAGCGAAACTAAGATAGCGATCGTAGCCGTCGGCCTAATAATATGTCGGGGCATCTAGTCGGCCAGCTCGAATCGCGATATGCAACCAAGTATCAGCCGCATTAGTGAGCCCGCCAACGATGCTACATTCGCGGTGTATTCATAGTATATACCTCTTAAATTTTTTTATTAATACTTAATTACCTAATTAAGATTCTAATGATACTTAGTTTAAAAAAATTACCAAAATTAAATTGAAATTTGAATTGGATCGAGATTGAATCGATTATATTAAGCCAATTATGAGCTAAAGATTTGGATCAAATTTTTTTTAGATTTAATTGAGATTTGATCAATTTTTTTTTTTTGACATAGATTTAACCGGTTGAGATTTGATCGAATTTATTTATTATTAAAACATTTAAATTTATATATAATATTTTTTAAGTTTTTAATAATAAAATTATTTTTAAATTAAATGTAGAGTTATAATTTATAATTTTTAAAAATTAATATAATATATTTATAAGTATAAATATTATTTTTTAAAAAATTATATTTTTTATTTTATGTATTTAATTTAATTTTGAAAAAAATTAATAATTATTTTTTATTAAATTTAAGTAATTCAATCAAAATAATTCAACTCTATTTAAATTTGAGTAAAAAAAAAAGTAAAAATATTTAATTTAAGTCGGCTCAAGATCAGCTCTTTAATAGTTTTATATATACCCACACGCAACTATAAGTAGGGTTTTAAAAATTAGCCTGGATTAGCTAGTTGGACCTTGAATGGGTCTTCTCAGCTATGCAATTTAATAAAAAAAAATGAATTATCTAAAAAGTGGAAGAATTTGTCGTTTAATCATTTAAATCTTGCAATTTTTGAGAATTGGATGGCTTATTTAAATGGTTATAAATTTTTTTTTTTTAAAAAAAAAAAAAAATTTACATTGTGCGGTGGTGATTCATTCATACATTTCATATATTGATATTACCGTTATATATAAATAATTTGTATTTTATTAATCTCAGAAATGAATCTAACAATTTTCAGATTATTTTGATAATTTCTTTCTTTTATTTCTTGTTACTATATATTTTATAAGTTTTTCACTTAAATGTATTATTGTTTAAATATTACATTATTATTATATTTATTATCTAATTTTAATCTTTATCATGTCAAGGTGTAACCAGATTAAATTCTAAATAAATTTTTTTTCAATTCCCGTTTGGATTTTAAAAGATTGCTCGTAATATCATATATGTGAACATTGTGGTCCAGTCTCATGTCGAACTGGAGTTAATTTTCTAACGCACGTTTTAATGCAAATGTCAATCCTGCCAATAATAATAATAAATAAATTAAATATCTCAGGACTAATTTGATATATATATATATATATATATACATCTAATTACAGCTGTATCTAAATGGAAGATTTTTCTGTGCAGCTGTTTGGGATGAAATGAACAAGAAACCTGTTGATGGTTATTGTGCAATTAATTAATTGATTAACTAATAATATCTACAAAACAGTCAGATTTGAGGGCATGGATACTGGCTGTCCATCCCTATTCAGTTTAAATAATTTGAATATGCTTAAAGGGGAGATAGCCTCATAAGCATGTAAATCTTTTTCAGTATCATGATGGTGCTAAACTTTTATTATAAATAGAAAATTATTATATACAGAATTTGGATGTGGTTTTTATGTCCAAAACTTGTTAATATATATCGTAAAGTCATGTTTTAAATAATATTATTTGTTATGTATTGACTGTGAAGTGTTATGTAATAATATATAGTATTTATGTATATATAAATTGTAAAATTGAATTGACAGTAATTTATAATCAATATATAATTATTATATATTAATTGAGTGTCATATTTCACTATACTATTTAAATTTGGATGTAGAGCTATATCTGGACTCTGGAAATAATAATCTCTTTTATACATAAGCAAGCAAAAGCAAAATTTAGATAGTTTAAATTACACAATAAATATAATAATATACAATTAAAAAGATGGAATTAGTGCAAACAAGCAAAACAATATTAAGCAGCAATGAAATGTAAATATTTCTAAATAAATTTTATGCTAAATATATTTAATATTACTGGAGATAAATTATTGAATAATGTGGATCCATAAAATAATCTTGTTTTTTAAATTTTATCCATTTTTATTCAACTAAATTTGAATTGAATCCAAACTCAAAACGTTTTTTTTTTTTGCGTAAAATTTAAATTTTAAATAAAATCATTGGGCCAAACCACTGGGCTACGCACCAAATGAAAACTAAAATCCAATTAAATGAAAATCATAAATATCATTCTGTGGGCTGAAATCAAAGCAGAATATAAACTGTAGGCCCTCTACCTCTTATTTTTAAAGGAATTTTTCGCCAATATAATTACAAATTTATATCACACGTATCAATTTTAAGATATATTTATTTTTTTGAATTATCACTAAAATCTTGTGAATGGATGTCGTAAATCTCGTATATTTTATTTACTTATACCAAATTCTTTCCAAAAAAAATCGACTTGGTCAAAAATTTTGTAGTGCTCGTTCATCAATTAATTTAGAGATGATAAGTATCAATTTTAAGATGTAGAAGTATGTCAAGCTTCTAATCCACACGCTTGTAGAAAAGCACCTTTCAGATTTGCTTGTGTGTAACGTAATAATCCAAATTTTATGATGTTCAACGTTAGGCGGGATTTGGATGGGACAATTATTGGAACTCGTCAACCTATAGTAGAAGGGCGTTGATCCAGCACGAAATCAAACTGCCAATATGATTATTCTAACGGTTGCCCTTTCCTTGAAGGAATTGATATCTTTGGTTTATTATGATCCTTTTTTTAGTGCAATGTCAAAGCATTTGAAAGTGATAGCAAACAAGCCTTTAAAATAGGCACATTTTTAAATTTAATTAGTAATTTAAGCATCAAAATTTTTTTTTTTATGAAAATAAGCTAGTCGTCCATACGACGGACGACTGACGCCGACGTGGAGGCCACATCGACGCCAGCGTCCGTCTGCAGATTTTTTTTTTTTTTGCTTTCTAGAGAGAGAGAGTTGCACGGAGAGAAGAGAGAGAGGAGAGAAGATATATATATATATATATATATATATATATATATATATATATATATATATATATATATATATATATATATATATATATAATTATTTAATTAATTAAATAAATAAGTATATATATGCATTAATAATTAAATAAATAAATAATTTTTTAATAAATAAAAAAAAATTTTTTATTTGCGTATTTTTTATATGCATTAATAATTAAATAAATAAATAAATAAATAATTTTTAATAAATAAATAATTAACTATATATATAATTTTTAATAAATATTTATATATATATATAAATAATAATTTTTAATGCATATATATTTCACGTGATTAAAGATGAATTATTATTTATTTTTTTATATATCTATATTTTTTATATTTTTTGTTATTATTATTATTTTAGATTTTTTATACTTTAATATTTTATATTATTTTATATTTTTTATATTTTCATATTATTTTATATTATTAATATTTTATTATTTTATATTTTTATATTATATATTTTTTGTTATTATTATTATTTATTTTATATTTTTATATTTTATTTTATTTTTTATATATTTTTATATATTTTTATATTTTTTATATTTTATATTATTATTTTTAATGCATAAATATAATATTTTTTTATATTTTATATTTTTAATGCATATATATTTCATGTGATTAAAGATGAATTATTATTTATTTTATTTATTTCTTTTTTTTCTTTCTTTTTTAATTTATAAATTTTCATAATTTTTAATAACTTTTATATATTATTTTCTTAATTTATAATATCAAAGTTATTAAAAATTATGAAGATTTA